>CM042429.1:305000-640000 GCA_023631565.1 Gymnocephalus cernua
CAGACACACAGACAGGTAGTCAGGCAGACAGAAAGACAGACAGGGGAACCGGATCCCAACACTACAGACATGTAGACAGGTAGTCAGACTGACAGAAAGACAGACAGGAGAACCGGATCCCAAAACTACAGACACACAGACAGGTAGTCAGACTCAGGCAGACAGGGGAACCGGATCCCAAAACTACAGACACACAGACAGGTAGTCAGACTGAGAGAAAGACAGACAGGGGAAAATGTCTAAAAACAACCATACCTATGTTATATATTTTTTGAGTTCTGTAGTTACACTCTCCCAAGTGTTTCCACCAAATGTCAAACCCAGAGAAATCTGTTATTTTATTTTCAGACACGGCACGGCAGTTTAATGAAGCGTCGGCAAACAGACCATATCAGACCCAGACCCAGATCTGAGTCGCAACAGCGGCCATCCATAGCTAACGTTAGCTACGTCTCCGTTAGCGCTAGCTACCGGTGTTTGTGCCGAAAATCTCCTCCCCACCGAATTTCTCACCCCTTCACGTTTAGCTGTCTTTACAGTTAGCTAAATTAACCCGACAAGCACCAAAATGAATAGTTAAGATTGTTCCGGGCAGCTTGGAGATGGTCTGCTGCTGCACAACGGCTATCGGCCGTCCTCACCGTCCCGGCCGGAGATTCCCCCGGCAATCCCCACCAGCATCCACACCTGTCTCTCAGCCTCGTTGAGTAGCTAGCTAGCGTTACAACAAACCCCGTCCGTCCCGGTGTTGAAACCATCCAAAAGGTGACAGTGACATATAATATTTATATAGCGCTTTTCCAGTCTTAACAACTACTCAAAGCGCTTTACATAGTACAGGAACCATTCACCATTCACACACTGCCGTACAAGGCGCCACTTGCTCATCAGCAGGCAACTTGGGGTTCAGTGTCTTGCCCAAAAACACTTCGACATGGGACTGCAGGGCTGGGGATTGAACCACCAACCATCCGATCAGCAGGCAAACACTCTACCACTGAGCCACATCCGCACCATTGTGATGCCTGGTGTTAAAACCATCCAAAAGATGACAGTGACATGTGAAATATATTGTGATAGTCACTGTGGTTTTAGCTGCTGGCTAACGTTAGCTTGCTGGCTCACTAGCTAGCTAACTGGTCAGCTACCAATACAGATCGAATCAAGAAAAACGTAATTATGTTGGGGAAAATGCAGCTATGGTATTAGAATGACATGAATAAACGTAAATGTAAACGTAAAGTGAATACATTTGAATGGGTAAACTTGTCCGTGAACAGATGCATTCTAATCAGCGACGGTGTTTAACATTAAAAACTACAACTCCCATAATTCCACACAACTTACCAACGTCATCAAAAGTCTGTGTTTACCATCCATTGTTTTGGTTGAGAGACCCCTAGCGGCAGAAAGTTACATATTGTACGTTTAAGCTAATATAGTTGATTTAATCTCAGGGCTTTTACAGTTTTTCTCAGTCGCTTTGGTACATTTCTCGAATCATCCTCGACATTTGCAAAACAGTAAGTGCATTTCTCAAAACAATTCGTACAAATAGTAAAACACCATGGATTACCTGCAGAAGCCAGTCTCTTGCTCAAAGTCCTTAGTTCATCTCAGAAGTAAATATCTGTGTCAATGAACATGTCAGTGCCGTCAGAATGACAAGTCCTCGTGTCATTGTGTACGGATAAGACAAATTGCTTAGTCATGTTGTCAATATAACAGTGTACTCTGGAGGGATGTTGTGATGTAAACTATGGCTAAAGTTTCGATGACAATTATTGTAAATTGTAGGTTACACCTTAGTGTATGTGGGACAGACTGGACAAGATTCACATTTACACTTTTACTGTTTGTACTGTAATTTTTGACAGACCATGTCATTGCAATACAGAAAGGAAAAGACAGCACTGCATAGCACAAAGAAAAAAAAAAAGTGAAATGTGAACATAGGACAATCTCCTCTGGGAAAACTGTACACGCAGTGCTGTAGGAATTCCAGTGCAGTCTTCCTACATCTTACACAAATTCTCATCCACATCACAACGAATATCTTCTCTTGTGATGCAGCGTGGAAAGTAGAAAAAAGTCTAATGGAAATATATAGAAATATGCTTGACATATGACAACTTGTTCAACCATTTTGCTTGTAAAGACTTATCCTATGAACTAATGCCTAAATGTCTTGGGGGGTGAGACTATTTAACAGAGACTAATTATAATACACTTTGATCAACATGACATAAGCAACTGATAATGTAGGAAACAGCAGAGAATTGTACATAATCATTTGCATGGGTGTACCAACGCAGTTGCAACTTGTTCAAAGTAAAGAGAAACTCCTTTTTTGATGAAGTGACACAATGATGTGAAGACTGAACAGGTAGTTTAGAGAATTTCAATTCTGATCTGAGGAATGTACCAAAGCAACTGAGAAAAACTGTATATAATCATCTCTGTCTGTCTCTCTGACTGTCTTCCTGTCTCACCGCTCGTCGTTGGGTCCACACAGCGGGTGTTGTCCGGCGAATCCCGGCAGGTTGATGTGGTCTTTGATGATCATGATATCGCCGACTTTGAAGTCGGGACAGATTCCTCCGGAGGCGTTGGTCACCAGCACAGACTCAACGCCCATCAACTTAAAGATCCTCACAGGGAAAGTCACCTGAGACAGATAGACAGGCAGACAGACAGACAGACAGACAGACAGACAGACAGACTGACAAGGAGGCAGGGAGACAAACAGACAGGGAGACAGACAGGGAGACAGACAGGGGGACAGGGGGACAGGGAGACAGACAGGCAAAAAGTGGCCATAGAAGTTATGACGGGAGCAAAGCAGGAAGTAAGGTGATGAAGTATAAGAGCGCCAACCCTAAGTGTTTACAATGCCAAAGCAAGTATAAAATAAATGTGCTTGAATGTATTTTTATCTGACCTGACAGAGCGAGTAACCTTCGTACAGGTGGAAGTGACCCTGCATGAAGACACAGGAAGTGTCCTCGATCGTCCCAAACACCAGACAGCCTTCATGACCCGCCACTGAGAAACAAAGGGAGACGTCATATCAGCAAAGAAACGGGACAGTCTGCAGTGGGGGCGGGGCCTTTACTCACCTGTGCTGACGGGGAAGTTGGGGATGTCCTGGTACCTGAAGATCTGTTTGTTGGCGGCTCTGTCGGCCAGCAGACCGAGTCCTGACCCGCAGATCACCGCCACCTTCGGACGGTGACTCGTGTGGTTCAGAAGCCACTCATGGGTTAGTTTGTAGTCCTCGAAGGAGCAGCAGCTGAGGGGAGGACAATATAGATTTATATCAGGGATGCACCAAATCCAGGATTCGGCTGAATATTGGGCTTTTTGACGGGTTCTGGTTTCTGCCGAACCTTAGAATTTTTTCCACCGAACCGAACCCTACACTTGCACTAGGCGCGCTACGCTGGTCGACATAATGACGGCGCCGTTGATTACAGGAAGGTGTTTACGTAGGTGGAGCTGTGGGGCTGTGAGAAAGTGAAAATGGAACTGGTGAGCAGAAAACATGTTGTTTGTCAGCCATTCAAGTCACGCTACACGTTCAATCTGCAATGCCGATTTGTCTCGTGGTGGCGAGGAGCCTAAACAACACACAACATGGCCGCTGTTACAACATCTGGTATGAAAGATCTGAAAGAATACGAGTTGTGTATGAAGGAATCTACAGACAGCAGCCAGAATGCAGCAACTTCAGGTACATTACATACATTCATGTGTTTACTGTGTTAATGGACTGAGGATGGGACGAGGATATTCAGTTTCAGATTCAGCAGAATTTTAACCAGATTTGGTATTCGGCCGAACCCCAAAAATCTGAATTCGGTGCATCCCTAATTTATAGATATCCTATTTAGGGACTAAGTCCCGTAAACATATTCTTTGTAAATCTTTACAATCATTCCCCAAAGAACCGAGCAGGCCTGACTTGTTGCACCGTCCACATCTTCTTCTAACATGACATTTTCAACGTGTAGCTCGCTAGCTCGGAGATTGTTGTTTCCTGAAGATAACGGAGTTTGAGAGCAGAAACACACAGAGAGAGGGAGTTTATCCTGGAAATGTACTTCTGTTGATTGAGACTAGGTTTCCATAGACCCTTAACAGGGTCTCTATATACCTGAGAAGGGTTTAGGGTTGTCAGAGGGTTCTAGGGATCGTTGAGGAGGACTTAGAGGACTTGCCATCAGGCAATTATCGATGAACAGGTGCGTATGATATCATATGAAGAGTTATGCACAATAAAACGTACGAAAACAAGGAGAATATTTAGAAGAGGTAGATTTGACCCACTTAAAATATAAGAAAGAAGAAGACAGCCCACTCCCCAAAAGAGGTAACAATAACCGTTGAGGGGCTTTAAAACGTCTTTCTATATAATAATCCTTCTTCTGTAAATATGTTTCCCAATGACTTCAGACACCCCTTCAGTGGACCGTACCATCTTCACCTCGCAGCGCAAGTCTCTTTGATTTCTCACGTGTGATGTTTTGAATATGCAGAAAGTTTTTATCAATACAGGAGAATAATATTAAGAATAATATTACTAATAAGTAGATATAGTGTACCATAGATTGATGCAGAATTGTTGCAGAATGCAGGAAAATTAAGTGTTTGACACTCAACTTTTTTTTGTTATGTGTTTACATTGGGGGGGGGGGGGGGGGGGGGGGGGGGGCTTGGGTATGAGTGAAGATCGGTGATCATTAACAGCTTTTACATGGCTTTTATCTTCAGAGGAACGGTAGAGCACATTTGACTGAAGAAACTGTAAAAGAGGAACTCAGGTTCAAAGATTAGAAGTCTCCCTTTACGTTCTAAGTCACAGTTATGAATTGTAGAACATTAATCTATTTACAAATCTGTGGAACATTTCTGGATTTATTAGTTTGAAGTGATTGCAGAATAAAACGTCTTCATGCTGAGTCAGCCGACAGAAAACATAAAAAAATACAAATAAACAGAAACAGAAAGACAGACAGACAGACAGACAGACAGACAGACAGAGAGACAGACAGACAGGCAGAGAGATAGACAGAGAGATAGACAGACAGACAGAGAGATAGACAGACAGACAGACAGACAGACAGACAGACAGACAGACAGACAGACAGACAGACAGACAGACAGAGAGATAGACAGACAGACAGACAGACAGAGAGATAGACAGACAGACAGACAGACAGAGAGATAGACAGACAGACAGACAGACAGACAGACAGAATCAGAGTTCAGTGAGAAAACTAAATAATTAATAAAGTGTGTGAGGTTCTCAGCATATATAGTATGAATAAACTAAATAATATTGACATTATTTAGTTTATTCATGAAGTATGATAAAGTGTGTTACCAGTTTCCTTTGGTGTGCATCGTCCGGCCGCAGACACAAGAAGAAGAAAAAGGAGACGAGCAGAGAGTCAGATAGCCAGAGTGTGCTTTCCTCCGATTGGTTGAATGCCAGCGAGTGTGCTCTCCTCTGATTGGCTGAATGCCAGCCTGTAAATACAGTCAGGGTCGTTGAGTCTGAGTGTTTGTGACCTTTGACCTCGGCAGTTTCTACAATCGAGGGTTAAAGTTCAGCAGATGGTTAGAAACAGAGCATATCAAACATCAGATAGACATAACAGATATAATCTAACATCTAATAACATATGTATATTAAACCTACATTGTGTAATTTTTTTAGTTGATTCTTTGTTATTTCACTAATATGTGCTCATTCATGTGTAATGACTTCCACCTAATCAAAGTATTCTCGTAAGCGTAGAATCTGCCATTCAGAATCATTCAGCGAGTTGCTCGTATGTATTCTGCCATGTAGCGCCTCCATCTTTAAAATAAGTTAGCCAAAGAGGGACATACCTCCATCTTTCGCCCTCTTACACCTAGTGGCGCCGTGACGAATGCCAGGGGGAGATTACTCGCCAGGGAAGTTCAATTCAATTTTATTTATAGTATCAAATCATAACAGGAGTTATCTCAAGACACTTTCCAGATAGAGTAGGTCTAGACCACACTCTATAATTTACAAAAAAACCAACAATTCCCGAGATTCCAGGAATTCCCCCAAGAGCAAGCATCAGTGCAACAGTGGCGAGGAAAAACTCCCTTTAGGAAGAAACCTGGGACAGACCCAGGCTCTTGGTAGGAGGTGGCTGACGCAGCCGGATGGGGGCAACAACAGTCACAGAACAGATAATGAAACAGAATTGTGTTAAAAAGAGAATTAAAACGACAATGCGACAGGCAGAGCAACAAGACCAAAGGTAATGTTGGAGCGGCTAGAACAGCTGCGTGGAAACGATGGAGATACTAAGAGATCATTTCGGGTTCGCCACCGCAGGAGTTAGAACGCACTCGGAATGGGAGGGGCTAGAATAATATTCAGTTGGTCGTCATATACAATTTCACCACTAGATGGGAGAAATTCTTACACAATGGAGCTTCAAGATGATAACTAAGTCTCTGGAGAAGGTGTGTGTTCAGTTCACTCTCAGATATAGGGGTACAGCACAGTATGTAGCCCTAGGGCTAAGGTAAGTAGATGTACCTTTAGTGGCTCAAAATGTACTTTTATTTCTGAGAGCGTGGCCTGGTTACTCTGAATGTGTGCAGTAGTGTTTCTCTGCTGGCCCAGAGACTTGACATTGTCAGGTTTTACAATCGCTTTTCTCGGCTCCAGAGAAGTTCAAGAACAGAAAGAGTCCTAACAGAGCTGGTTAGCAGTTGGAGGAGTCTCTTTTACAACAGTGGTTTACAAGCTGCAATAACACTGAGGACACTGGACAAAATGTCTTCCTTTGGTACTTAAATACTACCTTTATACTAGGACTCTTCCTGTTAGTTCTCTGTTCCTCTACAGGTCAAAGTGATTCTGCTATGTCAGCAAAACCTCCACATCATTAGAGTGTCTGAGTGAGTGTGTGTGTGTGTGTGTGTGTGTGCGTGTGCATGTGTGTGCATGCGCGTGCGTTTGTGTGCGCGTGTGCTTGTGTGTGTGTGTGCGTGCGTGTGTGTGTGTGTCGCCGTGGGAACGCTTCTGCAGGAATTCAGCACATCAGTTGCCATAGAAACTGTGTTTCTATAATAGCAACAGTCTGTGTGTGTGTGTCCTGCAGTATTTTATTTTTGTCATCAACCCTTCCACTATTAATAATAATAATAATAATAGTGTGTAGAGACATGGTTATCATATATCTTCATATATCTGTATGTCTGTATTATGTAAGGGATGAACATCCTCTATACCATATACCAACTGCTCCAACGCTATCAAACACTGCACACTTCCTGTCTCCTACACCGCCATGGCGTCGTTAGAAAGTGGAGACACCGTCGTGTGGATGATGAAAAGTTATAATTTATAACTATATATTATATTTCCGTCTGCTAACATTAGATATTTGCAAAGTTAAAAGACATATTTAGGGTACATTAGTGTTGGTAGGGCGGTCGTCAACGTTAGTTGGTTTTGTTATAGTCTATATCGACCACGTTCCTCTTCTGGGATTGCTCCGGTGGCGCCGGATGTCCGTCTCCTTCCTGTGTCTCTGTGTTGGCGTTCTAACCTCCGGCTGATTTGTGAGGACTCTGGTTAACTGCTCCTCAGATCTCTGCAGGGTAAATCCAGACAGCTAGCTAGACTATCTGTCCAATCTGAGTTTTCTGTTGCACGACTAAAAATACTTTTGACTATTTAGCAGAGGCACCGTGGCTCCGTCCGGAGCTTAGCACCGCCCAAGATGATTGTGATTGGTTTAAAGAAACGTCAATAAACCAGAGCACGTTTTCCTCCACAGCTCTGCAAAGAAGGTCTGACTAGTCCACACAGCATTCCTGAATGGGAGAAAAACCTGCTCTGGTTTATTGACATTTCTTTGAACCAATCACAATCATCTTGGGTGGTGCTAAGCTCCGGACACAATGATATGTAGGCTTTATACATACATATATATATATATATATATATATATATATATATATATATATATATATATATATATATATATATATATATATATATATATATATATATAAATGAAATGACTGTCAAGTCAACGGATATTATATTTGAATTCCACTCAAACCTTCATCTGTGTCTAAGTATTTATAGGCAATAATAATAATAATAATAATACATTTTATTTATTATTTATTTATTTCATGACACCCAAGGTCACTTCACGAACAGAAAAGGACATTAAAATTATAGTCATCTCATAAAAAATAAAAACAATGGCAATGTGCCTTTAATATGTGCAGGTATGTGAGGGGGGGGGGAGAAGAAGAAGAGGAGGAGGAGGAGAGTCGGTGCAGCCGCTCCGTCAGTCAGTAAAGAGTCGGCACCGTCAGGAACCGTTAGGGACGGACAGTAACGCTCACTAACGGTCGGTAACGGACAGGGACGGTCGGTAACGGACAGGGACGGTCGGTAACGGACAGGGACGGTCGGTAACGGACAGAACCGGACAGCGACGGTCGGTCAGATGATGAAGATGATGCAGCAGCTGCTTCTTCTTCAGTTCGGCGGTAAGAAAAGAAAAGAAGCTCCGTCTTCCTGTTTCTCCATCTTCATCTTCATCTTCTTCATCAGCTGCTGCTGCTAACCGACAGGCTGGGGGCGCGTGCGTGTGTCTCGGTTCATTTTAACACAGAGATAAAACGATGTGTGTGTGTGTGTGTGTGTGTGTGTGTGTGTGTGTGTGTGTGTGTGTGTGTGTGTGTGTGCGTGCGTGCGTGCGTGTGTGTGTGTGTGCGCGCGCGCGTGTGTGTGTGTGTGTGTGTCTGTGTGTGTGTTTGTGTGTGTGTGTGTGTGTGTGTGTGTGTGTGTTTGTGTGTGTGTGTTTGTGTGTGTGTGTGTCTGTGAAATCTCCAGATGTGATGGTTTGATACACACACGCCTGACGCTCCGCGGTTAACTAACAACCCAGTGTGTGAGTGTGTGAGTGTGTGTATGTGTGTGTGTGTGTGTGTGAGTGTGTGAGTGTGTGTATGTGTGTGTGTGTGTGTGTGTGTGTGTGTGTGTGTGTGTGTGTGTGTGTGTGTGTGTGTGTGTGTGTGTAAATATAGAAATCTCTGCGTCAGAGCAGCAGAGTGACGTAACAAACCGGGTCAATATCTGGATATCTGCTGCATTCCTCCACAGACACACAGCGTCATCTTCATCATCTTCTTCTTCAGTGTGTGAGAGCAGACTGATTCATGTTAATAATAAATAACTGATAATAAACTAGAAAGAGATGAGATGTTTGGTTTGAGTTATGAGGGGGAGGAATGTGTTACTGCAGTGATGTTGGTTAACCCTAACTAGCTCTACTAACTAACCCGTTTACACTTATTACTTTAATACAAACATCAGCAGCAGAAAATGGAGTTTTCAGCAAATCTCTCAAAAATGGAGATTTCCTTCTTTTCTCTGGTTTATAATAGTGTAGCCGGTGTCACGTGACCAGCCAGTGGTTGCCTAGCTACGTAGGATATCTTTTGTTTTGGTGTGATATCAAACGGACCCGTTGAGGGGAATGTGTTGCATAGAGACACAAAATATACGGAGAATTGCTTTTTTTAATTGAAAAATGTCCCATTTCTCAGCTGAGTCTCTGCAGTCTCTGAGTCTCATCTGCTGCTCGTTACCTTCACAGGTTCAAAGTCCACCTGTCGCTGTCTGTGTGTGTGTGTGTGTGTGTCTGTGTGTGTGTGTGTGTGTCTGTGTGTGTGTCCATCTGTTTCCGCTCTCACACTGAAATAGAAACCCTGCAGCAGCTGATAACACCTAAGTGTTTGCTCAGTACACAGAACGTTTTTTCCTTTAGACAGCATTTGTAATCCATAATTAGTATATAAGTGATATAACATTTTAGATTATTGTAACCTGTCAAAAAACCCATAATTTTACAGAATGATTGCATTATATTTGACAGATAAAAGTCTGTGAAATACTGATGATGTTTCTCAGGTAAATCAGTTGGAAACACTGACATGTGCACAACGCAAGGCTTCAAATGTTACAAAGTCAAACTCCAACAAAAAGTAAAATACTGTAGTTAGTCAATCAACCTGCTGCATCTTTGAACTCTATCCAGTCATAGTAAAGGGCTAAAGGTGCAGTAGGTAAGACGTCTAAAACTACCTTTCTGTCATATATCTGCTGAAACTGACCCTATGTTCCAGTAGAACTACATGAAGCAGGTACTTTAAAATAAATCCAGCTCCTCTGGCTCCACCTACAGCCTGGAGGGGGATTTACAGAAATCCACCGCTCCCTGTTCAGATGCACCAATCAGGGCCAGTACAGAGTAGTGCTGGGCGGTATGACCAAAATTTCATATCACGTTTTTTTTTCAAAATTATGCCGGTTTTCCGGTTTTTGACGTTTTTTTTTTTCATGCATATTCAGATGTTCAATGCATTTTCTACTCGTTAAGAGAGGAATTACTGCAGTAAATTGCCTTAATTGACTCATTCCTCACCACTGTATTAAGCGGGACCGTGTCTTTAGCTCGGTGGTTGGTGATGGAGTTTTTAATCTGCTTTTTCTGTCATAGCAAGTCCCTCTAGCAAACGCGTCTTTAAGTGACATTTGGCTCGACTTTTCTTTAGCTTTCCCCGTGTTACCTGCTGATGTGGAGGGCGCTGAGCCTGCTGACTTTAATTTCATACATTCTTGATACTCCAAGACGTGTTTGCAGCTGAGGTGGTGGAGCATATTGCTCGTGTTGCCGCCTTTCGCGACTATTTTAGCCCGACAGCGCTCGCATAAAACGGTTGTTTGGTCAACGTCGGATTTTTGGAAACCAAAAAACCTCCAAACAACAGACCCGGCGGCTCCTTTTTTTGGCACAAGTTCGTCTGTGTGATTACTTCTGCAGCATCCATCTTCCGTGTGACGTCCCTCTGGTGCGCTGCTGTTCACCGTCGCTGCTTAGAAGTGCAGCATTTTAAAGGGTCCGTCTAAAACAGTGTCGCGCGGCGCAGCGCGAACGTTCGTTCCGGACGTTGTGTTATTAAACACACCGGTATGGCGGTATATTAAAAATGAACATCGTGACGAAAATATACACCGGTTTTCGGTATGAACCGGTATACCGCCCAGCACTAGTACAGAGTACACCTGTTTATCTCTCACCTGGGTCAGTTAAAGATACAGTACACCTGTACACCTTGAAGCCCCATTGTGTAACATTTGTAGTTGTTCATTATCAAAATCTGTGTTGCCCTTCACAAAACTTGTCCTTTTTTATGAATATTTACCACCACCATCAATTCCAAGTGTCCCTATTGGCTTCAAATTTTACATTTGCGCTTGTAAGAACTGGGGTAGACGCTCCATATTCATACATGAACTGGTGTAGACGCTCCATATTCATACATGAACTGGTGTAGACGCTCCATATTCATACATGACCTGGTGTAGACGCTCTATATTCATACATGAACTGGTGTAGACGCTCCATATTCATACATGAACTGGTGTAGACGCTCCATATTCATACATGAACTGGTGTAGACGCTCCATATTCATACATGAACTGGTGTAGACGCTCCATATTCATACATGAACTGGTGCAGACGCTCTATATTCATACATGAACTGGTGTAGACGCTCCATATTCATACATGAACTGGTGTAGACGCTCTATATTCATACATGAACTGGTGTAGACGCTCCATATTCATACATGAACTGGTGTAGACGCTCCATATTCATACATGAACTGGTGTAGACGCTCCATATTCATACATGAACTGGTGTAGACGCTCCATATTCATACATGAACTGGGGTAGATGCTCCATATTTATACATGAACTGGGGTAGATGCTCCATATTCATACATGAACTGGTGTAGACGCTCCATATTCATACATGAACTGGGGTAGACGCTCCATATTCATACATGACCTGGGGTAGATGCTCCATATTCATACATGAACTGGTGTAGACGCTCCATATTCATACATGAACTGGGGTAGATGCTCCATATTCATACATGAACTGGTGTAGACGCTCCATATTCATACATGAACTGGTGTAGACGCTCCATATTCATACATGAACTGGGGTAGACGCTCCATATTCATACATGACCTGGGGTAGATGCTCCATATTCATACATGAACTGGTGTAGACGCTCTATATTCATACATGAACTGGTGCAGAAGCTCTATATTCATACATGAACTGGTGTAGACGCTCCATATTCATACATGAACTGGGGTAGACGCTCCATATTCATACATGAACTGGTGTAGACGCTCCATATTCATACATGAACTGGTGTAGACGCTCCATATTCATACATGAACTGGTGTAGACGCTCCATATTCATACATGAACTGGTGTAGACGCTCCATATTCATACATGAACTGGTGTAGACGCTCCATATTCATACATGAACTGGGGTAGACGCTCCATATTCATACATGACCTGGGGTAGATGCTCCATATTCATACATGAACTGGTGTAGACGCTCTATATTCATACATGAACTGGTGCAGAAGCTCTATATTCATACATGAACTGGTGTAGACGCTCCATATTCATACATGAACTGGGGTAGACGCTCCATATTCATACATGAACTGGTGTAGACGCTCCATATTCATACATGAACTGGTGTAGACGCTCCATATTCATACATGAACTGGGGTAGACGCTCCATATTCATACATGAACTGGTGTAGACGCTCCATATTCATACATGAACTGGTGTAGACGCTCCATATTCATACATGAACTGGTGTAGACGCTCCATATTCATACATGAACTGGGGCAGACGCTCCATATTCATACATGAACTGGTGTAGACGCTCCATATTCATACATGAACTGGTGTAGACGCTCCATATTCATACATGAACTGGTGTAGACGCTCCATATTCACACATGAACTGGTGTAGACGCTCCATATTCATACATGAACTGGTGTAGACGCTCCATATTCATACATGAACTGGTGCAGACGCTCTATATTCATACATGAACTGGTGTAGACGCTCCATATTCACACATGAACTGGTGTAGACGCTCTATATTCATACATGAACTGGTGTAGACGCTCCATATTCATACATGAACTGGTGCAGACGCTCTATATTCATACATGAACTGGTGTAGACGCTCCATATTCATACATGAACTGGGGTAGACGCTCCATATTCATACATGAACTGGTGTAGACGCTCCATATTCATACATGAACTGGTGTAGACGCTCCATATTCATACATGAACTGGTGTAGACGCTCCATATTCATACATGAACTGGTGTAGACGCTCCATATTCACACATGAACTGGTGTAGACGCTCCATATTCATACATGAACTGGTGTAGACGCTCCATATTCATACATGAACTGGTGTAGACGCTCCATATTCATACATGACCTGGGGTAGACGCTCCATATTCATACATGACCTGGGGTAGACGCTCCATATTCATACATGAACTGGGGTAGACGCTCCATATTCATACATGACCTGGGGTAGACGCTCCATATTCATACATGACCTGGGGTAGACGCTCCATATTCATACATGAACTGGTGTAGACGCTCCATACTCATACATGAACTGGTGTAGACGCTCCATATTCATACATGAACTGGTGTAGACGCTCCATATTCATACATGAACTGGTGTAGACGCTCCATACTCATACATGACCTGGGGTAGACGCTCCATATTCATACATGAACTGGTGTAGACGCTCCATACTCATACATGAACTGGTGTAGACGCTCCATACTCATACATGAACTGGTGTAGACGCTCCATACTCATACATGACCTGGGGTAGACGCTCCATATTCATACATGACCTGGGGTAGACGCTCCATATTCATACATGACCTGGGGTAGACGCTCCATATTCATACATGAACTGGTGTAGACGCTCCATACTCATACATGAACTGGTGTAGACGCTCCATATTCATACATGACCTGGGGTAGACGCTCCATATTCATACATGACCTGGGGTAGACGCTCCATATTCATGCTCCATCTTGAAATATGTTAGCCGGTAAGGGACATACAGGACATACTGCTCTGCGTTTCGCGTTTTCGCTGTCACATGATAAACTCACAGGTGCTGCTAATATAATGCTGCTATTACAGTGTTGCCAACTTGGTGACTTTGTCGCTAGATTTAGCAACTTTTCAGACCCCCTTAGCGACTTTTATTCAAAAAAGTGACTAGCGACAAATACATTAACCAGGTATTAACCAGCGAGCGCAAGGTATTTCTCTCCTGTGGCTGCCAGAACAGTCTTCTGTTCAATAACTGAGTGAGGAGCAGCCCCTCCCCCTCCATGCTCTAGTCTCCCCCTCTGTGCAGCAGCGCTGATCAGGCCATTAGAAGGGGAGGGAGGACAGGGTGCGGGGGGCCGGGCTGGTGTAGGTAGGAGAGACGCAATGGGAAAAAGACGCCGCTGAGCTGGCCTGGCTCTAGGCAGGAGCGGGCAGCGGTGGACGGAGCAGGCGATCAGACCGGCCGGAGTCGGCAGCAGCTGGAGCCGGCAGCGGCGATCAGACCGGCCGGAGCGGCCTCGAAACACTACCGGCCCACCGGGAGAAGTCCCGACTCTCCCGACTGCCACTCTGCCTCATGCACGTATTCAAAATCCAAGTTTCAGGAACAGGAGTCTTCTTCTTCGCCCAGAAAAAGAAAAAGGAGATTAATAAAAAAAAAAAAAAAAAAGCAAAGGACAGGCTTTTTGAAGCGTGAAGGCTACCGTAGCTGTAATACGTCATTTGAAGTGCATGGTTCCAGAGAGGTGATTGCAATATACGATCTCAACGCTAGATGGGGGAAATTCCTACACAATGTAGCTTTAATTATTATAAGATAAGATATACTTTATTGTCCCCAAAGGGAAATTTGTTTTGGACTCTGTCCGTTCTGCAGCGTTACAAAGACAACACACAAAATACAGAAAAGACAACAAATACAAATATCTTTCAACACATACTATCATGCAACACAAACATGTTTCCATATACATATAATAAGCACATTAAAGTACTCCTTTCATTGGCACTTCCCCTTAAACAACCCCGTTGGCTGTATTCTCTGCAATAAGTGCGGCACAGCCCTTACCAAATACAATATATATATATTCAGAATATGTAATTTAGCTTTAATGTTTAAATAAAGTTTAGTGACCTACGGCACCTTTAAATAGTGAAAAAAGCCACAAAAATGTCAAAACGTGACAAAAACTTTGACAGATAACGTCGAAAAAAAAATCTTAAAAAGCGACAAGAACGTTGAAAAAGTGACAAGGAAATTGACTTCCTGCCGTGTTTCTCTGCAGGCGGTGAGTCTTCTGGTGGAGGACGGGCGGTCAGCGGTGAGGGAGCCTTCCGTGTTTAGCAGGTCTGAAGCGAAGTATGATGGGAGACGGCGGGCCGCTGCAGACGGAGGGGAACGCCCTGCTGAAGGCTGTGTTCCAGGGGAAGCTGCGGCTGGCGCGCCTGCTGCTGGAGGGCGGGGCTTATATCAACGAGGGAAATGAGCGCGGAGAGACCCCCGTCTCCGCCGCCTGCCTGGCGAGCTACGACGACCCACAGGCACGGCTCAAGATGGTGCGGTACGTAGAGACAGACAGACGGGTTAGAGAGACAGACAGACAGACAGACAGACAGACAGACAGACAGACAGACGGTATCGACCATTGCCCTATTGATCAGGTAAATAGTTTCAGGGAGTCAGTAAACAGGAAGGGGAATATCAGGATAAGATGAAACTGAAACTGTTTCCTCTGCAGGTACCTGCTGGAGAAAGGCGCCGACCCAAACATCCCCGACAAGAGCGGGCGCACAGCTCTAATGCACGCCTGCGCCGAGCGGGCGGGGAAGGACGTGGTGCTACTGCTGCTGGAGAACGGTGCCGACCCCAGCCTCAAAGACTACGCTGGCGCCTCGGCGCTGGTGCACGCCATTAACACGGGCGACCGCGAGACGCTGCAGGCACTGCTGGACGCCTGCAAGGCCAAAGGCAAAGAGGTGATCATCATCACCAGCGACACGTCGCCGTCCGGCACCAAGAAGACCAAACAGTACCTCAACTCGCCGCCATCACCGGCCGCTGCCGACAAGCTCTCGCCGGCGTGCATGTCGCCGTCCGACGTGGAAATCGGCACCGAGTCGCCGGCGGCGGGAGACAAACGCAAAGACGGGGAGGGGATCTTTAGCTTTGCGCTCACCTCGGCATTACCGTTACCGTCCGCTCGGCCCCCTGGCGAGAAGAGGCCGCCGCCACGGAAGCTTCTGAAGCGGCTGAACTCGGAGCCCTGGGGGCTGGTGGCGCCGTCGGTGCTGAGCACCGTTCCCCTGGAGGAGGCTGGCGCCGCTCTGAGCCAGACCATCGCAGAGATTAACGGTCTGTCCATTGCGGAGCCGTCACTGGGGAGGCCGCTGTTGTCAAGGCGACACAGCATCGAGACGCATGACCCCTGCTCGCCCAAACTCACGGACCGGTCCGTGTCCGAGGACTACGCGACGCTCGCCGGTGCCTCCTGGGCCGACAAAGTGCAGCAGCACCAGATCCTGTACCGCAGGAACACGGCGCCAGAGTCGCAGGAGAATGCTGCCGCCCGCCTCGCTCACCCCAAACTGACCCGCATGGAGCACTATGAGTCGGACACGCACCTCAGCCCCGACTCCATCCCTGGGTCTCCGGACTCTGGACGCGTGTCCGTGGAGCGCAGGAGGTACGATCAAATGACTCCATGTAAATAATCAGGACTTTTAGCGTGTATAGAGCCAGACTCCATGTAAATAATCAGGACTTTTAGCGTGTATAGAGCCAGACTCCATGTAAATAATCAGGACTTTTAGCGTGTATAGAGCCATACTCCATGTAAATAATCACTACTTTTAGCGTGTATAGAGCCAGACTCCATGTAAATAATCAGGACTTTTAGCGTGTATAGAGCCAGACTCCATGTAAATAATCAGGACTTTTAGCGTGTATAGAGCCAGACTCCATGTAAATAATCACTACTTTTAGTGTGTATAGAGCCAGACTCCATGTAAATAATCACTACTTTTAGTGTGTATAGAGCCAGACTCCATGTAAATAATCAGGACTTTTAGCGTGTATAGAGCCATACTCCATGTAAATAATCAGGACTTTTAGCATGTATAGAGCCAGACTCCATGTAAATAATCAGGACTTTTAGCGTGTATAGAGCCAGACTCCATGTAAATAATCACTACTTTTAGTGTGTATAGAGCCAGACTCCATGTAAATAATCAGGACTTTTAGCGTGTATAGAGCCAGACTCCGTGTAAATAATCAGGACTTTTAGCGTGTATAGAGCCAGACTCCATGTAAATAATCAGGACTTTTAGCGTGTATAGAGCCATACTCCATGTAAATAATCAGGATTTTAGCATGTATAGAGCCAGACTCCATGTAAATAATCACTACTTTTAGCGTGTATAGAGCCAGACTCCATGTAAATAATCAGGACTTTTAGTGTGTATAGAGCCAGACTCCATGTAAATAATCAGGACTTTTAGCGTGTATAGAGCCAGACTCCATGTAAATAATCAGGACTTTTAGCGTGTATAGAGCCAGCATATCTCCAAATGTAAATGGGTGAATTAAGGGTTTATTTCAACCAGACCAGAGTGGAGATTGTTGGAACAGTGGAAAGATGAACCAAGATGGCTTTTGGTAGTTTTATTTAGTTTCTGTCCACTTTGAATGAAGTGTGTTTTACGATAATTATTTACGATGATTATTTACATGGATCTGGTGGGTTTGGTGATGGTGATTTTCGTCAAGTCAGTTAGCGTTCACTAAAAGTTCTGTTTTTGCCGCTGCGTTCCCATGTTTCTGTGTCTGAGTGTCTGACAACATTATGGGATGGATCCCTACAGAGATAGACCTTTTAGTTAAAGAGTAAGATCCTTTTAGTTTAACATGAAACAGCCCCGAAATCACCATCACCAAACTACACCAGACTCCATGTAAATAATCAGGACTTTTATCATCGTAAAACACACTTCATTCAAGTAAAATAAAACTACACTTCCTTGCAGGTACAATGCCTCCCCGCTGTGCCTGCTCCCCGGCTCGTCCCGGGAGTCTCTGGAAAACATCCCTGCCTCTGTGTCGCCGCTTGCCGTGCGCCGGCGTCCCCCGGGGCTCCTGGAGCGCCGCGGCTCCGGGACGCTCCTATTGGACCATATCTCCCACACACGGCCGGGCTTCCTGCCGCCGCTCAACATCAACCCGCAGAGACCAATTCCCGACATCCGTGCCTCGCCCAGCCACGGCACCACTGGCGGGAAGATCCTGGTCCCGGTGGCGCCTGCCTCGCCCAAACGCGGCCCCGACTTCAAGACGAAGAAGAAGCTGATGAGGAGACACTCGATGCAGACGGAGCAGATGAAGCAGCTCTCCACCTTCCAGGAAATCCTCGCCGAGAAGGTCAGCGAGGCCAACGATTGACGACAGGAGGAGCGGGAGCAAAGCATCATGGGTAGCTGCAGAGACTTTTAGGGTTAGGGTCATTTACTGGAGCAAAGCACCATGGGTAGCTTTAGGGTTAGGGTCATTCACTGAAGCAAAGCATCATGGGTAGCTGCAGAGACCTTTAGGGTTAGGGTCATTCACTGTGAAGCTTCTCCAGGTCCGATATCGGTTGATAAAATCCTGAGATGGATCTTTTAAGAGTCTCCGTTTTAAAGCTATTTTTTTCATGATAATCATGTTTTTCCAAATGATGCACAGATTTTTAGACATTCTGTTATGTCAAATGACTTGAAAATAGAGCATTTAGCTGCGGACCCCCCCTAGGGTTAGGCTTAAGGCTGAATTATGCTTCTGCGTTAAATGAATAGAATAGAATACCGACCCTAAGACGTAGCCTGACGTCACTTCCAAAAATGTCGCGGTGACGCCGCTCGGCCGTGGCTTGGTAGCGTTGCATCCCCTCGACACACACACACACACACACAACACACACACACCAGCCCTGCTATTCTCAACGTACCAGTATAAACTTCAGGCCACTTACATTGGCTATGGTGAAAGCTCTGCGTGGAGCCTCCGCTGGACCATAAATCAGCCTTAAGCCCCTTCTGGCCCCACCCCCAAATGTTTACAACGTCTGGCCCCGCCCCCAATGTTTACAAAGTATGGCTCCGCCCCCAAATGTTTACAACTTTCCGTCTCCGCCCCCAAATGTTTACAACTTCTGGCTCCGCCCCCAGAAACAACCACTGACACAACACGACAGCAGCAAATCAAACGACACAACAGCAAATCACACGACACAACAGCAAATCACATGACACGACAGCAAATCACATGACACGACAGGAAATCACATGACACAACAGCAAATCACACAACACAACAGCAAATCACACAACACAACAGCAAATCACATGACACGACAGCAAATCACACAACACATACAACACAACAGCAAATCACACAACACAACAGCAAATCACATGACACGACAGCAAATCACACAACACATACAACACAACAGAAAATCACACAACACAACAGCAAATCACACGACACAACAGCAAATCACATGACACGACAGCAAATCACAAGACACGACAGCAAATCACACGACACAACAGCAAATCACACAACACAACAGCAAATCACATGACACAACAGCAAATCACACGACACAACAGCAAATCACACGACACGACAGCAAATCACATGACACGACAGGAAATCACATGACACAACAGCAAATCACACAACACAACAGCAAATCACACGACACAACAGCAAATCACACAACACAACAGCAAATCACATGACACAACAGCAAATCACACGACACAACAGCAAATCACAAGACACGACAGCAAATCACACGACACAACAGCAAATCACACAACACAACAGCAAATCACATGACACAACAGCAAATCACACGACACAACAGCAAATCACACGACACGACAGCAAATCACATGACACGACAGGAAATCACATGACACGACAGCAAATCACAAGACACGACAGCAAATCACACGACACAACAGCAAATCACACAACACAACAGCAAATCACATGACACAACAGCAAATCACACGACACAACAGCAAATCACACGACACGACAGCAAATCACATGACACGACAGGAAATCACATGACACAACAGCAAATCACACAACACAACAGCAAATCACACAACACAACAGCAAATCACATGACACAACAGCAAATCACACAACACATACAACACAACAGAAAATCACACAACACAACAGCAAATCACACGACACAACAGCAAATCACATGACACGACAGCAAATCACAAGACACGACAGCAAATCACACGACACAACAGCAAATCACACAACACAACAGCAAATCACATGACACAACAGCAAATCACACGACACAACAGCAAATCACACGACACGACAGCAAATCACAAAACATACATATTAAACATTAATAAAAATAAACAATAAATACAGAAATAGAAACAAATATATACAAAATGGCTGTTTAAGTAGTTTAGGCAATGGTATTTTCAAACCAAAGCTTGCTTTCTAAAAAATGAATGCAGCGTTAAGTTATCAACAGCAAATCACACAACACGACGGTAAATCACACAACAAAAACACAAAATTAAATAATACATAAAATTAAAAAAACAACATTGTCAAATACCCCAAAACGTACTATGTTCCAAACAACCAATCAGGACGAGGATCAGTGTCCAATATGTTCCTAACCTTTCCATTTCAGTCTCACCAATGCTGCCATGGTTTGCACTTCAGGACCACTGTAGAAGTTGTGGGATCAGTAAGAGAAGTTTAAATCTCTTGTTCCTGTTTGCTCTCTGCTGAAGCTTTCTCAGTGTACATCCTGATGCTTCCTCTTCATTTATCGCCTTCAGTCACAAACTGATGAAAGTAGAAAAAAGAAAGACTTGTTAGATGTTTACAGATGCACAATTTGCACTGAGGTCCATTTTTCTTCATGTTGACTCTTCATTAACATATTTATTTCTAAGCTCCTGTTCTGATTGACGAATGTGATAAAGTGTGAACTACCTACTGCGCTGTATGTACTGTAATTATCGACACTAATCTATATAATAGTGGTATTTCTGTGTAAACGAACCGTCTTTATTTCACAGTTCAGAGGGACTTTGAAACGTCCGTCCTGACAATGTTTCTGAACTTTACCAACATCACCGAGGTGGTGTTTGGATCTGACTTGTGTTGAGATGAACTGAAATTAAAATGTGTTTTTCTTCTTCATGAAATCCCAAAGAAGTGGAGAGGACGATCCGAACCAAAACCTGCAGACTGTAAATACTGTAAAGATGTGCAATAGAGCCTGAAGGCACTTCAACTGGATAAAGGGACAGTCCTATGTTTTATGTCTTTCATCTCTGTGTGTCCAGGGCGAGGTTAGCCTAGCTTAGCACAAAGACACATGAAGAAAATGTCGAAGCCATTGCCAACCACTCAAAATAATCGCCTGCAAATATTTCGCCTCAAAACTTTTCATACCGGCAGCCAGGGCTTTAAATTTACTTATCACCAGCCAACATGGCTAGTAGGTTTTTAAACCCAGGCTAAACTAGGACAGACCCGAGCCAAAACCAGGGCCAAAACCCAGGACAGACCTGAGCCAAAACCAGGGCCAAAAACCAGGACAGACCTGAGCCAAAACCTAGGACAGTCCCCAGCCAAAACCAGGGCCAAAAACCAGGACAGACCTGAGCCAAAACCAGGGCCAAAAACCAGGACAGACCTGAGCCAAAACCAGGGCCAAAACCCCGGACAGACCTGAGCCAAAACACGAGACAGGTCCGAGCCAAAACCCAGGACAGACTCTACAGATTATTTATGTAGGCTAACGGCTGAATTATTTCCATGTAGTTTGAGTTTATGGCAGATCTAATCTTTACATTTAATATTTCACTAATCAAATAGTTTTGTTGTTAAATTGTTTTAGTTTTGGTTCAAAAGAAAAAGAAGAGAAACCTCTAGATGATACACACACAGCAGTTGTTTTATGAAATTAAACTCTTCCGTTGATCTTCTCCGTTTCAGAGTATAGCCAGTAATCGATACCGTGAACGCTAGGCACGTAGCCGACGGTTGTACAACACGACAAAGTGTTCATGGGAAATGTAGGATTAGAACTACAAGCAGTGTTTCCAGATAATGATTACCAAGGTTTCTAGGCCAAACACACACAAAACCGCCCAAAGTTCTTGGTAGAAAACAGAAAACATTTCTGCAGCCGGCTGATTCAAACAGACACAGTTATTTAAATCATTCATCACCAACCAAACTGGCTCATGACTTCACAATGTTACCCACCAAAGTTATTTAATACCCACATGTCGGTGGGTGTCAGTTTAAAGCCCTGCCGACAGTGATGCGAATATGCGATAATTTTAAATAACGGTTTTGAATATTGGCGCCAGTTTGTTGATGTCATTGCCACACCCCTCGCCCTCTAGCCTTCGACCTCTTATTCCGCGATGACGTCTCATTAACAACAACAACAACAATGGTGGACTACATTCTTGTGTAGTTTCTGGTTTCCTTGCACTAGCCATTTTCATCGTCTTCTTGTGTTTGGTTTCTTCTTCTACTGTCTGTTTGTATACAGCATGCAAGCTTTATGTGCATGCTCCGACTCTTTTCTGTTTTTGGTGAATTTCTGTAGCAGAAACAGCGCCACCTATAGGCCTGGAGTATGAAGCAGCGTGTTGAGTCATTTACAAATGGATCCGTCTGGACGCTAATATTCTTGAAACGATGCCAGGGAAGACGGGGGAAACGATTGTTTTTGTACATGTGGACGTGGCCTGAGAAATATCTGTGTTTTAACAAACGTAGGAGTCCATAGAACGAGATTGACACTTGTATTTCTGTTTATTTACATTTAGAATGGCATTATGGGAACTTTATCGGTGCTCCGACAACTAACGTAGTTATTCACAAAACCATTACCATGACTATTAAATAGCACTTGTGTTAGCCGGCGTCAAAAGCACAAGAAAAAAGGGGTTTCAAGTGTTATAAAAAGGGTCCAAAATTTTGAAAAAAGCAGCAAAACGTTGGATAAAACGTTCTTCTCGGTTGGACCTCTAGCTCACCCACTGTCACTGTCTAACAGTGGTGTAGTCTATTTTTTTGTAGTGAGTATACTGTGATTTTCCCCTCCCAGCCTCATACTCGCCTGTCCCAGAGCGACACCCCAGACAGTCGGTACTGTGACGTTTCTGAATATGAACTGTACACGGACAACTGACGTTTAAGTATTGATGGCGTTTATTTAAAGCCCTGGAAAAACAACACTTAGAGTTGAGAAAAGATGAGACAGATTTAACTTTTTGAGAAATGCAACCGAACCTGAACGCAACAGGACATCACATCACACAAATAAGCCGTTTAACCAACACCCCCCCCCCCCCACTGCCACACAAAACCATGACTAATAATTAGCATCATCATACAACTTTTGTATTGATTAGCAGTAAAATCTGCTGATAAGGGCCTACATTTACTCAAAAGTATTTAATAAACTGTTTACAATCTTCAACACCATGCCTAACAAATGCATAAAAAGCTCCACTCTTTCTATTTTAGTTAATTATCTGACCATTGCTAACTAACATTACCATATAGTCATTTCATTGTGTAAAGCAATGCATATTTAAGATTTAAGAATTTACTCTAATGTTGCATAGTCATTGACCTTATGAAGGCCAGGAGTTCTCACTGTCTCTCTCATCATCTGAAACAAGGACATATAAACATTGTATTCTGTTTACTGCTGTATTCAGACACACAGGTACACAGACACACACACACACACACACACACACACACATAGACACACAGCACACACACAGGCGCGCACGCACACGCACACACACACACAGATACACAGGCAGACACACACACACACACACACACACACGGTATCATATAAGCTACTCTCACTTACCAGGCAACAGTAACGTTGCGGTAGGATTTTCGGGCTGGTTTTTTGTAACGGTAACGTTAACGTTAACGATCGGGTCATCAGGATCTGTGGCAGCTGCAGCGTCACCCGACGTGGCAGCAGCTTCAGGGACAGACTTCAGAAAACACTGAAGTAGTGTTATTAGGTCTGTTTAGTAACGTTTCATATCTCGTTACTTATAAAACTTAGTTCAAACTCTAGGTAACTAACTAGTTGCGAGAAAGGAAAGACCGCGCAAAGAATGCAACTTGTTGTTGCTTAGTAACGTTAGTGACTTCACGTCAGATCCAGGGCCACGGAAGCCCCGAAGGTCCAAATGTCAGAGCTTCCCAACACAGACGGGGTGAGTTATGAATGAAAGTGAGAACGTTCTGTCACAAACAATGTTGTTACGTATCATCGCGCTTTTGTAAGTGGGTATACGGAAATCCTTGACTTTTCCTAGTGGGTATACGGCGTATACCTGCGTATCACGTAGACTACACCACTGCTGTCTAAATATAGGGAAACTGCCCCCCCCCCCCCCCCCCCAAAAAAAAAATCTTCTGCTCTCTGTGCTAAGCTAGGCTAACGGTGTCTGGATCTCTGTTTGTACGGGACGCACAGAGATGAAAACATGAAGAAGATTGACAGAAAAGTTTTTATAAAGTTGACTGAAACGAGTGTCTCCGAATCTTTGTTGAGTAAAATGCTTTTGATGAAGCTTCCTGTCGACACTTTGGAAGAAGATAGTTGACTCTTGTGAAACGTTTTTTTCTGAAGAATTGTTAAAACCGGTTTGATCCTGGTTTAAACTGGATCCGACTGGTCTGGCTGATGGACCTTGTTGTTGTACGTAGATACTTGAAGTTTAAACTGAATCAAAGTATTTTTGTAAGCCTGTTAGCAGATAGAAACGTCTCTAATGAATCTGTGATCTATTTTTCTTCTTTCACTCTGATTGTAACTCAAACTGTGGAATAAAAACATTTGTTTCATGTTCAAAACTCAAACCTGCTGCACCCAATCATCATCAGACTCTGATCTGATGAACCAGGGTCCATTTAGATTTCAGCTGACTCTGCAGCTCAACATCAGGACATCCAATCATAGATTCCCATACCATGTTTTTCTTCCCAACACTGATTGGGTTACCTGGACTTGCCGATACCGAGTACCGATCCAATACCAGTGCAGTAACCTTTAACAGCTGTATACTACTATCCCTGTATGGATGTGATATGATTGCTATCATTGTTATATGGCTGGGGGTTAAACACTTTCTAAAACATGAACTAATACATACAGAAAATATTTATTACAGTACTTTCTTTCATTAACCAGTTTCACAGTCAGTTATAGGGAAAAAGAACATAATTAAACTACTTTAAAGTAGTTTTTGGGGGGCTAAATTCCATGGTATCAGATCGGTGCATAAACTCCAGTACTTGCTGATACCGATACCGGTATTTTAGGCAGAACCGGAGGCTTTTCTGATGCTGGTATCGCTATCAGAACAGCTCTAATCACAGAGCTGAAAGACAAACATTTTAAGGCCCCTGCAGTTTTGTTTTAGCATTAGCATGACATTTCATGAGTCATTTGTTGACAATGTGGACTAATCAAACTGTTCGCCAAATGTTATTTGACAAACTAGAAAATGCATTTCCTTTAGAAAATGTGTGGGAATGCTGAATAGTTAAATTGCTAAAGCTAAACTGGATGAATAGCTTAAATCTGTGAGAAGAAGCTGAAGTAGTGATAACAGGTGGAAAAATATGAATGGCCATGAATTTCATTAAAAAACATTGAACAACACCACTAATGTATAAAATATGTGGAATATTTAAAGTTTTTTTTATAAAAGCTGACGGTAAACTGAATTGTTGGCTTGAAAAGTTCAACAATGCCAAACGATGTAGAACATTGATGATGATAATCATTATAACACACTGCTCATGTAGCCAGTTTGTAGAGCGCACTGGCATGACGCTTCTCGGTTGGAACCGGAGGGCGATAGCTTACGACATCTGGGGAAAGGTACGGGCCAATAAAATAACAGGTCAAATGTTGTCTTGGTCATCCGAAAATGCTTCAACCAAAGGGTTTCCGTGAAGTGTCCATGAATGCTGAATCAGCATTCCCACCAAATAAAGAACAGAATAACAATAGTTGGAATGCTGCTGAATCAGCATTCCCACTAAATAACTATATTATTATATTTCTGCTAAAAAAAGAAGGTTGTTGCTAAAACGAGAAGATGACTACTAATCTGCAGGTCATGCATCATGTGTAAGCAGACTTACTGTATGAGAGACAGGGTGTTGAGTTGCCCGCTCCTCATTTGCATAAAGTTGAATCCAGGCTACTTTATGCAAATCAGGAGGTCTGAGATTGAATTCTTCCATAAAATGTAATACTAATATTTGGCCGGTAGACAATTTTGCTTGTTTTTTTTAAAGTCTCAGTCTCAACCCCTCAAAGTCTCAGTCTCAACCCCTCAAAGTCTCAGTCTCGACCCCTCAAAGTCTCTGTCTCGACCCCTCAAAGTCTGTCTCGACCCCTCAAAGTCTGTCTCGACCCCTCAAAGTCTCTGTCTCAACCCCTCAAAGTCTCTGTCTCAACCCCTCAAAGTCTCAGTCTCAACCCCTCAAAGTCTCTGTCTCAACCCCTCAAAGTCGCTGTCTCGACCCCTCAAAGTCTCAGTCTCAACCCCTCAAAGTCTCTGTCTCAACCCCTCAAAGTCGCTGTCTCGACCCCTCAAAGTCTCTGTCTCGACCCCTCAAAGTCTCGCTCTCGACCCCTCAAAGTCTCGGTCAGAATTACTTTTACATTTTGAAAAACAAAAAGTTGCATGGTCGACTGAGAAGACAATACAAGGGTTAAACATTAAACACATCTAAAGGTTTCTGTCCAGGAAACAATTTCCCCTTTTTTATAGTTGGGCAATTTTAATGTGCTGATCTGAATCTCTTTTCAGTAAATGAGGTCAAACTTCCTTTTGAACGGTTAGCTCAGTTGGTAGAGCGGGCGCACATATGCAGAGGTTTATTCCTCGATGCAGAAGGTCAAGGGTTTGAGTCTGATCTGTGATGGTTTTCCTGCATGTCTCCCCCCTCTCTCTCCCCTTTCATATCTCAGCTTTCCTATCCAATAAAGGCAGAAATGTGAGGGGTTGAGACTGAGGCTTTTAGGAGTTGAGACTGAGACTTTGAGGAGTTGAGACCGAGATTTTTGAAGGTTTGCATCAAATGATAAATTGTGCAAAACAAATAAACTCCTAATGGTGTGATGGGAGGCAGGGAATGGTGGACCCAAATGCAGAGTCAGGCAGGAGATGGTTTGAACAGAAGAGATTTATTGAAGTCCAAAGGCGGGGTAAAAAACCAAACAAAAGAAGATCCAAAAAACAGGAGGTGAACACAAAGAGTCGTGAGGCAGCAGGGAAAAAACGAGGAATCCAAACAACACACCAGGAACAAGCCAATATGGGACTGGGAGGGTAGGACACAAAAAGCAAAATGATCAGACAAAGGACAAAGGAAACTCAGGGCCTAAACAAACTGGTTAACGAGGAAACAAGAGGCAGGTGACACAAGGGCTGGGGAACAGGTGGCAAACATCAGGTAATCACACAGGCGGGAAAACACAGGAAGTAAAACTAGACATCACAAGGGGAGACAAACAACCTTTCAAAACAAAACAGGAAATGGGAAGGGACTAACAGAGAACATGAAATGAACGAAATACAGAAACTTGACAACACTAGACAAAAACCACAGAACATAAACGAAGGGGAAATACAGAAAAAGCAAAAAGCAAACAAGGGAAATACACACAACCACGACAGAACCCCCTCCTCAAGGGACGGATTCCAGACGTCCCTAAAAAAAAGAAACAAACAGAAAACTACCCAAGAGGGCGAGAGTCCGGAGGAGGAAAAAAAAAGGGCGACTGGGGCATAGGGAACAGAGAGCCCTAGGGGCACAGGGCACTGGGGACACGGGGCACTGGGAACACGGGGCACTAGGGACACAGGGAACTGGGGACAAAGGGGACAGAGAGCACTAGGGACACAGAGGGCACTAGGGACACAGGGCACTGGGGACACGGGGCACTAGGGACACAGGGAACTGGGGACAAAGAGCACTAGGGACACAGAGGGCACTAGGGACACAGGGCACTGGGGACACGGGGCACTAGGGACACAGGGGTCACAGGAAACGAAGGGCGCTGGGTCACAGGAAACGAAGGGCGCTGGATCACAGGGAGCAAAGGGCGCTGGGGCACCGGGAGCAAAGGGCACTGGGGCACCGGGAGCAAAGGGCGCTGGGGCACCGGGAGCAAAGGGCGCTGGGGCACAGGGAGCAAAGGGCGCTGGGGCACAGGGAGCAAAGGGCGCTGGGGCACAGGGAGAAAAGGGCGCCGGGGCACAGGGAGCAAAGGGCGCCGGGGCACAGGGAGCAAAGGGCGCCGGGGCACAGGGAGCAAAGGGCGCCGGGGCACAGGGAGCAAAGGGCGCCGGGGCACAGGGAGCAAAGGGCGCTGGGGACTCAGGGACTGGGAACTGGGGAGTGAGGACACACGGGACTGGACAGACTTGGACGAGACAGACGCAGACAAAGACGAGACAGACTCAGACTGGACACATGCAGACAGAGATTCAGACAGAACAGACACGGATGGGACTGACGCAGACGGGACAAACATAGAAGGGACCGACTCGGACTTAGGGGCAGGGAAGGTAACAAGGACGCGGACCGTGAGGGGGACAGAGACGGGCATAGTGACGGGAACAAAGACGGGCACTTTGACATAGACAAGGACGGGCACGGTGACAAAGACGGGCATGGTTACAGGGACGGGAACGGGCACGGTGACAGGAACGGAGATGGGCACGGTGATAGGGATGGAGACGGGCACGGTGACGGGGATGGAGATGGGCACGGTGACGGGGATGGAGACGGGCACCGTGATGGGGACGGACAGATTGGGTTTGGGGACGCCGGAGCCCGGCAAGATACGAGGGGGAAAAGGCATCCCAAGGTTAGGGAAGCCGGACACCAGTTCGGGGGAGCGGTTAGCAAGCCGGGGGTCTGGGAGGCCGCTAACCGACCGGGGAACGGGGAGGCCGCTAACCGGCCGGGGAAGAGGGAGACCGATAACCGGCCGGGGAAGGGGAAGACCGCTAGCCGGCCGGGACTTGGGGGGCTTTGGGGAACCGCTAGCCGGCCGGGGAAAGGGGAGACCGCTAGCTGGCCGGGGAAGGGGGAGACCACTAGCCGGCCGGGGAAGGGGGAGACCGCTAGCTGGCCGGGACTCGGGGGGCTTTGGGGGACCGCTAGCCGACCGGGACACGGGGGGCTTTGGGGGACCGCTAGCCGGCCGGGACTCGGGGGGCTCTGGGAGACCGCTAACTGGCCGGGACTCGGGGGGCTCTGGGAGACCGCTAGCCGGCCGGGACTCGGGGGGCTCTGGGAGACCGCTAGCCGGCCGGGACTCGGGGGGCTCTGGGAGACCGCTAGCCGGCCGGGAGTCGGGGGGCTCTGGGAGACCGCTAGCCGGCCGGGGAAGGGGGAGACCGCTAGCCGGCCGGGACTCGGGGGGCTCTGGGAGACCGCTAGCCGGCCGGGGAAGGGGGAGACCGCTAGCCGGCCGGGACTCGGGGGGCTCTGGGGAACCGCTAGCCGGCCGGGACTCGGGGGGCTCTGGGGAACCGCTAGCCGGCCGGGACTCGGGGGGCTCTGGGGAACCGCTAGCTGGCCGGGGAAGGGGGAGACCGCTAGCCGGCCGGGGAAGGGGGAGACCGATAACCGGCCGGGGAAGGGGAAGACCGCTAGCCGGCCGGGACTTGGGGGGCTTTGGGGAACCGCTAGCCGGCCGGGGAAAGGGGAGACCGCTAGCTGGCCGGGGAAGGGGGAGACCACTAGCCGGCCGGGGAAGGGGGAGACCGCTAGCTGGCCGGGACTCGGGGGGCTTTGGGGGACCGCTAGCCGACCGGGACACGGGGGGCTTTGGGGGACCGCTAGCCGGCCGGGACTCGGGGGGCTCTGGGGAACCGCTAGCCGGCCGGGACTCGGGGGGCTCTGGGGAACCGCTAGCTGGCCGGGGAAGGGGGAGACCGCTAGCCGGCCGGGGAAGGGGGAGACCGCTAGCCGGCCGGGGAAGGGGGAGACCGCTAGCCGGCCGGGGAAGGGGGAGACCGCTGCACGGCCGGGACTCAGGGGGTTCTGGGGGGCCGCTGCACGGCCGGGACTCAGGGGGTTCTGGGGGACCGCTGCACGGCCGGGACTCAGGGGGTTCTGGGGGACCGCTGCACGGCCGGGACTCAGGGGGTTCAGGGGGACCGCTGCACGGCCGGGACTCAGGGGGTTCTGGGGGACCGCTGCACGGCCGGGACTCAGGGGGTTCTGGGGGACCGCTGCACGGCCGGGACTCAGGGGGTTCTGGGGGACCGCTGCACGGCCGGGACTCAGGGGGTTCTGGGGGACCGCTGCACGGCCGGGACTCAGGGGGTTCTGGGGGGCCGCTGCACGGCCGGGACTCAGGGGGTTCTGGGGGGCCGCTGCACGGCCGGGACTCAGGGGGTTCTGGGGGGCCGCTGCACGGCCGGGACTCAGGGGGTTCTGGGGGGCCGCTGCACGGCCGGGACTCAGGGGGTTCTGGGGGGCCGCTACACGGCCGGGACTCAGGGGGTTCTGGGGGGCCGCTACACGGCCGGGACTCAGGGGGCTCTGGGGGGCCGCTACACGGCCGGGACTCAGGGGGCTCTGGGGGGCCGCTACACGGCCGGGACTCAGGGGGCTCTGGGGGGCCGCTACACGGCCGGGACTCAGGGGGCTCTGGGGGGCCGCTACACGGCCGGGACTCAGGAGGCTCTGGGGGGCCGCTACACGGCCGGGACTCAGGGGGCTCTGGGGGGCCGCTACACGGCCGGGACTCAGGGGGCTCTGGGGGGCCGCTACACGGCCGGGACTCAGGGGGTTCTGGGGGGCCGCTGCACGGCCGGGATTCAGGAGGCTCTGGGGGGCCGCTACACGGCCGGGACTCAGGGAGCTCGGAGGCCGGCAAAGCCTCCAGGACAGTCTCTGGGGCGTTGACCAACGGCAAAGTCTCTGGGGGATTGCCCGACGGCAAAGTCTCTGGAGCGCTGACCGACGGCAAAGTCTCTGGGGAATTGCCCGACGGCAAAGTCTCTGGAGCGCTGACCCACGGCAAAGTCTCTGAGGCGCCGGAGACCAGCGTAGACTCGGGGAGAACGGTCGGCGTCGACTCTGGGAGGACGGACGGCGTCGACTCTGGGAGGACGGTCGGCGTCGACTCTGGGAGGACGGTCGGCGTCGACTCTGGGAGGACGGTCGGCGTCGACTCTGGGAGGACGGTCGGCGTCGACTCTGGGAGGACGGTCGGCGTCGACTCCGGGAGGACGGTCGGCGTCGACTCCGGGAGGACGGTCGGCGTCGACTCCGGGAGGACGGTCGGCGTCGACTCCGGGAGGACGGTCGGCGTCGACTCCGGGAGGACGGTCGGCGTCGACTCCGGGAGGACGGTCGGCGTCGACTCCGGGAGGGCGGTCGGCGTCGACCCCGGGAGGATGGCCGGCGTCGACTCTGGGAGGACGGTCGGCGCCGACAGCGGAGGTCCCAAACAGCCGGACAGCCCAGGCCCGGAGACAGAAGGGCTGCACGTCAGCTCAGGGACAAAAGGGCTGCAGGGAAGGCCAAACTCCCTGGCAGTAGCCCGCCAGCGAACCTCCATAATATGTTTGGCCAGGGCGGGGTTCCTCTCATGGAGCCCACGTAACATCCCCAACAACTGCTCCCCGTCATTGTCCATGGGATGAAACAACGGTTCAAACTTTACCACTGCTGGGTCCATGTGTGTTCTGATCATTCTGTGATGGGAGGCAGGGAATGGTGGACCCAAATGCAGAGTCAGGCAGGAGATGGTTTGAACAGAAGAGATTTATTGAAGTCCAAAGGCGGGGTAAAAAACCAAACAAAAGAAGATCCAAAAAACAGGAGGTGAACACAAAGAGTCGTGAGGCAGCAGGGAAAAAACGAGGAATCCAAACAACACACCAGGAACAAGCCAATATGGGACTGGGAGGGTAGGACACAAAAAGCAAAATGATCAGACAAAGGACAAAGGAAACTCAGGGCCTAAATAAACTGGTTAACGAGGAAACAAGAGGCAGGTGACACAAGGGCTGGGGAACAGGTGGCAAACATCAGGTAATCACACAGGCGGGAAAACACAGGAAGTAAAACTAGACATCACAAGGGGAGACAAACAACCTTTCAAAACAAAACAGGAAATGGGAAGGGACTAACAGAGAACATGAAATGAACGAAATACAGAAACTTGACAACACTAGACAAAAACCACAGAACATAAACGAAGGGGAAATACAGAAAAAGCAAAAAGCAAACAAGGGAAATACACACAACCACGACAAATGGTTTAGGTAGCCACATTTTGTTACACAAGGATTTGGCTAACATTTCCCAGACAGCCAGAGCTTTGTCTCCTGTCTACCTTTGCATTCACTTTTAGTCAAGTGATTGGTTGCCTTTGAAGCAGAAAGTTTTACATCCAACTACAGTTATGATGTTAACACATAAATCGGACAATGCACAGGCAATTTAGTGATATCCCTGCAGTTGTGGTCTTGAAATAAAATCCAAAACAAGGCTTGAGTCCGAGACAAGACTTTCAAAAAGTGTTCTCGACACCAAGACCGACCTCGAGTACTACAACTCTGCCATCTAGTCTGTGGTTGTGGACTTGGAGAGGGTTTAGGACTGTCTCCTCTGGAGTATTTTGTGAGGAATGAAGTGGACCACGTCTTTCAGTCTGTATAAACGAGAGAGAATGGTTTGATCTGAGGATTGTTTTTCTGCTCTTTGTGTGGTTTTGCTACTTTCATTAGCCTGGGAAAACCCTGACGAACTTCCGGCAAATTTGAGATTTGCTCTGCAAGTCCATCTGGCCAAGAGCCCATTTCGATGGGTTTCCAAATCGAGGCACCAATCACAACAGTAGAAACGATGACGATAGCACAGCAACGACAAGCAGCTTTTTGTTTACATTCAACATGACGGCCCCTGAAGAGCAGCAACACATTGATGCCGCTGTCGCTGCTACGTCACCCGCATCATTGGTCTGATTGGTTGAAATCAATAATGAAGTGTCCGTATTTTACGAGATGGGAGTGAGAACATGTTTGATCTGAAGATTGTTTCTCTGCTACTTTCATCGGACTGGGACCATTATCTGATTCCTTGAAGAAACAGCTCCTGATCTCTTCATTATTTTGTTTTAGCAACTATGTGGCATGATTTTAAGTTCTGAATCAGAAGGATCTGTTACAGGAAAATTAACAAGCTTCACCACTTCCTTCAACATGACTGAAACTTGGCAATACTACAAGACAAGTTCAAAAGTTAATAAATAATAAATTGTTAGTTTAATGACCAACGAGAGAATGCAGAAGGTGTGCAGAAAGCCAAGTCAAATAGCTTGAACTCTTTTGGGGAGTATTTCCTGATCCTGGGACTCGGAGGAGGAAACAGCTTCTGTAATTCAGATTCTCTGATCAATAATTAACATTAAAGCTCAGTTATGAAGCAGCAGCTCATAGCACATCCTCTCAGTTCCTCTCTGACATGTCGGCATCTACGTCTATACCTACAGCGGCGGGCGGCGTGTTCGTGGTCCCCCATGTGATCCTGGCACCTCAGGGTGCTGCGACACAAAACTCTGCAGAGAAAAGGAAGCACAGGCGCCGGGAACAACTGCTGGCTCTAGGGGTGAGAGACACCATCTGATTATGATTTCATAGAATGCAGGACTGATGTGTGACCGTGTTTTGTCCCTGCAGACGGTGCAGATCATGATCGGCCTGGCCGTCTTTCTCTTTGAACTCGGCATGATTCCACATACAGATAGTCTGGGGATTTACTCCGGCGCTTTCGTCTGGGCACCGATGTTTGTGAGTTAACAAGAAAAGTTTGATGAAACTAGAAGATGTTGTGTAACTGGTGTTAGTGATCTATTTGTCCTCCTGTTGTGTTTAGTTTGTCACAGAAACATGTCAGTGGTTTGGTCAGGAGAATAAATAAGAAATACTTTAAAGAAGAGAAGACTTTATCTTTGTAATAAACCTGTGAGCTGACAGGAAGCTGTCTCTGGTCTGTTGTAGGACATCCTGTCTGGATCTCTGATAGTGTCTGCTGGGACATCGGGGAACAAATGTCGGGTCAGTAACTGATTATCACCACACTCAGGAGTTCATTCATCAGGTACAGGATGGCAGTAAATGACGCTTGCTTTCACATCTCTAGTTTGGTTCATTTGGTCCGGACCAAGGGCAAACAAATCTACATTTTAGCATTTTCAGCCATTTGGGTCCATATCACATCACACTGTTAGCTCTGGTCCAAATCAGCTGATGAGTTGATGAAACAAAACAAAATGCAGCGACACAAGTTACGTGACAACATTCACATCATTGGCCACTCTTGGTTTCCTAAACAATATGAAGATGTCTCTGTTTTGGAAAGTTGAGAGTTAACATATTCATCATCCGTCCCTGCTGACGACTCAGAGTTTGTCGGAGAGTTGCCATGGATCGAGTTTGCTGAAGAGCAAACTTGTCCTCATCCCATAATGCACAGCAAGGCATTTTGTAATCTAAGTCTGTAGGAAACAAGAAGTGCTCCTTTAAGCTTGAGATGATTTCCAGGTGTTTTCTGACGTGTCTCTGCTCTACAGGTGAATGGAGGTGTGGGATTCAGCTTTGTTGCTGCTGTTGCTTCTGCTGCTGCTGCCTCGATCTACATTCTGGATGCTTACTATAACGGCCCTGCATACTATTACTATAACTCCTATGTGGTGAGACATTTTGATTTAATGTCATTGACATTCTCAGATGTTTGATTAATTATTACATCACATGTAATTTTTGTTGCAGTGGGAAGGTGTGAACCTGACCTAAGAGCAGTTTGGGGTTCATCAGCTGTAAACTGTTTTGGGTTTTTCCAGATTCGGACTGGTGGAGTTTTGGCTGTTTTCTCCTTCCTGGGGTTCATCGTCTCCATCTGTGTCACTGTTCTTGGCTGCAATGTTTCACCTTGGTCCCCAGAACAGGTAAGTCCATTGTGATGTCACAGAACTGGTATTTCATTTATAAATGTGGCATACGCACAAAACGGGGCTGAAAATGTGCATATGCCAGTTTCCATGCAAATTTTGAGATTTATAAAAAACAAACTTGATAGGAGAATGTGCCGTCCTCCACGCAAACTCTGACCCATGCCTACGCACATTTTGGAGACAATGGGAATGATTACTCGTAATAATTATAAGTATTGATGTCTCACGCATGTTTTTTTACTCCATATCATCTATGTTAACATAAAGATTACATCCAGCAGTGTTATTTGTGCTTGTACTGAGGGATACTTGGGGAAGTACCACCAGTTGATGCTGTGATTTTGGCAAGGTGTTAACAATAACAAATTGTTGTAAACATATAAATACTGCGGTGACCGCCATACGTAATGCTGCATGATGGCACTGCTGGCCCTGCATATATAGTTCTGTTAAATCTTATCATATAGGTCTGGTATATCGCAGCCTATGCGCTTCCTTGCTTTTTCCCCCGCCAATTGTCATGATTCAGCATAACGAAAGAACAACTGCCAGGGTCATTAACATACTGATCAGCATTCAGGAGGTGCTTTGCTATACTATTTATAGTTATAAATGGTACAGGGCGGGATAAGAGGCTGATTCACATACGCTCATTCTTGGGTAATCTGTGATTTAAAAAGTGGACATTGCTTAACTCTTTATGGCTTTATGACACTTTTAGTAAGGATCCTACGCACAGTTTTATAAATGAGACCACAGGTGAGTCCAGTGTGATGTCACAGACCAGGTGAGTCCAGTGTGATGTCACAGACCAGGTGAGTCCAGTGTGATGTCACAGACCAGGCGAATCAACAGCAAACAGACTTCACCTTCTCGTGTTTCAAATTCAAATCTCAATCTGTTTCTTCTTCAGCAGCTGATTATCATGACCAACCAATCACATGAAGCGGCTTCACAGACGCCAGAGACAACGGCCACACATGGGACACCGCACACATATGAGACCCCGCCCATCCCAGATATTCCATCCCCTTCAGTGTGCGACTACGAGGTGTGTCATCAAATTGTGAGGTCACGTGACTGGAGAGTATGGTTGGGCCGGGGGAAATTAATCAGCCCGACAAGACTGTAACGAAAGGTTTTAATTTATTTTATTTAAAACGGCGCTACGTTGAACACAAAGATGTTTTATATTAACTGGATAGAGGATCCCAAAATTACATCTATTCAGTTCAGTGGAGTTGCTTGCCTGGCACATACACCAAAAAAGTTTCCTTACCTTCCGTGATGTACCGCCCGCTGAATATAGAACAAAAGCTCACAGCTAATCAATGCAATCTGCCGTCTTGTCACAATTGTTTACTGTCATTGTGCAACGCCCTCGTTTGATGACGCATTGTTGATTACAATGGTTACGCTCAAAACTGCTAGATAGCAGCAAGGTTCCAGGAATCCTGAATGGACCCAGTTCAAGAACAAGAACTAATCTGGTGAAATGGAATCGTTCCAAGACCTGCGATCATTCCAAGACCTGTGATCATTCCAAGACCTGCGATCATTCCAAGACCTGCGATCGTTCCAAGACCTGCGATCGTTCCAAGACCTGCGATCGTTCCAAGACCTGCGATCGTTCCAAGACCTGCGATCGTTCCAATACCTGCGATCGTTCCAAGACCTGCGATCGTTCCAAGACCTGCGACCGTTCCAAGACCTGCGACCGTTCCAAGACCTGCGACCGTTCCAAGACCTGCGATTGTTCCAAGAACGAGAACACCGACCGCTTCGAGAACTCCGACCGCTTCGAGAACTCCGACCGCTTCGAGAACTCCGACCGCTTCGAGAACTCCGACCGCTTCGAGAACTCCGACCGCTTCGAGAACTCCGACCGCTTCGAGAACTCCGACCGCTTCGAGAACTCCGACCGCTTCCAGACCTCCGACCGCTTCGAGAACTCCGACCGCTTTGAGAACTCCGACCGCTTCGAGAACTCCGACCGCTTCGAGAACTCCGACCGCTTCGAGAACTCCGACCGCTTCCAGACCTCCGACCGCTTCCAGACCTCCAACCGCTTTGAGACCTTCAACCATTCCAAGACCTGCGACCGTTCCGAGACCTGCGGACCTGCGATAGTTCTGAGACCTGCGTTCATTCTGAGACCTGCGATCGTTCTGAGACCTGCGATCGTTCTGAGACCTGCGATCGTTCTGAGACCTGCGATCGTTCTGAGAACTGCGATTGTTCCGAGACCTGCGATTGCTCCGAGACCTGCGGCCGCTCCGAGACTTGCGCCCGCTCCGCTTGGAGACCCATGATCGTTCCACGACCCGCAATTGTCCATAGTTCTTGTGGTGCAGGAACAATAAAAAGGGTTGTTTTAACCATGAAAAAGTTCCTCCGGTGTGAAAACGCCTCTTCATGGCACTGGTCTTGGCAGTGAATTACGCTCGGCCTGTCAGACACCTGCGGCTCCGTTACGTTACGCTGTCGGCACAGGTTGCTGATGTCAGCTTCTTTTTACCTTGCCAGAATGTGACATAATGACAAATGCATAAAATCACACCAATTTAAACGTACAATATGTAACTTTCTGCCGCTAGGGGTCTCTCAACCAAAACAATGGATTGTAAACATGGACTTTTGATGACGTTGGTAAGTTGCGTGGAATTATGAGAGTTGTAGTTTTTAATGTTCACTGATTAGAATGCATCTGTTCACGTACAAGTTTACCCATTCAAATGTATTCACTTTACGTTTAGTAACGTTTATTCATGTCATTCTAATAACATAGCTGCATTTTCCCCAACATAATTACGTTTTTCTTGATTCGATCTGTATTGGTAGCTGACCAGTTAGCTAGCTAGTGACCCAGCAAGCTAACGTTAGCCAGCAGCTAAAACACAGTGACTATCAAAATATATTTCACATGACACTGTCACCTTTTGGATGGTTTTAACACCGGGGCAGACAGGGTTTGTTGTAACGCTAGCTAGTGTAATGGCAAAAATACTTCTAAAGCACATTCTTTTATTAGGATTTATCTGATTACTGTATGTGTTAACTTAAGAAAAAGGTTTCTAACAGATGAACAGCTAAAACTATAAACTTTGATTAACTGAAGACTGAAGTGTCTTTTTCGCAAGGTCTTTACTGACGTGTGTTTAGAACAAGTTTAGATTAGACACCGTAAACAATATCCTACAGTGTCTCTAAAACAGTTTTCTATTCCCCGGCAGCTGATACAAGGAAAGGTGTTATGACTTGGGTTTGACTGGGCCAAAAGGCATGACATGACTCTTTGCTTTTTGTTTGTGTAACTGGGTCTTTGTAAGATCCATGAGGGGGGGGGAAGGAAAGCTGTCACCATTTGATTTGATTCTCTATATGTTGGTTTTCTGTGAGTTAAAGACTCAGAGCGCTCTTGCATAGCCACCGAGGTGGATGTGTTACAGTGTTTCTCCATTGATCAATGAGAATAAACACTCAATAACCAGACTTTGATTTCTGCTCAATGGTCTTCATTTGTTTCACTACAAGCTTTAAACCTTTTATTTACTTACACCGTGTTGAACCGAGATAACTTCCACAACACTAGCTACTCAACGAGCCTGAGAGACGGGTGTGGGTGCTGGTGGGGATTGCCGGGGGAATCTCCGATGGCCGATGTGAACATCTCCAAGCTGCCCGGAACGATCTCCCCCTTCACTTTTCTTTAATCTTAAGTATTCGTTTTGGTGCTTGTCGGGTTAATTTAGCTAACTGTAAAGACAGCTAAATGCGAAGCGGTGAGAAATCCGGCAGGGAGGAGATTTTTGGCACGAACACCCGTAGCTAGCGCTAACGGAGACTAGCTAACATTAGCTATGGATGGCCACTGTTGCGACTCGGATCTGGGTCTGGGTCTGATATGGTCTGTTTGCCGACGTTTCATTAAACTGTCGTTAGCGTCGTAAGCACCCGGCACCGGAGTTAAGTGCTGTATAGTACTTATACTGTATGGATTGCTGTAATGGTGGCTGGCTGTTGGCTGGCTATGGGCTAACGGTATCTGGCTATTGCTACATGTCCCAGCACCAAACGAATAGCCGGGACGGCTGTGTTGTCAGCTGTTATCCCAGGCAGACAGACCGGGGTGCTAGCTGGCTAAATTAGCATTAGATTAGTCGTCTTATCTATACAGCTAACGTTAACATTACTGGTAAACTCATTTGTGGGTTAGTTCAGCGCTGCTTTTATCCGTGGTGAAAACAATGATGCTACTAATAACTTTATGAGTGTGTTGAACGATGTGGTAACCTTATAATGTTATCCACCAAGCATTAGCTAGCTAGCATTAACGTTAGCTACTTGTCAACCACCACATTGTAGTAACGTTAAACTGGATCGATATTGATATGTATCAATAAATAAGATATCTACTGTATTACTGTGTTGCAAAGTGGCATGTTATTAATCACAATATGATGCTGTGTGGCAGAAAAAGCAATATTTTGGTTAGGAGTATTTTTTCTGTGACATTGTATGATTTACAGTTACGCTCAAACGTATCATCTGGGAGCCGTGTTTTGAAGGAAGTTATGAGTAACTAGAGGTTGAAAGGTTATATGACGCCACTGACGGGCGACTAGGAAGGAAAGGAAACGTGACGTGTCTGAAAATAAAATAACAGATTTCTCTGGGTTTGAAGTTTGGTGGAAACATTTGGGAGAGTGTAACTACACATCTCAAAAAAATATATAACATAGGTATGGTCGTTTTTAGACATTTTAATGCAGAAATGTTACATATTGTACCTTTAAGCATGTACACTGGACGGCCGCAAACACCAGAACCCAACCCGACTCTACAAGCTCAGCTGTGTGTTACCTGCTAACAGACTGTTCTTTACAGACCGTGAAGCCTCAGGAATACAACACCGTCATAGTCTGACCCCACCTGCTCCACCTGGCCCCACCTCCTACGCCCTCTGCCAAACTGAGAAAAGTTTGACGATGTTCCTCAAGAAGACATCTGGCAGATTAACTGATGAAAGTTATCGATAGCATTGTTACACAATCCTTGTAGTATGAGACATGAGAGACAACACACACACACTTGCATCCTGTAATGTGAAATAAATTGGCTTAAAAAGTATTTTCGTTTGGGCCTTTTGTGCGTTTGAGTCGTACCCGTGTTGATAAGTGTCTCTGAACACAGTGAATGATGTCACATGACCCTGATCTTTAATCAATGAACCAATCAATGAGTCAGAAACAACAGCTAAAGGCGTTCAGATATTCAGATATTTAATGAAGTAAAAACACTTTCAACACGTTTCAAAGATTCAAAAAGAAAAGTAAAAGACAGAAAACAAAGTGACAGAAAATATTTACAGTTATTGATCAGAGCAGCTTCTATTTAAACTTTGATATTTGAGCTGCAACTTAAACAACAATAATCATATAATAAATTCTGGTTCCTGATTTATGGCCTCGAAGAAACTAAACCCTTCAAAATAAAACTAGTTTTGAAGGTAAATGATGTTTCTTAAATGCTCAGCTTGTGTTTGTGTTTATTAACGACAAGCCTGAGCAGAGATAGGAGCAGAAGATGTGAAATTATAGTTGCATATAAACACCGGAGAGCATGATACCGTGCAGAGATAGGAGCCAGAAAGAGGCCTCACTCTGTTTGATTAGCAGGAAATAAAAACAGGAAACATAGTGACGTATAAAAACAGAGACTGGAGTGTAGAGAAGAAGCTTCACTCTGTTTAAACTCTAGTGATTAAAACACAGACATGAAGCAGAACTACACATTGAGAGTGAGAGACAAACAGAAGTACAGTGACATATATATATATGTGTGTGTGTGTGTGTGTGTATATATATATATATATATATATATATATATATATTTATATATATATATATATATATATATATATATATATATATATATATATATATATATATATATATATATATATAAATATCAAAGATTTTAATAAAAAGCGAATTCCAGTTCCACCCTCAAGCATAAATGGTGTAGTGGTAGAGCGGGTCACAACATATACATACTTGGGTGTTGAAATAGACAATAAACTGACTTTTAACGAATGTGCACAAAATAAGTCCAAAAAGCTGCAGAAGAGGATGTTTTTTCTGAGGAAACTTTTTAGAATTTTAGAATAGACAGTAGTATTCTTCAGATGTTTTACAAAGCTCTCTTGCAGAGTGTCTTATCATTTGGTCTTATTTGTGCATTTGGTAATATGTATATTAAGGATCAGAAGAAACTGCAACGAATAGTCAAAGCAGCTAGTAGGATCATCAGAGTTGATCAGGTGTCTGTAGCCCAATTGTACAATGACCTTATTCTTAAAAAGACAGAACAAATTCTAAAAGATTTAACCCCCCCTCTTCATCAGAGTTTCTTAAGAAGCAACAGGTCAAGCGGCAGAGTACTGCAGAGGAAAATTAGGACCACGAGGTACAGCAATTCTTTTGTGCCTACAGCAATTAGACTGTACCATAATCAGCTGGCACTCAGGTAGTTTATTTATACATGCTTGTCATGCTTCTATGAAGTTTACTGTTTTGTCCGTCTTGTTTTTATTTTTCTTAGTTTTAATGCTTAAATGTTTTAATGTTTTGTATTTAATGTATTTGTTTTTATTGGTATGCGGCAGGAGCGTGTAATGGTGACCACATGAATTTCCTACCTGTGGATAATAAAGTTTACCTTGACCTATATATATATATATTAGTGGTGGGCCGTTATTGGCGTTAACGTGCTGCATTAACGTGAGACTCTTATAAAAAAATATTGCCGTTAATCTATTCTCAAAGTTGGGTTGGGAGCTGGGTTACTACGCAAGCTATGATGACAGTTCAAAATGAATGTTTAACTGAATAAACAGTCAGTAACAGTGTTTCCCACACATAGACTAATGTGCGGCGGTGCGCCTCACAGTCAACACCGCCCGCCGCACTTGGGTTTATTAATTTTTTTACCGCTATTTAAAACATGCAGCGTATTCGTTCAGCAGCATATTTCCTTCCCTGCTCTCCTCCGTCTCTCTGTCACTGCGTCTGCCAGTGTGTTAATGTCAGAGTCGACTAATGCTGTCCGGGCATTGTGGCTACCAATAGCTGGCTCTGCTGGTGGCTAACAGCAGCTAGCTAGTGACAAAAATAAATAGTCCAGAGAGGGGTCGGAGGAGCAGCAAGAATGTGACAACGAATAAAGCCCAGTAATACAGCCAACGTTGTCTGGAGGATGAATATTATCCATCCTGTTTGGGCCTGAAGACGATGAAATAGCAGCTACATAAGCTAACAGGCTAGCCAGATAGTGACGGTAGAAGTAGGGTAGGTCCAAAGCTGGAGCCGGTAGATTCCTCACCGATGCACAAAACTGGATACGGGATAGACAAGAGGAATAGACAAAACCAAAAACAAGTAAGTCCAGTGATACAGCGGGCAGAGTCCGGGGAAAATGTTGTCCGCATGAGAACAAAGGGAGCAGCTGCTAGCAGAATGCTAATGCTAATGAGCTAGCTGTCTGGCTAGCGCTCTGATTTGCGGGAAAAAAAAGTAATGAAAGTGAATCCGTACCTCACGGTACAATGGACGTTGCATGTCGGGCAAACACAGCAATATGCCAGATAAAGTTTGCTCAAAACTGGATACCGGGAATAAATGAAAAAAAAACAATATTTACAAATATAAACACAGGACAGAGATAAAGACACGCCCGCACGCTACGCCATCTTGGAAGTCTAAATAGAAACTACATTCAAACATCAAAACGTTCAGCTCGATTTAGAATTGATTGCTTCTATTCATAACATTCATAATTTCCGAAATATTCAACGTTTAGCGGGCAGTTTTGCACCATTAAAGCGGATGGACTGAATGTTCAAAGTTGACGCATTTTCATACATTTTCAACTGCTAGCTACTCATTCATACATTCACAGATAAACTCCATTCAAACTTTAAAATGTTCCACATCTTTCATACATTCAGGGTTGGTATTCAACTTTCAAATCCCACTAGTAATTATACTGAGTCTTCTGAGTCTTGAGGCTTACAAAAAATGCCCTTCTGCCATTTTTACATTGGTGTATATGGGATGGAATTCTCAGACTCCGAGGGCAGGGCCCAACTGACAGAGTGGAAAGAGGCAGAAGCAAAGTGAAGCGGTGTCAACCAACTGCCGCACTACCTCCTGTAGTTAATCCTACCAGAAATACCAGGAGGAGAAGAGAAACAGGCCCTTTTTGGACAGCTCCTGTCCTCACATTACTTACACAACACACCATTCTTGCACAGGATGATCAGCAGGGTGTCATATCTCTCACAGTATTAAACATTAAGTGATAGCAGTTACCGTTTTCGAGGTAGAAGCAGGAATATCAAATGTGTGCCAGAGCCTCGTCTTGGTGTTGAGGCCTGAGGTCAGTTATCAGAGTCAGTCAGTTTGTCAGTTAGTCTCCTCTAGATGGAGATAGGAGGGCAAACACATTTTTGTCTCAGTGCATGCATTGTCTCAGTCCGGCGGAGCCGCTGCTAGCTTAGCTTAGCGTAGTGAATGGAATCCTTTGTTGCCGTTAGCATGTCGCGAGTAAAAGTGAGCCAACAACAACAAAACATTGTGATGTCACAGACCTGGTATCTAATTTATAAACGTGGCTTATGTACAAAACGGGGCTGAAAATGTGTGTACGCCATTTTCCATGCAAGGGTTGAGATTTATATAAAACAAACTTGATGGCAATATGTGGGTTCCTCCATGCAAACTCTGACCTATGCGTACGCACATTTTGGAGACAATGGGAATGGGCGGCTGTGGCTCAGTGGTAGCGTGGTTGCCTGCCAATCGGCAGAATCGGTGGTTCAATTCCCCGGCCCTGCAGTCCCACGTCAAAGTGTCCTTGGGCAAAACAATGAACCCCGATGCTGTGTAAATGTGTGTGAATGTTTATCTGATGAGCAGGTAGCACCTCGTATGGCAGCCCCCGCCACAGCGTGTGAATGGTGAATGGTTCCTGTATAATGTTAAAGCGCTCTGAGCAGTCGTTAAGACTGGAAAAGCGCTATATAAATACAGTCCATTTACATTACTCGTAATATTTCTAAGTATTGACGTCTCACACATGTTTTTTTACTCCATATCATCCACGTTATCATGAAGATTAAATCCAGTAGTGTTATTTGCGCTTGTACTGAGTCATAATTGTTCCATAAACACCTTGTAAAATCCAACTCAAATCTTAATTAAATGTTTAATTGGCGCTGTCTCACCGCTACGGAGCGCAGGAGGATCAGATGGCCCGACTGCATGGAATATAGGATAGCATCAAACACCCTAGCATTAGATAACTGCAGAACACAGTGTAAATAACTAAATATCTGTCTTTAATACTGTGCATATATCATCAAATGTCAAAGTCTGGAAATACAGACATTGAGCTCTCGCGCAATCGTTACACTTAATGTCCTTGTTATCGGTCCGAACTTTAATACTGTTCATGACAAAACTTGCATGAAGAAAAGTGTGTTTGCCTTTTAGACTTTTGTCTTCAAATTGTCGGGGGGGAAATACCACTAGTTGATGGCAAGGTTTGGCAAGGTGTTAACAATCACAAATAGTTGTAAACATATAAATACTGCAGTGACCCCAATGCGTAATGCTGCATGATGGCACTGCTGGCCCTGCACATCTCATCCTATAGGTCTGGTAAATCGAAGCTGTCCCTGAGTGCCGTAATCCCTGCCGTTTTGGAAGGTATTATTAATATAAGTAGTCTATAGATCAGGTTTCCCTACACTGTGCGAGAACAGGCCGAAATTATAATTAAATTTGCAGCAATATCCGGTTTCTGAGAAGTTACGCTTCTTTGCTTTTCCCCACCTGTCGTCATGATTCAGCATAACGAAAGAACAATAGCATGCCAGGGTCATCAACATACTGACCAGCATTCATGAGGTGCTTTGCATTGACTATTTATGGTTAAAAATAGGCGTGTACAGCGCGGGATAAGAGGCTGGTTCATGTACGCACACTTGTGGGTAATCTGTGATTTAAAAAGGGAACATTGCTTAAAGGAGAATTCCGGCCAATTGTTACGTTAATCTTGATCAAATATGCATGTACGTTTTGAAAAAACCCTGACCCAATTGGTGCAGGCAACACAGAGAAGCTGCAGCTACGTGTATGAGCTTCCACTCAGCTAAAACAGCAGTTGTCAGGGCAGACTTTAGAGTGCCTTTGTGCCTCTTAACAGACACAAAATGCAATTAAATGTGTGTGCAACATGAACAGGGCCCTTACGTGACAACAAGATGCATTTTCAACTCAGACATTGTTTTAATTCACCTACCATGTCTTGATCCTGCTGGTGGTTAGCTTGCCCGGTTAGTTGCTACCACGGTAAGCGTGGTGGCTGTCTTGTGAGGCTGAGAGCTGGATTGGTGCATCCTGGTCGGGGTGGACGTGGAGCGTGGCCTTGCCTTTGTGTCTCTAGGATTTCGCTGGACCCTGTCGCTGCCTGGTTGGTTTCCCTTATGGAAATTTTGCTTCTTTTGAATATGTGGCTCTTCAGCTGAGGTCTTCCCCTCGAGCTACATTTTTTTATATCTACAGGCCACCTAAATACTGTGCAACCTTCTTCGAAGACTTTGCTGAGCTGTTATCTGTGATCTGCATTCATTTTGACTGTGTGGTTATTGCTGGTGATTTCAACACTCATGTTGACAACCCTCAGGACAGAGGGGCTAAAGAACTACGTTGTGTTTTTGAGAATTATGGACTGACTGATTATCTCCAAAGGTCTCAACATTTCCAAGGTTGTGGTGATTGATGTTCCTGTATCTGATCATTCCTGTCTTTTATTTAACAGTACTATCTCTGTACAAAATAAGTTGTTCAAACAAAGGTAATCAGAAAACGGTGCATCACTGAAAACACCAGTGAAAAATTCATTCAGCTTTTCTCCTCCACACCCGCCCTTTCTGGGGTCTCAGTCAATGAGCTTGTAGATAATTTCAATTGTAAAATTACAATTGTTATTGATACTATTGCTCCCACCAGAGTTAAAGCTGTCTCTGGTAAAAAAAAAAAAGATATCCATGGAGAAATGCCATACTTGTAAGATCTGAAAAAAGAGTGTCGAAAAGCTGAACGCAGGTGGCGAAAATCTACTCTCCAGGTCCATTATGACATCTATAAAGAGAGACTTCACATTTATAATTCGGAACTGAGGAATGCAAGACAGTCCTTCTCTGATATTATTGCTAGAAACAATAATAATTCACATACTTTGTTTGCTACTGTTGATAGATTAACAAACCCTCCAGTACCAGTAGCATCTGAATTTTTATCCACCAAAGCCTGTAATGAATTTGCCATCTTCTTCACAGATACAATTCAGAGAATTAGACAAACAGTTAGTGCCTCCATATCAAGTACAGGATATATGTTGTCACGGTGTCCAGGCAAAACAAATTCCAATATGACACAATTTCATATGATCAACCACAATAACCTGGAGGACATTATACAACATCTGAAAACCTCCTCCTGTTGCCGGACGTTTTCAAAAATGTTTCTAGTTGTTTGGCTTTAGATCTTATACAGATTGTGAACACGTCTCTTCTTTCAGATGTCTTCCCACAGGCCCTGAAAACTGCAGTTATCAAGCCACTCTAAAAAAAGAACAATCTAGAAACATCAATAATGAGCAACTATAGGCTGATATCAAACCTTCCGTTTTTAAGTAAAATCATTGAAAAAGCGTTTTTTTTTCAACAACTCACCCTTTTCTTGTCAGTAAACAACAGTGTTGATGCCTTCCAGTCGGGTTTTCGACCACACCACAGCACTGAGATGGCTCTTGTTAGTCTTCAATGACATCCACTTAAACACAGATAGTGGCAAAATTTCAGTCTTGGTGTTACTTGATCTCAGCGCTGCATTTGATACGGTCGACCATGACATATTACTACACCGATCTGTTAATACACTACGAACCACCCAGACCTCTCAGGTCATCTGGGACAGATCTGCTTTCTGTCCCCAGAGTCAGAACTAAACAGGGGGAAGCAGCGTTTAGTTATTATGCTCCACATATCTGGAACAAACTTCCAGAAAACTGCTGGTCCGCTGCAACTCTCAGATCTTTTAAATCAAGGCTGAAGACCTTTCTTTTTGATGTTGCCTTTCCGTGATTCATTTATTAAACTGTACTGTATTTTATCTCATATTAATTCTTATACTGAACTGCAAATTTTATTCTTGTATTTTATCTCATTTTAAATTTGTATTCATTCATATTTTAAATTTAGTTTTGTTTTTTATATATATATATATATATATATATATATATATGTAAAAAATCGTTCCCCTGTGTTGGTAAGTGTCTCTGAACACAGTGAATGATGTCACATGTAAGAATTATTTGGTATTAAGAATAATAATTTCCTGTAGCTGGGATCTCCTCACTGTTTCTTTCTCTTGGGCTGGTGTAAGATAAGATGTGTTCAGTTTTACTGGAGCAAAGTTGCTCCTGGAACAGAATGACCTAGTGTAGTGTCTTAAAGTACAAGACAACCTTTAGGCCAGATAGAAGAAGACAGTGAGAGCGATTCCAAGGCTAGAATGCAGCTGCGCTATCCTCTCGGAGACAGAAAGTCTGAGTGAAATCCAAACGATTGGCGGCCCAGATGTAATGACGGAAGGAGGAACCCGAAGACGAATAAAACGATAGGGAAAGGCGAGGTCCGGTGTCAGACCCGGAGAGACTTTGTTGGTGGCTAGGGTGAGAGAGGCTTGAAGGAGCTACTGATCCATATGCATATGATTGTCTGCTTGCAATATCATTTTACTAAAGATATATTATAATTTACCTGAACCAATCCTGACTATTCATTTCCTGGTCTGCCATTTAAACGAACACAAAAAGGGTAAAGCTTGAGAAGTGACCGAAAGGCTCAAAAGACTCTGGACTCTTGAGCCGGGGTATAATTGGACGAACCCTTTTCTACATGGTGACACCCGACGTGTGGTCAAGACCTGGAAGCCGAAAAAAACCCGAAGCCAACCAGAACTTTTTGGCCGGACTTCACATCACCCGGACTCTTATCTCCTGATCCAAAATGGTGCACCAAAATGTAAAGGGAAGAGAATTCCTGTTTTTCCAAAATTCTCATATTCGGACCTCAAAACTAAATTTCTTTTGGATCTGTGAGGGTAAGACATCTTGGTTTTAATTAAATTGGAAAGATACTGTAAATGATATTGCATGAAAAACTAGCCACACTCGTTGAAGAATTTTGCCTAGAAACGTTAAAACTAGCCAGGCTCGTTGAGGAGTTTTGCCTAGAAGCTACAGAAACGGTGAACTGGTCAAAACTGTTAGTATTACTGCATGTGACTATATGCAGTGGTGCTTTCTACAGGAAAACTGTTTTTCGAGATATGGTCTAAGGGTGCCATCTTTTGGAGATTCTACAATTCACTACAATTAAAAAAAATCTATAACGCATAAATAAAGAAAATTGGGAACACAAAGTGAAGATAAATAAAAAAATTCAAAAGTGATCTCCAGGGGCTCTGCTCATAGCGATCTTACCTCAAAAAGCCAGGTGAAAACACTGTAATGTGTACACTGTATGAACTTACGCAATGTGGTTTTAATGTGCAATGTTGATTTGGCAAATGTTGGTTTAAAGTTACGCAATGTATTGATTTATGGGGGATATCTTAGGGTGGGATATTGTGTGCTCATTGCTTGAGTTGTGTGTGGTCTCGGATGTTGGTTACAAAACTCCAGGCAGTACACACTTGTATTGCCTGTACAAAGAGTAAGATTGGACACACAGATGGTTTAGCTTAGCGTTGACTATGGTTTATTATAGTTTAGTGTTGTGGATTTTTAGAATGTTAATTTAATGGTGGCAATGCTTGGCCTGGTGTAAAAGTATGATGGGAGGCCTAGTTGAGGGGCAGCCGTGTAGATTAAATACAACCCCAAATCAGAAAAAGTTGGGACAGTATGAAAAACACAAATAAAAAAAGAAAGTAGTGATTTCTAAATGTACTTTGACTTGTATTTCATTGCAGACAATGTGAACACAAAATATTTCATGTTTCGTCTGGTCAACTTAATTTCATTTGTAAATATACATCCTTTCCTGTCATTCAGACCTGCAACACATTCCAAAAAAGGTTGGGACAGGAGCAATTTAGGGCTAGTAATCAGGTAAATTGGTTAAATAATGATGTGATTTGAAACAGGTGATGTCAACAGGTGATTGTAATTATGATTTGGTACAAAAGCAGCATCCAAGAAAGGTCTAGTCCTTTAGGAGCAAAGATGGGCCGAGGATCGCCAGTTTGACAACAAATACGTGAGAAAATTATTGAAATGTTTAAAAACAATGATCCTCAAAGAAAGATAGGAAGACATTTGCTTATTTCACCTTCAACAGTGCATAACATAATTAAAAGATTCAAGGAATGAGGAGGAATTTCAGTGCGTAAGCTGAACAACCGTGATCTCCAATCCCTATCTATAAGTGATATCACCACATGGGCTCAGGACTACTTTGGCAAACCTTTGTCAAGTACCACAATACGTAGTTACAGCCACAAATGGCAGTTAAAACTGTACTGTGCCAAAAGGAAGCCCTATGTTAACAGTGTCCAGAAGCGCCGTCAACTTCTCTGGGCTCGGAGGCATCTGGGATGGACCATCACACAGTGGAAATGTGTACTGTGGTCGATGAATCAGTATTTCAGGTATTTTTTGGGAGAAATGGACGCCGTGTGCTCCGGACCAAAGAAGAAAAGGATCATCCAGACTGTTACCAGCAACAAGTCCAAAAGCCAGGGTCTGTCATGGTATGGGGTTGTGTCAGTGCCCTTGGCAAAGGTAACTTGCACTTCTGTGATGGCACCATTAATGCTGAAAAGTACATAGAGATTTTGGAGCACAATATGCTGCCTTCAAGAAGACATCTTTTCCAGGGACGTCCATGCATATTTCAACAAGATAATGCAAAACCACATTCTGCACACATTACAAATTCCTGGCTGCGGAGGAAGAGGATACGGGTCCTTGACTGGCCTGCCTGCAGTCCCGACCTGTCTCCAATAGAGAATGTGTGGCGCATTTTGAAGCGCAAAATGCGACAACGAAGACCCCGTACTATTGCCAACCTTAAGACTTGTTTGCAGCAAGAATGGGACAAAATTACACCTGAAACACTTCATCACTTGGTGTCTTCAGTCCCTAAACATCTTTTAAGTGTTGTGAAAAGGAATGGCAACATTACAAAGTGGTAAATGCTTTACTGTTCCAACTTTTTTTGAAATGTGTTGCAAGAACCAAAATAGGAATTTTGTTTTGTTGAAACAAAAACAATAAAAATCATGAGGAACACATTAAATTATGTGCTGTTGTATTGTTTGCAATGAAATACAAGTCAAAGTACATTTAGAAATCACTACTTTCTTTTTTTCTTTGTGTTTTCCATACTGTCCCAACTTTTTCTGATTTGGGGTTGTAGTTAGGTTGTTATATAAACAATGTCAACTGAACTGTGACAATTCCGCGGAGAAAGGTCGAGATAGAGAGGAGGAGACTGAGAAGGTTTGAGCATGCCAATAGTGGCTTCACTCAAAGCACACACACACACACAGCTTCATGCAATAGAAAAAATGTTTTGCACTGATACAGTTTTTTTGTTTGCTACTAGGGACAAATTATTAGGTTACAAAGGCTCTAAAAAGATAATCTAGAACTTAGGCAAGGCAGCTTTATTTGTATAGCACATTTCAGCAACAGGGCAATTCAAAGTGCTTTACATGAAAACAATTAAAATACAAGAATAAAAGTTACAGTGCAGTAAAAGCAATTAAACAGTTAGAATTCTAGAAAAACATTTTATACAAGATTAAAAACATGTAGAATACACAAATAAAATTCACAGTGCAGAACAACAAATTAGGAAAAGGCAGTGTCAAAAAGTAAGGTCTTCAGCCTTGACTTAAAAGAGCTGAGAGTTGGTGCCGACCTACAGTTTTCTGGAACTTTGTTCATAGGTCATCATAGGGACTAAACCCTGCTTCCCCCTTTTTGGTTCGGATTCTGGGGACGGCGAGCAACCTGTCCCTGATGATCTAAGAGTTCTTGGTGGTTCATAGTTTACATGCATATCTGAAAGGTATTTTGGCCCTAGACCATTCAGTGATTTATAAACCAGCAGTTACAGTATGTTATCTTCCGAATCCTTTAAGAAATGACTAAGGGTGTATAATTATAGTAGTAACACTCATCATTTTTTGATTGACACTGGTGCTATACATTTAAAAATATCAGAGTTTAAAAGAATTCACACCAAAGCTCACTGTTCATTTTTATTGGGTAAATTGGGGTTTACTAGTTCTATTTTTGGGTAAAATGAACTACAAATCAGAAAGCTTTCTGATAGACTAGTTGGCATAGTGCTAGAGGAATGATTATTCTAGGAAAAATGAACCACTCATATGATTTTTGTGCATTACCCCTAGGATCCTGAATAAGATAGAAAAGCAGAATGCTCATTTTTTGCTTCCTACAAAGTACGAGTTGTAAACTCATTAGAAATTGAATGTGTCTATTTTGTAATGGGGGTTTGTTTCCATACTGGTTTTAAAGTTGTGCGTCTTGATGAAAATCATTCTTTGACTGATTATTCTTGACACATTCTAAATGCACACTTTTGGTTAAATTTCAAGCGTACATTCCTCATTGCCAGCCTGATAACCTCCTGGCTGATAAGAAGATGTTTTTGCCTACAGAGGTACACACGAAGACACAACAATTACTGTGTTTCTCTTGTTTTCGTTTGACCCAGCTGAAGAATATACAGAAACGTTTTTTTTTGAAGAATTAAATTGTCTACTGGCATAAAAACAAATGTGCAGTATGACTAAAAACTTGACTGATTAACAAAGTATGTTTTTCAGACTCTCACTCAAGTGTCTCATATTTGTTTATTTTTTGTCTCCTACAGATCAGGAGACAAAATCAGGACGTTTTTATGTCTTACTAGACTGACTGACTGGACGGATTATTATAAAGAAAACTTTCACCACAGCACGCATTTGTGCCAGCAGTGCTCACCTGTTGGGTAACACTTGTGCTTACAAACACTCACCAATAATTTTTTGCACGGTAAAAGCTTTTTCAATTGATGTTTCACCATTTTTGTCTCAGGTGCCGCATCAGCTCTGAGCGACACACAAATTTGATGTGTGTCTGATTAAAAAGTGTTAACCTGTAGTAATCACAGGGCATTTTTATTTTTAAGTTGCTATAAGACAAATTGGTTACACTTTAAAGTTTATATTGGAAATATTTTATTTTGGTGATTTCTTCTTGTTTTTTGTTTTTTGTTTTTAAAATGATTGAATTATCTTTGCTTTCTATACAGATTTTTGCTATCATAGCACAGGACAAAGTGTTAAAGGCTAAAACCACGAAACAGATTATTTCTATATGCTGATATTTTATTGAGTCACGTGTTTTCATGCCTCAAAAAGAAGGAAAGAAATGCTGTTTTATAATTACTGATGTTTGCTAAAGGAGTAGAAGTTTTTCCAAGTGATACATATTGATAAAAAGAACAAATAATGCTTCTCGGAGTTCTGCTTTGTGCCACACGGTGCTTCGATGTGTCAGAGACCGGGGTCCGGTTCACCCCCTCCAGCTACAGGACAGGTGACAAACTCAACAGCCCTGGGGTCTGCTTCACCAAACAGAAAGAAACTGGATCCTGTCTGGAGCAGCAGACGGACTGAGAGAGGGAGGGGGGAGAGACCGTCCTGATCTGACACACCTGACGCATTGTGAAGGGAAGTACCAGCACCTATAGACTCACATTCTGAAATACACATAGACTATTGGGAAAAACTAATATTATAATTACAACCCCAAATCAGAAAAAGTTGGGACAGTATGGAAAACACAAATAAAAAAAGAAAGTAGTGATTTCTAAATGTACTTTGACTTGTATTTCATTGCAGACAATACAACAACACATCATTTAATGTGTTCCTCATGATTTTTATTGTTTTTTTTTTCAAAAAAACAAAATTCCTATTTTGGTTCTTGCAACACATTTCAAAAAAAGTTGGAACAGTAAAGCATTTACCACTTTGTAATGTTGCCATTCCTTTTCACAACACTTAAAAGACGTTTAGGGACTGAAGACACCAAGTGATGAAGTGTTTCAGGTGTAATTTTGTCCCATTCTTGCTGCAAACAAGTCTTAAGGTGGGCAACAGTACGGGGTCTTCATTGTCGCATTTTGCGCTTCAAAATGCGCCACACATTCTCTATTGGAGACAGGTCGGGACTGCAGGCAGGCCAGTCAAGTACCCGTATCCTCTTCCTCCGCAGCCAGCACTTTGTAATGCGTGCAGAATGTGGTTTTGCATTATCTTGTTGAAAAATGCATGGACATCCCTGAAAAAAATGTCTTCTTGAAGGCAGCATTTTGTGCTCCAAAATTTCTATGTACTTTTCAGCATTAATGGTGCCATCACAGAAGTGCAAGTTACCTTTGCCAAGGGCACTGACACAACCCCATACCATGACAGACCCTGGCTTTTGGACTTGTTGCTGGTAACAGTCTGGATGATCCTTTTCTTCTTTGGTCCGGAGCACACGGCGTCCATTTCTCCCCAAAAATACCTGAAATACTGATTCATCTGACCACAGTACACGTTTCCACTGTGTGATGGTCCATCCCAGATGCCTCCGAGCCCAGAGAAGTCGACGGCGCTTCTGGACACTGTTAACATAGGGCTTCCTTTTGGCAGAGTACAGTTTTAACTGGCATTTGTGGATGTAACTACGTATTGTGGTACTTGACAAAGGTTTGCCAAAGTAGTCCTGAGCCCATGTGGTGATATCACTTATAGATGAATGACGATTCTTGATGCAGTGCCGCCTGAGGGCTCGGCGATCACGGTTGTTCAGCTTAGGCTTGCGCCCTTGTCCTTTACGCACTGAAATTCCTCCTCATTCCTTGAATCTTTTAATTATGTTATGCACTGTTGAAGGTGAAATAAGCAAATGTCTTCCTATCTTTCTTTGAGGAACATTGTTTTTAAACATTTCAATAATTTTCTCACGTATTTGTTGGCAAACTGGCGATCCTCGGCCCATCTTTGCTCCTAAAGGACTAGTCCTTTCTTGGATGCTGCTTTTGTACCAAATCATAATTACAATCACCTGTTGACATCACCTGTTTCAAATCACATCATTATTTAACCAATTTACCTGATTACTAGCCCTAAATTGCTCCTGTCCCAACCTTTTTTGGAATGTGTTGCAGGTCTGAATGACAGGAAAGGATGTATATTTACAAATGAAATTAAGTTGACCAGACAAAACATGAAATATTTTGTGTTGACATTGTGAACTACAAGTCAAAGTACATTTAGAAATCACTACTTTCTTTTTTTATTTGTGTTTTTCATACTGTCCCAACTTTTTCTGATTTGGGGTTGTAAGTGCTTAAATTATGTACATTATACCGATTGGATGCATGGAATGTTTGAAAGGTCGAAAGACACGATTATGGTAATACTGGTCTCCATAGCTGAATTTGCTATCAGCCTCATTTGCTTTGATTAGTGGGTGAATCCACTGTTTAAGAACTCTAATTAATGAACTAATAACTAAGGCCTTATCAAAAGAGGGTGTTCCACCACCCTATCAAATGGTAACCATCCAAGAAGTCAATACAGCCTTAAAGCAAGACGGTTGAAGTATGATTTTACAATTGGAATAAAATAAAATGTTTGTTTGAAATATGGCTGTCCCACAATGTTTAGAGATTTCCAAAGATAAATGTAACTATTGGTATAGTGATAAAGCAATGAATTATGTAGCTTACATTAGTGGCTAAAATCTACATATAGGACCCACACACACCGCTCTGTCATGATATCTACCATCATGTTAAATGTTTGATTGATTACTACTGATTGCTTAATTGCCATTAAGCACTTATGCTTCGAAAGAGGGATCAATTTTTTTTTGTTCTACCCATTTTTTTTTATGTTCTACAACGTTTGTTGTAGAAAAAGAGGGTGTAAGAATTATTTGGTATTAAGAATAATAATTTCCTGTAGCTGGGATCTCCTCACTGTTTCTTTCTCTTGGGCTGGTGTAAGATAAGATGTGTTCAGTTTTACTGGAGCAGAATGACCTAGTGTATTGTCTTAAAGTACAAGACAACCTTCAGGCCAGATAGAAGAAGACAGTGAGAGCGATTCCAAGGCTAGCGCGCAGCTGCGCTATCCTCTCGGAGACAGAAAGTCTGAGTGAAATCCAAACGATTGGCGGCCCAGATGTAATGACGGAAGGAGGAACCCGAAAATGAATAAAACGATAGGGAAAGGCGAGGTCCGGTGTCAGACCTGGAGAGACTTTGTTGGTGGCTAGGGTGAGAGAGGCTTGAAGGAGCAACTGATCCATATGCATATGATTGTCTGCTTGCAATATCAGTTTACTAAAGATATATTATAATTTACCTGAACAAATCCTGACTATTCATTTCCTGGTCTGCCATTTAAACGAACACAAAAAGGGTAAAGCTTGAGAAGTGACCGAAAGGCTCAAAAGACTCTGGACTCTTGAGCCGGGGTAAAATTGGACGAACCATTTTCTACATGGTGACACCCGACGTGTGGTCAAGACCTGGAAGCCAAAAAAACGAAGCCAACCAGAACTTTTTGGCCGGACTTGACATCACCCGGACTCTTATCTCCCGATCCAAAATGGTGCACCAAAATGTAAAGGGAAGAGAATTCCTGTTTTTTCAAAACTGACCCTGACTTTAATCAATGAACCAATCAATGAGTCAGAAACAACAGCTAAAGGCGTTCAGATATTCAGATATTTAATGAAGTAAAAACACTTTCAACACGTTTCAAAGATTCAAAAAGAAAAGTAAAAACAGAAAACAGAAAGTTATATACAGTTATTGATCAGAGCAGCTTCTTTTCTATAATGTATTTAAACTTTGATATTTGAGCTGCAACTTAAACAACAATCATATGATAAATTCTGGTTCCTGATTTATGGCCTTGAAGAAAATAAACCCTTCAAAATAAAACTAGTTGTGAAGGTAAATGATGTTTCTTAAATGCTCAGCTTGTGTTTGTGCTTATTAACGACAAGCCTGAGCAGAGATAGGAGCAGAAGGAAGACGCTCTGCTGTGTGAAATTATAGTTGCATATAAACACCGGAGAGCAGGATACCGTGCAGAGATAGGAGCCAGAAAGAGGCCTCACTCTGTTTGATTAGCAGGAAATAAAAACAGGAAACGTAGTGACGTATAAAAACAGAGACTTGAGTGTAGAGAAGATGCTTCACTCTGTTTAAACTCTAGTGAGATTAAAACACAGACATGAAGCAGAACTACACGTTGAGAGTGAGAGACAAACAGAAGTACAGTGACGTATACAGACCCTTTCCAAAAAATTAGAATATAATGGAAAAGTTTATTTATTTCCATAATTCCATTCAAAACGTTAAACTTCCATAGATTATAGATTCAGGGCCCACAACTTAAAATATTTCAAGTATTTAGTTGTTTATTTGTACATAATTTGGGCTTCCAGCTCATAAAACCCACAAAAACAGGATTTCAAAAAATTTGAATACTGTGAAGAAATCAGCCCAAATTTTACAGGGCATGAATGTTTTAAACTGAGTGTCACACACTACTCATCTACTAAACTCAAAGCACCTGCACAGGGTTTCCCAGGTGTCATTACATTGCTTCACTTTGGTTCAATTGTCTCAGGATCAATATGGGGAAGACTGCAGACTTGACAACTGGCCAGAAGTCCATCATTGACACCCTCCATAGGATGGGTAAGCCACAAACGTTCATAGCTAAGGAGGCTGGCTGTTCACAGAGTGCTGTGTCCAAGCATACCAATGGAAAGTCTAGAGGAAGGGCAAAATGTGGCAGGAGAAGATGCACCAGCAGAAGAGCTGACCATGGGCTTCAGCGGATTATCAAACAGAGAAGATTCATGAATCTGACAGAGATCCAGAAAGAGTGGAATGAGGCAGGAGTCACAGCTTCAAAAACCACCACATTCAGACGCATCCGGGAGATGGGCTACAACTGTCGGGTTCCTCGGGTCAAACCGCTTCTGAGCCTGAGCCAACGTAGGAAGCGTCTCAGCTGGGCCAAGGAGAAGAAGGACTGGACTGTTGGCCAGTGGTCCAAGGTCCTCTTTTCCGATGAAAGTAAAGTGTGCCTTTCATTCGGGAATCAAGGTCCAAGGGTTTGGAGGAAGACGGGTGAGGAACAGAACCCAAGCTGCTTGAGGTCCAGTGTGAAATATCCACAGTCAGTCATGATTTGGGGTGCAAGTGCAGGTGTTGGTAAACTCTGCTTTCTTAAATCCAAGGTTACCGCATCAGTCTGCCAGAATGCTTTAGAGGACTTCATGATTCCTTCTGCTGAGGATCTGTATGGAGATGCAGATTTCATCTTCCAGCAGGACCTGGCTCCTGCCCATACCACCAGAAGCACCAAAACCTGGTTTGATGCCCATGCCATCACAGTGCTTGACTGGCCAGCCAACTTGCCGGACACGGACCTAAACCCCATTGAGAATCTATGGGGTATTATCAAGAGGAAAATGAGGGGCACCAGACCCCAAAACAAAGAAGAGCTGACAGCAAGCATCAAGGAAATCTGGGCTTTCATAACTCCCAGGCAACGCCACAGTCTGACTGCCTCAATGCCATGACCATCGAGGCAGTGATTAAGGCAAAGGGATTCCCTACCAAGTATTGAAGATTGACATATCGTTTTGAAAGTACCATATTTTGATTGATTTGAAAGTACCATATTTTGATTGATTTGATGTGATCCTAATTTCTTTTTTTTCTGCAAAAACTGAGAAGTAAATGGTGATTTCTTCACAGTATTGTAATTTCTTGAAATCCTATTTTCGTGGGTTTTATGAGCTGGAAGCCCAAATTATGTACAAATAAACAACTAAATACTTGAAATATTTTAAGTTGTGGGCCCTGAATCTATAATCTATGGAAGTTTAACGTTTTGAATGGAATTATGGAAATAAATAAACTTAAAATATTTAATCGCGATTAATCGCATTAATGTCATAGTTAACTCACGATTAATCACAATTAATCACACATTTTTATCTATTCTAAATGTCCCTTGATTTCTTTTTGTCCCATTATTTTTTCTCATTTTAATGCTCTTAACATGAAAGTGGATCGGCTTGCTTTGTGCAAATAATCTGTCACATCTGTTACAGTATATATATATATATATATATATATATATATATATATATATATATATATATATATATATATATATATATATATAAAGAGAATGAGAGATAAGCAGAGATGGGAGCAAGTCACACATGGGCAAGTCATTGTTACGACTGGACAGAACGGACCCAAATGCAGGCTTGGAGAAACAAAATAAAGGATTTATTTGAAGGCAAAATAACAAGGGAGAAGGTTGGGACAGGAGAGGGTAGTGGTGAGGCGGACGTCAGGAAGGAGACGGGGCCGAGGGTGAAGCAGGGAACGAGGGAAGGCCGAGAGGAAGCACGGGAGTGGAGGCACCAGGGAGAGCGGAGGAGATGAATGGAGCGATCTGGGAAGATGAACCGAGAGGAGGGGACTTGATGGCTGAGCCAGCTGACTGGAGGCAGGAGGGAAGGAGTGACGGGAAATAACTGCAGGGAAAAACACAGACAGGTTAAAACGGGAAAACAGGCAAAGACAGGTTAGAATTCAAAGAGGGCTTGTAGAGCTTGTCACCAGGAGACTGAAGCAACGATCAAGCGAAGATGGAATGAAGGTCCGGGGTTTTTGAGCAGGGCTTGATTGGTGCAGATGAGTGGCAGGTGTGTACGGCGGGAGAGTGGATCTGGATGAAGGGCAGGTGTGCGCAAACAGCTGACGGGAGAGAGCAGGAGAGGGAGGGGGGAAAACACAAGAGACACAGAGAGGCAGAGCCAACAGAAAAAACTAACAAAGTAAACACAACAGATAAGAAAGAAAACAAAAACTCACAGCCAGCCGGACACAACCATCACAGTACCCCCCCTTCAACGGACGCCACCGGGCGGACCGCCAGGCCTGTCAGGATGAGCCTTATAGAAATCAGTCAGTAGGGTTTTGTCCAAGATCTGGCTGGCAGGTATCCACGACCGCTCCTCGGGACCATAGCCGGCCCAGTCCACTAGGTACCGATAGCCCCGACCTCTACGTCGCACGTCCAGAAGGCGGCGTACCGTATAGGCCGGATGGCCGTCGATGATCCGGGGAGGAGGCGGCGCTGCCACTGGGGCGGAGAGAGGACTGGTGGAGACCGGTTTGATCTGGGAGACATGGAATACCGGGTGGATCTTAAGATGAGGCGGTAGTGTGAGCCTGACGGCGGTGGGGTTGATGACGGTTTCAATGGGGTAGGGACCCACAAACCGGGGGGAGAGTTTCTTGGAAGTAGCCTGGAGGGGAAGATCCCGGGAGGAGAGCCACACCTGTTGACCGGGTTGGTAGTCGGGAGCAGGAGTCCGATGACGATCGGCCAGGCGTTTATTGCGAGCGGCGGTGCGCTGCAGGGCCGCCCTGGCCTCCCGCCACACTCGCCGACAACGTAGAAGATGGGCTCGGACCGAAGGAACTGCCACCTCCTCCTCCAGAGCCGGAAAGAGCGGAGGCTGGAACCCCATGGCCGTCATGAAAGGAGACATCCCAGTGGCAGCGCTGACGAGGGAATTGTGTGCGTATTCGATCCATGGCAGATGAGAACTCCAGGAGGCGGGGGTACGGTACGCCACACATCTAAGCGCCGCCCCCAGGTCTTGGTTAGCCCGCTCGGTCTGTCCGTTGGTCTGGGGATGGTAGCCGGAGGACAAGCTGGCCGTGGCACCGAGTGCTCGACAGAATGACTTCCACACTTGGGAGGAGAACTGTGGGCCCCGGTCTGAGACGATGTCCAGTGGGATGCCATGGAGACGGAAAACGTGGAGGATGAGCAGGCGGGCTGTCTCCAACGAAGTAGGCAACTTGGGCAGAGGAATGAAGTGGGCAGACTTGGAGAAGCGGTCCACAACCGTGAGGATGACAGTGTTGCCGCCTGAGTTGGGCAGGCCAGTAACGAAGTCCAGGGCTATGTGAGACCAAGGTCGGCCGGGAACCGGGAGGGGGCGGAGCAGACCGGCGGGCGGTTGGTGGGAAGTCTTGGCACGGGCGCACACCTCACAGGCTGCCACGAACTCCCGGCAGTCCTTCTCCATAGGAGACCACCAGAATCTCTGTCGTAGCAGGAATAGGGTTCTGGCCACCCCTGGATGGCAGCTGAACTTAGAGGCGTGCGCCCATTGAAGGACCTGGGAGCGGACACTGGGAGGGACGTAGAGGCGATTGGGGGGTCCGGTACCAGGGTCGGGGTCAGTGGACTGGGCACGGCGAACGGCTGATTCTACCTCCCAGACTAGGGAGGCAATCAGGCAGGAGCGAGGAAGGATGGTGCAGGGCTGGTCAACCGGGTCGTCTGGAGAGTGAAGGCGGGAAAGGGCGTCTGGTTTGGTGTTGCGGGATCCGGGGCGATAGGACAGGGTGAAGTTGAAGCGATTGAAAAATAAGGCCCACCTGGCCTGGCGGGAATTGAGTCTTTGGGCGGATTGCAGGTAAGATAGGTTTTTGTGATCAGTCCATACCAGAAAAGGCTGTTCAGAACCTTCCAGAAGGTGCCTCCACTCCTCCAAAGCCAGTTTAATGGCTAGTAGCTCACGGTCCCCCACGCTGTAATTGCGCTCGGTAGGGGTTAAGCGGCGGGAAAAGAAAGCGCAGGGATGGAGTTTATGGTCGGTGGGGGAGCGCTGGGAAAGGGTAGCACCGACGCCCACGTCTGAGGCGTCCACCTCCACCACGAACTGGAGGGAGGGGTCAGGGTTGGTGAGGATGGGGGCGGAGGTGAACTGGGTCTTGAGGTGAGTGAAGGCTGCAGCGGCCTCTGGAGACCAGACGAAGGGTACCGAGGCAGAAGTAAGACGGGTGAGAGGAGCGGCTAAGGAACTGTAGTTGCGGATGAACCGACGGTAGAAATTGGCGAAACCCAGGAAACGCTGAAGCTGCTTTACGGACGTGGGGACGGGCCAGTTAGTTACGGCCTCTATCTTGGCTGGGTCAGCACGGACCCGCCCACTCTCGATGATAAAACCGAGAAACTGAACTGATTGGACATTAAACTCACATTTCTCCGCTTTGACAAAAAGTCTGTTCTCCAGAAGCCGCTGCAGCACTAAACGGACGTGTTCGGTGTGTTGGACTGGGTCACGGGAGAAGATCAGGATATCGTCTAAATAGACGAACACAAACCGATGGAGAAAATCGCGGAGAACGTCGTTGATGAGAGCTTGGAACACGGCGGGAGCGTTAGTGAGACCGAAGGGCATTACCAGATATTCATAATGACCCAACGGGGTGTTGAAAGCGGTTTTCCACTCGTCCCCCTCCCGGATGCGCACGAGATGGTAAGCGTTGCGGAGATCCAGTTTTGTAAAAACGGCAGACCGGGAGAGGGACTCAAAAACGGAATCCATGAGGGGTAGCGGATACTTATTCTTAATGGTGATGGCATTGAGCCCCCGGTAATCTATGCAGGGACGGAGGGATTTGTCCTTCTTAGCTACAAAGAAAAAACCAGCACCGAGGGGGGACGAGGAGGGACGAATGATGCCTGCGGCTAAGGAATCTTTAATGTACTGCTCCATAGCCTCCCTCTCCGGACGCGACAGATTGAATAAATGGCTGGAAGGGAGAGGAGCGTCCGGGAGGAGGGCTATGGAGCAGTCGTAGGGACGGTGGGGGGGTAAGGACATGGCCAAGTCCTTGCTGAAGACAGGGGCGAGATCATGATACTCAGAGGGAACGCGGGTGAGGTCAGGAGTGGGAAGGGAAACCGGTTGAATGGGCTTACCGGGGGCTGGGGCGGACAACAGACAGGACGCGTGACACGTGGTGCTCCAATTCCTGATCTTCCCCCGCGCCCAGTCTACGTTGGGGTTGTGAGAGGCGAGCCAGGGGAGACCCAGGACTATGGGCGTGGCAGGGGAGGAAATTAAATGAAAAGACAGGGACTCATGATGATTGCCGGAGGTGAGTAGACGCAGCGGGGGGGTACAGTGGGTGACGGTCGTGAGAGGCAGGCCGTTTAGGCTGGTGGCGTGTAGAGGGGTGTCAAGGGGAATCTGAGGGATGGAAAGCTGTTGGGCAATTCTACTGTCCAGAAAATTTTCGTCGGCTCCTGAATCCACGAGCGCCCCTAGGGGGAGCGTCACCCCCTGCCAGGTTAAAGCTACGTCAAGCAGGAGGCGCGGTTGGGGAGAGACTCGGCTCGCCAGAGTCCCCAGTACTACTGGCGAGCCGGGTCTTTTGGCCGCACGGGGCAGGAGGTAATGAAATGGCCGGGCTGGTTACAGTAAATACATACTCCGGCAAGGCGACGGCGTTCCCGCTCCTCGGGGGTTAGGCGAGCGCGGCCGAGTTGCATGGGCTCGGGAGGAGAAGGAGCGGGGGGTACCGGAGGTGTAGCCGGACGTGAAAGGGAAGGAGGAGAAGCAGAGGCCCGAGGAGGCGGAGGGCAGGACCGAGAGGAGGAGGAGCCGCGTAACCCGCGCTCCCTCTCTCTCTCTCGGAGACGATTATCCAGGTCAATGGCGGATTCAATGAGCCCATCAAGGCTCTCCGGCTCGTCCCTGGCGGCCAACATGTCCTTCATCCGTTCACTAAGGCCCACCAGGAACGAGCTGCGGAGAGCTGGGCTGTTCCAGCCCGAACGAGCCGCCAGAATGCGGAAGTCCACCGAATACTCCGCGACGCTGCGCTCTCCCTGCCTCAGAGCTCTGAGCCGAGCGGCGGTCTCTGAACCCCGAACAGGCCGGTCAAAAACTCTCCTCATCTCCTCCACGAAGGAGGAGTATGAGGAGAGAAGACGCGGCTGACCTTCGCTCACAGAGGTGAACCAGGAGAGAGCGCGATCGCGGAGCAAACCGGCGACAAAGCACACCCTGGCGTCATCAGAGCGGAAGTTTGCTGGCTGCCTTCTAAACACCAGGGCACACTGCACTAGGAACCCCTCACAGGTCCCTAACACGCCGGAAAATTTCTCGGGGAGCGCAACAGGGGTTCCGAGGGACGGAGAGGCAGCAACAGACGGGGCCGAACCGGGGGCAGAATCGGGGGCAGAATCGGGGGAAGGAGAAAACAACGGGGAATGAGCAGTGGACGGGTTGGGTGTTATACTACGTGACGCTTGAGTGCCCAGACTACGCACCTCCTCGCCCAGGGAGTGCAGCGCCCCGGCCATGGACTGAATGGCCGCCGAGTGTTGTCCGAGGAGCGCTCCCTGGGAGGAGACGGCGAGGAACAGGTCAGTGGGAGAGGGATTGGCAGGGTTGGAAGGACTAGCAGAGTCAGGGGGAGGGGGCAAGCCTGCTGGGTCCATGTTGGCTTGATCGTTCTGTTACGACTGGACAGAACGGACCCAAATGCAGGCTTGGAGAAACAAAATAAAGGATTTATTTGAAGGCAAAATAACAAGGGAGAAGGTTGGGACAGGAGAGGGTAGTGGTGAGGCGGACGTCAGGAAGGAGACGGGGCCGAGGGTGAAGCAGGGAACGAGGGAAGGCCGAGAGGAAGCACGGGAGTGGAGGCACCAGGGAGAGCGGAGGAGATGAATGGAGCGATCTGGGAAGATGAACCGAGAGGAGGGGACTTGATGGCTGAGCCAGCTGACTGGAGGCAGGAGGGAAGGAGTGACGGGAAATAACTGCAGGGAAAAACACAGACAGGTTAAAACGGGAAAACAGGCAAAGACAGGTTAGAATTCAAAGAGGGCTTGTAGAGCTTGTCACCAGGAGACTGAAGCAACGATCAAGCGAAGATGGAATGAAGGTCCGGGGTTTTTGAGCAGGGCTTGATTGGTGCAGATGAGTGGCAGGTGTGTACGGCGGGAGAGTGGATCTGGATGAAGGGCAGGTGTGCGCAAACAGCTGACGGGAGAGAGCAGGAGAGGGAGGGGGGAAAACACAAGAGACACAGAGAGGCAGAGCCAACAGAAAAAACTAACAAAGTAAACACAACAGATAAGAAAGAAAACAAAAACTCACAGCCAGCCGGACACAACCATCACAGTCATAAGCAAGTCTCAAGTCTTAACCTTCAAGTCTCAAGCAAGTCCAAGTCATTTTTTGTGACAAACAAGCAAGTCAAGTCATAGCTTTGGTCAAGCAAGTCACCAGTCAGACAAAAGTTTCCATTTTTAAACAAGCTAAAGACAGTGGTTATGAACTGCTGGAGTTTTATTTGTTCTACTCAATATTCAAAAGACATTGCATCCAAGCCACATATATCTGAACAGTTTAAATTCATAAAGATAAAAAGCACAGCATAAAACTGATATTAGGCCAACAATAAATCAACATACATATTTGTTCAGTATGCCTCAAACATGACATCAAATCATAAAATTCATTCAAACAATTCAAGTATAATGGTTTCTAAGTCAAATAATATTCTTCAAACATGCCTCACTTCTATGGGACAGAAACACATCCTTTAACCTTTCCTTCTCTTAAAGAAAAAAACAACATATTCTTTAAGAGTAGCTGACTCCCACCATCCATCCATCCATCGTCATCCGCTTATCTGTGGTCGGGTTGCGGGGGGAGCAGCTCCAGCAGGGGACACCACACTTCCCTTTCCCGAGCCACATTAACCAGCTCTGACTGGGGGATCCTGAGGCGTTCCCAGGCCAGGTTGGAGATGTAATCCCTCCACCTAGTCCTGGGTCTTCCCCGAGGTCTCCTCCCAGCTGGACGTGCCTGGAACACCTCCCTAGGGAGGCGCCCAGGGGGCATCCTTACCAGATGCCTGAACCACCTCAACTGGCTCCTTTCGACGTGAAGGAGCAGCGGCTCTACTCCGAGCTCCTCACGGATGACTGAGCTTCTCACCCTATCTCTAAGGGAGACGCCAGCCACCCTCCTGAGGAAACCCATTTCGGCCGCTTGTACCCTGGATCTCGTTCTTTCGGTCATGACCCAGCCTTCATGACCATAGGTGAGGGTAGGAACGAAAACTGACCGGTAGATCGAGAGCTTTGCCTTCTGGCTCAGCTCTCTTTTTGTCACAACGGTGCGATAAACTGTCCTGTCCATAAATACTACGAACAGGATTGGTGACAAAGCGCAGCCCTGGCGGAGGCCAACCCTCACCTGGAATGTGTCCGACTTACTGCCGAGAACCCGGACACAGCTCTCGCTTTGGTCATACAGAGATTGGATGGCCCTGAGAAGGGACCCCCTCACCCCATACTCCCGCAGCACCTCCCACAATGTCTCCCGGGGGACCCGGTCATATGCCTTCTCCAGATCCACAAAACACATGATGGGCATACTCCCAGGCTCCCTCCAGGATCCTTGCGAGAGTAAAGATCTGATCCGTTGTTCCATGACCAGGACGGAATCCGCATTGTTCCTCTTCAACCCGAGGTTCGACTATCGGCCGAGCCCTCCTTTCCAGCACCTTGGAGTAGACTTTACCGGGGAGGCTGAGAAGTGTGATACCCCTGTAATTGGTACACACCCTCTGGTCCCCCTTTTTGAACACGGGAACCACCACCCGGTCTGCCACTCCTTTGGCACTGTCCCAGACTTCCATGCAATGTTGAGTAGGCGTGTCAACCAAGACAGCCCCTCCACACCCAGAGCTTTCAGCATTTCTGGACGGATCTCATCAATCCCTGGGGCTTTGCCACTGTGGAGTTGTTTGACTACCTCAGTGACCCCCACCAGGGAAATGGACGACTATCCCCCGTCATCCTCCAGCTCTGCCTCTAACAAAGAGGGCGCATCAACTGGATTTAGGAGTTCCTCAAAGTGCTCCTTTCACCGCCCTATTACCTCCTCAGTTGAGGTCAGCAACGTCCCATCCTTACTGTACACAGCTTGGATGGTTCCCCGCTTCCCCCTTCTGAGGTGGCGAACGGTTTTCCAGAAGCGCCTTGGTGCCGACAGAAAGTCCTTCTCCATGTCTTCTCCGAACTTCTCCCACACCCGCTGCTTTGCCTCTTTCACGGCTGAGGCTGCAGTCCTTCGGGCCCCTCGGTACCTTGCAACTGCCTCCGGAGTCCTCTGGAATAACATATCCCGGAAGGACTCCTTCTTCAGTCGGACGGCTTCCCTGACCACCGGTGTCCACCACGGTGTTCGTGGGTTACCGCCCCTTGAGGCACCTAAGACCCTAAGACCACAGCTCCCTGCCGCAGCTTCAGCAATGGAAACTTTGAACATTGTCCACTCAGGTTCAATGCCCCCAGCCTCCACAGGGATGCACGAAAAGCTCCGCCGGAGGTGTGAGTTCAAGGTCTGTCGGACAGGGGCTTCCTCCAGACGTTCCCAATTTACCCACACCACCCGTTTGGGCTTACCAGGTCTGTCCAGAGTCTTCCCCCACCCCCTGACTCAACTCACCACCAGATGGTGATCAGTTGACAGCTCTGCCCCTCTCTTCACCCTGACTCCCACCTTCTTTATATAATCTGGAGAGATGGACTGAGTGTATTTATCACATGGAATGAATAGTATATGTTAATATTTGTCAGTGTATCTGTGAGTGAATGTCATTAATATTGGTGAGTGAATGTGTGCATATGTGTGTGTGTGAGTGCAGTGTGTATATGTGTGCCTAGCTTTATTCACATACTTATGTCTGCATGTGTGTGTGTGTGTGTGTGTGAGAGAGAGAGAGAGAGAAAGAGAGAGAGAGAGAGAATGCAGTTTGTGTTGTGTGTGTGCCTAGTCTTATTCGTTCTTACCGCCACTTTGAACAAAGAGGGGGGGGGGGGGCTTATTCATGGCCCAACACTGAAGGGAGTTCTGTCCATCACAAACGTCCAAATAGTGGTTCAGCTGAATATGGGGACTGGAACCTGAATCTCTCCCGATTTGAAGTGTCTGATGAAACTCGACGTGGTGGTGGTTGACGTCGGAGAGGGGTTGAGACCAAGACTTTTAGGGGTTTAGACCGAGACTTTGAGGGGTTTAGACCGAGACTTTGAGGGGTTGAGACCGAGACATTGAGGGGTTGAGACCGAGACTTTGAGGGGTTTAGACTGAGACTTTGAGGGGTCGAGACTGAGACTTTGAGTGTTATGACTGTGGTTCTGACCCAGAACACGGAGAAACCCGACACTGACACAAAGTAACGATTTCAAACATTTTAATGAAAGTCTGTAATTAAAGTTGCCAAGGATGGAAGGAACAGGGCTTGAGGACTAAGGACAGGATCAATGCTGAGGCGAGCAGGCAGTGGTGCGTCCAAACTGTCTCTCTTGAATCTGAGCAGGAAGGTCGCAAAGTCTGAGTGGTGTTGAGCTGGCGGAACAGCAGACAACGGCAGCAGGTCTTGAGGCGTAGGTCTGAACAAAGAAGCAAGGAGTTAACATGAACACGAGGAATACAGGTCTAGGACAAAAACTAGAAACGAACAAAGTTTAAACTGGGAGCCAAGTTACCACACTGGTAGTTGCAATGATCTGGCGCCGATGGAGAGTTCCGCTCGGAGTAGTATTGCAGGGGTCTAGACACTGAGCAGTCCTGTGACAGAAACCATGGCACTGAAAAAGAACCCAGCACAAGCCAAGGAGGTTGACAATATTAAGCGGTCACTTGATATGCTGATGGAGAAAGTGTTTTCGCTGTTAGACAACAGCAGAAGGCCATCATGAGCTTGGTGGAGGAAGTGAAGGCTTTAAGGCTACAGAACATCGAGAAGGAAAAGTGGATTATGTAGCTGTAAAATCGGGTGTCTGATCTGGAACAATATACCAGAATAAATGACATCATAGTCACCGGTTTAGAGATCAAACACCGATCATATGCCCGGGCGGCAACAACGCTGAACGGTGGGGAGATGAGCGAGCAGGATGCTACGTCGGTGGAGCAACAGGTGACGGCATTCCTCCACTCCAAGGGGATAGAGTTGGATAGGGGTTACATTGAGGCCTGTCACACTCTTCCCTGACGAAATCAGACGGACAAACCAGACACAATCATTTGTTTTACGGAACAGGAAACATAAAACTGAACTACTGAAACAGGGAAGACGGCTGAAGGGCACGGATGTGTACTTGAATGAGCACTTGATCAAGAAAAACGCTGCCATTGCCAGAAAGGCCCGACTACTCCGATGGAACAAGAAAATACAATCCACATGGACTGCAAACTGCAAAATATTCATCAAGCTAAATGGAACACCAGAGCAAGCTAAACTTCTAGTCATTAGGGACCTGGATGAGCTGGATAAATACCAATGAGACAAATGATAATAAGGTAATGGCTTTTACACCCAGTAGTAAGAAAAAAAGAAAAGAAAAAAAACTACATGTCATTTTCTGATAAGAATTCATCTACATCCGGATTAGATACCTTTTCATACACAGAACATAAAATGCAGGACATAGAAAATAATATTGATCCAGAAAATAACTTACTTAGCAATATCAATACCAGCTGCAGTTATTATACAGATATGAAATGTAATAAAACTTTCCAACTAGAACACAATATATCAATTATCCACTTTAACAGCAGAAGCTTGTATGCCAACTTCCATAGCATCCAAACATATTTGAGACAATTTAAGAACCATATCAATATCAGAGACCTGGATCAAAACTGAGAAAGGTGTGGACTTTGAGATTGACGGCTAAAAAATGTTACATCACTGTATAACAATTGCCCTGTAAAACAATACAGTAACAGACAAAGTAAAACAAATAGTCCATGGATCACTAGTTTATTAAATGCCTGCAAAAAGAAAAATACACTTTATAGAAAACTAAGTAATGTACCCCAGAAGCAGAAAATAAATATAAAAAGTATAGAAATAAATTAACTAATATTATGAGGATATGTAAGAAAGAATACTATAATAAATATTAAATGATAATAAAAACAATATGAAAGGTTTATGGAATATTCTAAATAGTATCATTAGAAATGGAAATAAAAATGGGAAAACAAGTTACCTGGAATTTTATATTGAAAATGAAAAGAAAATAGAAAACATGGAAATATGGTTAGTGGGTTTAATATTTTTTTTGTAAATGTGGGACCAGATCTAGCAGATAAGATTAAAAAAATCCAGAAATAACAGAAGTGGTAAATGCTGATCTGTGGAATAGTAATCCGACCTCTGTTTTCCTCAGAGCAGTGGAAAGAAATGAAATAATAAACACTGTAAACAAGTGTAAAAGCAAATGTTCCACGGATTGGAATAATATTGATATGATTATAATTAAACAAGTTGTTGAAGAAATTGCTGAACCACTAACTCATATCTGTAACTTGTCTTTTCAATATGGTACATTTCCAAACAAAATGAAAATAGCAAAAGTAATACCAGTGTATAAAACTGGGGATAGTCACCTTTTCACAAATTACAGGCCTGTTTCTATACTCCCCCAGTTCTCCAAAATCCTTGAAAAGCTTTTTACAGAAAGACGACAATTTTATCGAAACACACAAGCTTCTAGTTGACAGTCAATACGGATTCGGGACAGATAGATCAACAACTTTGGCACTAATGGAATTAGTTGAGGAAATCACAAATTGCCTAGATAAAAAGGAATGTAGTGGGAATATTTATAGATCTAAAGAAAGCATTTGACCATAAATCATGACATGTCATTACATAAACTAGAGAAATATGGTGTCAGAGGGGTTGGATTGGAATGGGTGAGTAGCTACTTAAAGGTCCAATATGTAATATTTGTACTGTAATAAATCCAAAAATGACACCAATGCCTCATCAGATATTAAGGAAACATGTTAGGCTGAAATACTATCTTTTCTGACAACAATGCTAAAGTCAGTATTTTTTCTTTTTGAAATTTACGATCCGTGACGGAATTTATGTTTATGTTTTGGTCTGTATGTTGTTATCAACTGCCCAGTTTGACAGCCAGATATACCTGTAAACAGGTAAACCAGCGCGCTGTAACGTTAGTACAGCCATGAATGCACCAAACAAACGAACGGGATCAACAGAGATAGATTCTACTCGACATAAAAAAACAGCATATTTCTAACAGTTGCTTGACCAGAGACGTAACAAACCCCGGGTTAATATTGGAGATGTATTTGAAAGATTGAGACAGCTTAGAGCCCAAAAGGACGCTGAGTTGGCTAATTTCCTCCTGTACAGGTAAGCATTAGCTTCAGGCTAATGTATCACAGCTACTAGGGACGAGCACTTTATGTCATTTCAACGTGTGTAGTCACATAGAATTATATAGCTAGAGTATCCGAAAAAACAATTGAGACTCAGCCAGTAAAGTGATCCCGACTGGTCCTGGCTAACGCCGCCATGCTAACCCTGCTAACTGCTAACGTTACCGGAGGACCAGGCAGGCGGGCCACTGCTGTTTACACCGTGTAGCCTGTTCAGCCACCGTAGCCGACAACGGTGGGTTATTTTAAGCCAAGAAAAAAAAAAAATTAGTCAAAATTTCTTTGCATTTCAGAACCTTAGGAAATGGACAGCAGCCAACACGAACACACACGCCTATTAACTGGATAATAAAGACGTAAAGTAGGCTGTCTTTCAACTCAGGACAGCACCACTTCTCACAAATACAGAGAGGACTGGAGATGAGAAGTTGAACTAACATGTGGGAAATTAAGAATAAATGCCACTGCTTAGCACCAACTGCAATGTTTAATTTTAAATGAATGTACTGGCAGTCTGGCACACGACGGTGCGCAGCAACATTTCGCCTTTCTCACCCGCATGTAAAACCGAAACGCTTTTGTCACGATTTTTTATTTGATTTTATGGGTTTGCACATATTCATAGAAAACAATACATCACAAATCAAATGTCTTTCACATGGAAAGAGATAGTGTGTGCTGGAGAGGTCAGAAATGCGTGGGAAACCTCTAGGTCACTAGAAATTAATTTACAATCAAAAAATAGGACATAAAATAACTAAAACAAAAATAATTACTCAATTTGGTTAAATTAAAAATTGATGACAATAAAATAATGAAATATCAGTACATATGATTTGGCTACAAAAAAAAGAGATTTAAATAATAAAAAGCTGAAGCGTTCATAAATCTGGTCAAGGTCAAACTTTATTTATCTATAGAGCACATTTACAAGCAGTCACTACTGCCCCAAAGTGCTGTACAGATAATAATACCGGTAAAACATAAAAAGCATATTAGCTAGCCAAGAAAAAACACGGAATCTGCCATTCGCCTGTATCGTAGGGAACAATTGCATTTAAGCCTAAAACAGCATTAGGTGCGATTTATTTTCGCTCTCCAAATACTGTACAACAACTCTAACGGTACGTTTCCATACAGTGAAACACCTCGTGATTTTCGGCCAGTGATATTTTGCCTCGGGGGGCGTGGTCGCGAAAACAACACGCCAGACTGCAACAGAACACCGGCTAGCGGTTGACCTGTCGGCTAGCTGGATAATGTTGAGTGATTAAACTAACATCTACAGTTGTCTATTTGCCCTGTTTAAGTTCGTGTGACATATAAACAATGTTCGCCAACAAAACATGTAATCAAACAAATGCACAAGTAGCCTAGCTAGCTGCCTGGCTAGCTGCCTGGCTAGCTGCCTGGCTAGCTGCCTGGCTAGCTGCCTGGCTAGCTGCCTGGCTAGCTGCCTGGCTAGCTGCCTGGCTAGGCTTACAATGAAATCCAATGTCCAAACATACTAGCGATAGCCTGTCGGCTAGCTGAAAAGTTTGAGTGTTTAAACTAACATATACAGTGGTCTATTTAGTGGTGTATGTGCCCTGACTGAGTTTGTGTGTCATATAAATCACAATTTGTGTTGATACAAGTACACAATCACATCGAAATTTTCATGATACAGCCGGATACAGCGCTGATAACCTCCGCCATCTTGGTCAGACTTTTTTTGTAACTCCCGCCTCCAAACACAAACACGCAGACCTGATTGGTTCTCGAGTGGTCCTCATTTGAATAAAGTTAAACTTTCGTCAACTTTGTTTCGCTCCCCTCGGCGATTCGCTCTCATCTTGCCCAATCAGGCCGAATTTCGTCTCCTTTCAACCTCAATGAGGGCGAAGCGAAATTTCGCTGAGTGGAAACGTACCGTAAAACTAAAGTATGTGCCTATGATCAACATCAACAATATAACTCCAATTAACAAGAAACAACAATTCGGTTCGCTCTAAAAGAGGTACGCACAACAGATCTATACAGGCTAAACATTAAACATGAACAACAAATTGGTTGTTTGAAGCATTACAGCAGACTACTAATAGCCCAGTAGGTGGCTACACAAGCTATGGACTGTAGCAAGTGATTATGCTCCACAGATAATATATAAAACTATGTATACTGTGTAACTTTTTGCAAAATAGCAATAAAACAATAGATGGAGAATATTATTTTACGCAGCGGGCCATGTCGCTGTCCGCGGTGCAGACAGTCACTGTGTGAGTCCAATTTTTTTTTAACTCACCTAGCTACTTGTAGAGGAAAGACATTCTCCTATCCTTCATTGTGGCAAAACAGTCAGTGACTCTGTCATATAGCTAGCTAGCTAGCTCTCCACGGGACTTCAGGTCTTGTGTTACAGTGGCTACCATTGATGTCTTCGCCAAGTGGCCCAGTCTCTGTTGTCCACAGCTGTTTCTGAGGCAGGTTTTAATCCTTTTCAGGCAGGAAAAAGACCTTTCTGCAGATGTGCTTGTAACGGGTATGGTGAGCATCAGGTCAGCTCATCTGTTACGAGCATATCCAGCAACTCAGCAAGTTTAATTTAGCGCTTCCCGTTAGCCATTCAGTTTTGGCATAGTTAGCTAGCTACCATCACAAAAAGCTCGACCTTTTCCCTTTGCTCTCCCCCGAGTTAGATCCAGATTCGGTGTAGGCCTACCGATTTGTTTAACTTTCAGTTGTAGCTCAAAAGCAAGTTTAGTGAAGTCATTTTTAACAAGAAACTCAAGATCGCTATCCATTGTGTAGCTGAACTTGCTGCTAACTGACTGTTAGCTCAGCTGACGCCGGCCGCTGCGTACCTGTTACCATAGCTACGCATCTGTCTGAGGCACGTGATTAGTGAGAAGCCAGGTTCAACCTGGTTTTTTTATTTACGATGAATTGACCATTCAATGTCGAGCTCGGTCAAACCTAGCCTCAATCTGATTGGCTGAAAATGTTTATTTTTTCAATAAGGGATGCCAGGAAAAGCTGGCCTCCTTTGAGCGTCCGTATCATTTTACTGACCACGAGACGGAGCACAGACAGGACTGCACCACGCGCGCAGTGGCAGAGGGACGCCGTTTCGCTCTACCAGCAGAAGAAAATGATAATGGAAGGTTTTGATAAGGAAATTGCAAAATCAGTAAAATACACAACCGTAAATTTATAAAACATAATTTAAAATTAAAATATTTTTTAAATTATAAAATGTATTATAAAATATATTTTTAAATTTTATTTAAAAAATAAAATGTATTTTATATTTTAAATTATGTTTTATATTTTTATGGGGAGGCCAGGCTTCCTTTGGCCTCCTAGAGAGACCGCCAATATATATATATATGTGTATGTATGTGTATGGTTACATGTATATATATATATATTTTTTAGTTTTGTTCGAAATACAAATAAATGAATAAATGAAAAGGGGTGATTAGTGGAACAGGCAACAACTATGCAGGTAGGAAGGATCGATCGGCCATGCCCCTTGACCTACTTCTCAGCAGAGTCAGCAACACCACAAACATACACACAAGGGAAAAGGAGAGAGAACACACACAGGACGGGGAGAAACAGCTACCCCCATAACATTGAGGGGTTGAGACTGAGACAAAACCAGTGAATCAACATGACTGAAGGTAAACACTGCACGCTTAACATGTGACAAAAGCCTGACAATACTACAAGACAAGTTAAAAATAAGTATATAGGAGTAATAAGAGAAATAAATAAGATGTTGATGGAGAAGTTAGTTTAATGACCAACCACATAATGCAGAAGGTGTACAGAAAGATGAGTAAAAATCAAACTCAGGTGTATTTTGGGGGGAGTATTTCCTGATCCTGGGATTCGGAGGAGGAAACAGCTTCTGTATTTCTGATTCTCTGATCAATAATTAACATTAAAGCTCCGTTATGAAGCAGCAGCTCACAGCACATTTTCTCAGTTCCTCTCTGACATGTCGGCATCTACGTCTATAGCTACAGCGGCGGGCGGCGTGTTCGTGGTCACCCATGTGATCCCGGCACCTCAGGGTGCTGCGACACAAAACTCTGCAGAGAAAAGGAAGCACATGTGCCGGGAACAACTGCTGGCTCTAGGGGTGAGAGACACCATCTGATTATGATTTGATAGCTGATAAAAACTGAGAATGCAGGACTGATGTGTGGTCGTGTTTTGTCCCTGAAGACGGTGCAGATCATGATCGGCGTGGCCGTCTTTCTCTTTGAGCTCGCCATGATTCCACATACAGATAGTCTGGGGATTTACGCTTTCGTCTGGGCACCGCTGTTTGTGAGTTAACAAGAAAAGTTTGATGAAACTAGAAGATGTTGTGTAACTGGTGTTAGTGATCTATTTGTCCTCCTGTTGTGTTTAGTTTGTCACAGAAACATGTCAGTGGTTTGGTCAGGAGAATAAATAAGAAATAACTTAAAGCGTAACTCTCGCTAAAATGCATCCTAGGGTGTTTTTGTGAATGTACGTGGGTCAAACTTTAGTTTAAAAGCATAATTAGGATGGAAACGCCACTTTTAAGATTTACCTATTCTCGTTTTTCGGTCAAATGGCCTTTTGAATGAGAGAGCTAGGGGCACTACTATGATTAGCCTCAAAATATCTATTTTTATACACCAAGAAGGCTCGACACATGAGACTTTGCTCCAAGTATCTCCAGGAGCTCTACACATTAACTCAGCATTGACAACATTGTTTGTGTACACAGATCTACTAAAAAAAAGGTTTTGAATGACTTACTGTAGCTGTTGTTGTTTCCGGGCGCTGCCATCTCGCCACTCAAAAAGAATCAATCTCCGAATGCGAATGAACAGACTCCATAGGAGGAAATATCATTCTTATATGAGGCTCCTTTTTCAACTACAAGGTCAATATTGTTTTTCACCAACGACAAAACAACAAATTATCCGTGCATTTATATGATATATGATATTTTGAGGCTAGCATAAAAGTGCCCCTAGCTCTCCCATTCAAAAGGCCATTTGACCCAAAAACAAGAACACGGTAAATCTTAAAAGTGGTGCTTCCGTCCTAAATATGCTTTTAAACTTAAGTTTGACTCACGTACATTCACAAAAAGACCCTATGTTGCATTTTGGCGAGAGTTACGCTTTAAAGAAGAGAAGACTTTATCTTTGTAATAAACCTGTGAGCTGACAGGAAGCTGTCTCTGGTCTGTTGTAGGACATCCTGTCTGGATCTCTGATAGTGTCTGCTGGGACATCGGGGAACAAATGTCGGGTCAGTAACTGATTATCACCACACTCAGGAGTTCATTCATCAGGTACAGGATGGCAGTAAATGACGCTTGCTTTCACATCTCTAGTTTGGTTCATTTGGTCCGGACCAAGGGCAAAAAAATCTACATTTTAGCATTTTCAGCCATTTGGGTCCATATCACATCACACTGTTAGCTCTGGTCCAAATCAGCTGATGAGTTGATGAAACAAAACAAAATGCAGCGACACAAGTTACGTGACAACATTCACATCATTGGCCACTCTTGGTTCCCTAAACAATATGAAGATGTCTCTGTTTTGGAAAGTTGAGAGTTAACATATTCATCATCCGTCCCTGCTGACGACTCAGAGTTTGTCGGAGAGTTGCCATGGATCGAGTTTGTTAAAGAGCAAACTTGTCCTCATCCCATAATGCACAGCAAGGCATTTTGTAATCTTAGGGCCCATCCCAATATCTCCCCCTAGATTTTTGCCCTTTTTGTGCGTTCTCGTGTAGGGGTAGGGTGTCCCAATACTTTAGGGAGCAAGGGGGAGTGCTATTTCCCCCTTAAAATCAACCATCAAAACATAGTGAGGTCCGATGCAGGCTTAAAATGAAGTGGGAGATGAAATTACCCAGGATACCTTGTGAACTCAGCGAGCCGGCCAAAATTTTCAACTAAGATGGCGGACACCGCTGGAAAGAAACAATTGAAGTGTAAGTATATTTTCGCAAATAAATAAATAAAATTTCGTAATATGTTGTAATGTGTTAGTTTGATGGTCATCCAAAGGACTGTTGAGTTTTGAACACTAATGTTAGGAAATATCTCATGAAGTGTCAGGAACCCAGCATCCTGAGCCTGTGTTGCCTATGTTTTGTTTGCTCTAACCTGAAGTTCATTTGTTTTTCCGAGTTTCCCTGAACACATCCCGGCTGATACTCCAACTGCTTACACCTGCTGCTATCTACACACCTGGTCTTGATCATCATTCCCTGCACTATTTAAGCCGTGTCCTGACAGTCATTCCCTGCCGGATCGTTAGCGTACACAGTATGTTTTTGCTCACGTATCTAGTTCCTGGTTTTGTCAAGTCTTTTTGCTCGTTGTTGCCAATCCCTAATCTGCCGCCTGTCTTCTGCCTACAGTTCTTCACCTGGATTTTCATTCACACCTGCCTGGCTTTCAACTTCACTGCGTTTCATCTGGATCAGTACAAAACCCTGCAACCTTCCATCCTCCTTCCCTGCCGACCAACTGGACCAAGTCGTTTCCACATACCTTACCAAATAAATACCCACCTTGTACTCCTACTTACCTGGTCCTGGTCTGCTTTTGGGTTCCTGCTCTAGTAAATCGTGACAGAACGATCCGGCCAAGATGAACCCAGCGGATCTGGACTCTATGCGGCTTGCCATTTCCCGGCAAGGAAACATGCTGGAACAGCATAGTGTGGCACTACAGGACGTAACGACTGCTATTCATGGTCTAACCACTAGTCTTACCTCAGTCCAGGCTCAGTTCAGTGCTCCAGCAGTTGCTTCACCACCTGTTTCTCCACCCTCACCTGCCGTCTCCACCGCTGTACCGCTCCGAGAGCCCAAAGTTCCGACACCGGACAAGTATGATGGGGATTTGGGAGGATGTCGTTCCTTTCTCATGCAATGTGACTTGGTTTTTGACTTGCAGCCCAACTCCTACGCTTCTGATAAAGCTAAGATAGCCTTTGTTATCGAACTGTTGCGGGGAAGGGCTCTAGAGTGGGCATCTGCCATATGGGAACGAAGGGACTCCTGCTTGGCTTCATACCACGCATTCTCAGCCGAGTTGAGGAAACTCTTTGAACACCCCGTCCGAGGTAAGGACGCTTCTAAACGCTTGTGCTCTCTGCGCCAGGGCTCACGCAGCGTTGCAGACTTTGTCATCGACTTTAGAACATTGGCAGTGGAGAGTGGGTGGAACGAGGAATCACTGCAGGCTGTGTTTCATCAGGGTTTGTCCGAACAGATAAAGGATGAGCTAATCTCTTATCCTGAGCCTAGGGACTTGGACGAGTTGGTGGCTTTGTCTATTCGAGTTGATAACCGGTGCAGAGAGAGAAGGAGGGAGAAACGTGAGAGTTTTGCCAACCATTCTCCGCGCCGCCAACCTGCCAAACCTGGATATGTAGTGGAATCGGGGAGCCGAGCTACATGCCAGGGGATTAAGGAGGAACCGCGATCTACTGATCCCGAACCCATGCAGGTGGGACGTCATGGATTGTCAGCAGAGGAGCGCCAGCATAGACGTGAGTCAAACAGCTGTTTTTACTGCGGTAACAGGAACCATTACATCTCCTCCTGCCCTCTGAGGCCGTTAAACTCCCAGGCTCGCTAAGAGTGGGAGGATTTTTAGCGAGCCAATCTCAGTCTTCCAACAGACCTGTAAGACCTCCAGTGACTGTCACTCTCATGAACACTAATCATTCTGTGGAGATTAATGCTTTGATCGATTCAGGGGCAGATGACAGCTTCATGGACGCCAATCTGGTGGAACAGCTGGGGCTCTCCAAGAAACGTCTTCCGGAAGCCATTGAAGCAACCACTCTTAACGGCGAATTGTTGGCACGGATAACTGAGAGAACTGGACCCGTCACCATGCTTTTTTCGGGAAATCATTCTGAAGTCATTTCCTTTTTCATCCTGCACTCTCCTCACGCTCCTCTGGTTTTGGGTTACCCCTGGCTCCACGAACACAACCCCACTATCGATTGGGCCACTGGCAAGGTAACCAACTGGAGTATAAAGTGTCATGCTGACTGTCTCAAAACTGCCTGTGCCCCCTCTACTTCTAAACAGGATCTGGACTCACCACCTCCTGATATGTCCTTGGTTCCTGATGTATACCACAATCTGCAGGAGGTGTTTAGCAAACAGAAGGCCCTGTCTCTGCCTCCCCACCGACCGTATGATTGTGCTATCAATCTTATACCTGGAGCTGCCTACCCTAGGAGCCGCCTCTACAGCATATCCAAACCCGAACGTGAAGCCATGGAGAGCTACATTACGGAGTCACTTGCTGCTGGTCTCATTCGTCCCTCCTCTTCGCCTCTGGGGGCGGGGTTCTTCTTCGTCAGTAAGAAAGACGGCACCCTGCGGCCATGTATTGACTACCGTGGGCTTAATGACATTACTATCAAAAACAAGTATCCTCTGCCCTTGATGAACTCTGCTTTTGATTCCCTGCAGGGTGCGACCGTTTTTACTAAGCTGGACTTGCGCAACGCTTACCACTTGGTCCGAATCAAAGAGGGAGACGAATGGCTGACAGGATTCAATACACCTATGGGCCACTTTGAGTATCTGGTCATGCCATTTGGACTCACTAATGCCCCGGCAGTTTTCCAGAGTATGGTTAACGACGTTCTGAGAGACATGATCGGTCGTTTTGTATTTGTGTACCTGGATGACATTCTTGTGTTTTCCGATGATCTGCCTAACCATGTCCTGCATGTCAAACAGGTTCTGCAGCGGTTATTGGAGAATCGGCTGTTCGTTAAGGCTGAGAAGTGTGATTTTCACGCCCGCACCACTTCATTCCTCGGTTACATCATCTCCGAGGGCCAGTTGAAGATGGACCGTGAGAAAGTCAAGGCAGTACTCGAGTGGCCTCAGCCTGAGTCCAGAGTGCAACTCCAGAGGTTCCTGGGGTTTGCAAACTTTTACAGACGGTTCGTCCGCGATTACAGCAGAGTGGCCGCTCCGCTCACTGCCCTGACGTCTAGTTCCAGATCTTTTAGTTGGAATTCGGATGCTAACAAGGCATTCCTGGATCTGAAGAAGCGCTTCACTGATGCACCTATCCTCTCTCACCCAGATACGTCCCGTCAGTTCGTGGTGGAAGTGGATGCTTCTGATGTGGGAGTCGGTGCCATTCTCTCTCAGCGGAGCTCCAGTGACCATAAGCTACATCCTTGTGCCTTTTTCTCTCGTCGCCTCTCTACGGCGGAAAGAAATTATGACGTGGGGAACCGGGAACTGCTCGCTGTGAAACTCGCCTTGGAAGAGTGGCGCCACTGGCTGGAGGGGGCTGAACAACCGTTCGTGGTGTGGACAGACCACAAAAACCTTGCATACGTGCAATCCGCCAGACGTCTTAACTCACGTCAAGCCAGGTGGGCTTTGTTTTTTGGACGCTTCAACTTTTCCCTCACCTTTCGACCAGGCTCACGGAATGGCAAAGCAGACGCTCTTTCCCGGATGTTTTCCAAGGCAGTGGAAGACAAGACTGCACCAGAGACAATTCTGCCACAGAAGCTCATCGTGGGCGCTGTCACCTGGAAGATCGAGGAGGAGGTTTTGACAGCCCTTCGGACGCAGCCTGATCCTGGCAACGGTCCGCCAGGTCGTCTGTTTGTGCCTGACTCTGTCCGTCCTGCTGTGCTTCAGTGGGCCCACGCCAGCAAGATGGCTTGTCATCCCGGTGTGGCTAGAACTATGGCCTTGCTGCGCAGAAGGTTTTGGTGGCCTGCCATGGGAGACCAGACTCGGAGTTATATTGCTGCTTGCCCGGTGTGCGCTCAAAATAAGGGGACCAATAGACCCAGCTCTGGACTTCTGCATCCTCTGCCCATCCCTCGGCGACCCTGGTCGCATCTGGCTCTGGATTTTGTGTCCGGGTTGCCCTTATCTGACGGGAACACCGTTGTCCTGACTGTAGTGGACAGGTTCAGCAAATTCGCTCACTTTCTGCCCCTTCCCAAGCTACCGTCTGCTACTGAGACCGCCAACATCTTAGTCAAGGAAGTGTTTAGGAAACACGGTCTACCTGGAGACATAGTGTCGGATCGTGGCCCGCAGTTCACCTCAGCTGTATGGAAGGCTTTCTGCCTTGCCATTGGAGCAACTGTCAGTCTCACGTCTGGATTCCATCCCCAGTCGAACGGTCAAGCTGAAAGGACTAATCAGAAGATGGAATCCACGCTTCGTTGCCTCGTTTCTTCTAATCCCTCCACTTGGTCCTCTCAGCTACCATGGGCTGAGTACGCCCATAACACTCTCCCGACCACTGCCACTGGGATGTCCCCCTTTCAGTGTCTGTACGGATATCAACCACCCCTGTTTCCGTCGCAGGAGAAGGATCTCTCCGTTCCCTCAGTCCAAGCTCACGTTCGCCGTTGCCATCGGACCTGGCATCGTGCCAGGAGGAACCTTCTTAAGGCCTCTGACTGTTACCAGCGTCAAGCCAATCGTCACCGTGTCCCGGCTCCTGTCTATACGGTTGGGGACAAGGTCTGGTTGGCCACCCGGAATCTCCCCCTGCGCACGGATTCTAAGAAGCTGTCCCCCAAGTTTATTGGACCGTTTGTGGTGGACCGGATCATAAATCCAGCTGTGGTCCGTCTGAAATTGCCCAAGACCCTCAGGGTACATCCTGCCTTCCATGTCTCCTGCCTGAAGCCCGTTCTCCTCAGTCCCCTGTTGCCCCCTTCGCCTCGTCCGCCTCCCCCGCGGATTATTGACGGGGGTCCTGTCTACACCGTTCACCGCATCATGGACTCCCGACGACGTGGGCGGGGTTTCCAGTTCCTCGTGGACTGGGAGGGTTACGGTCCTGAGGAGAGGTGCTGGATACCTCGGCGCCAGATCCTAGATGCCGATCTGCTCCGGGACTTCTATCGGCTCCATCCTGGTGCTCCGGGTAGTCCGCCCGGAGGCGTCCCTCGGAGGGGGGGTACTGTCAGGAACCCAGCATCCTGAGCCTGTGTTGCCTATGTTTTGTTTGCTCTAACCTGAAGTTCATTTGTTTTTCCGAGTTTCCCTGAACACATCCCGGCTGATACTCCAACTGCTTACACCTGCTGCTATCTACACACCTGGTCTTGATCATCATTCCCTGCACTATTTAAGCCGTGTCCTGACAGTCATTCCCTGCCGGATCATTAGCGTACACAGTATGTTTTTGCTCACGTATCTAGTTCCTGGTTTTGTCAAGTCTTTTTGCTCGTTGTTGCCAATCCCTAATCTGCCGCCTGTCTTCTGCCTACAGTTCTTCACCTGGATTTTCATTCACACCTGCCTGGCTTTCAACTTCACTGCGTTTCATCTGGATCAGTACAAAACCCTGCAACCTTCCATCCTCCTTCCCTGCCGACCAACTGGACCAAGTCGTTTCCACATACCTTACCAAATAAATACCCACCTTGTACTCCTACTTACCTGGTCCTGGTCTGCTTTTGGGTTCCTGCTCTAGTAAATCGTGACATGAAGCTATCTGACGATGTTCATGATATCTGCTAACTGCTAGCTATCTGCTGTAAGCCAATGGGAAAGCTAACGGTAAAGTTAACGGGAAAGCTAACGGTAAAGCTAAATACACTCATCAGATTATATTGACCATTCAAAAATCTGTCTTGTTATCTTCTGTTAATTTGCAATTTACTTAGCGGCAACTGGTATTTTAGGGACTGATCTGCACTTTTGGAATAAACCTCTTCATGGGTCAAAGAAAATGTGAGTGTTAAAGGTTTTTGACCAATCATCGTACCAATACACCAATTGCATGTCTAGATCATTATAAAAGATACCATCACCAACATGTTGTCAAAATAGAATTAAGTGTAATGGAAATTTTAAATGAACCATATGTCCACAATAGAACAGCACAAAAGAGCATGTGCATGTAAAAAAACACTCTCAGTGTTGAACTATTTACAATTTACAAAGATTTTCTAATGAACAATAATGACTATACTCATCAGTCCTCACACTACTGGGGTCACAAATATATAGTTGTCCCAAACTTTGAGTAATAATACATTAACAAATACTTACTACTACTTCATACTTGCTATACTTACTGTATGTGCATAACATTTCAAATCAGAGGAGCTGAGAAAGTCTAAGTACATTTTACTTTTATTTCACATTTTAGGATATATTCCTACTCCACTACATGTTTATGCAACTATTTTCAATTTTCATCAGAATTTTCTAATGAGGGGCTTGCGTGTAGATCAAGGCAGCAAGTATGTCCCTTGTGGTGTTCCCTGGTGTTTAATGTGCCTCAGGAGCTTCTTGTAGTGGAGGTTCTGGGTCCAGGATGTCCAGTGCCACATCATTGTCTGGTTCCAGGACATCTCCATTGTCAATGCAAACATTGTGCAGGAAGGCACAGGTTGCAAAGACCTGGGGTGAAAATGTAGGACTGACCCTGAAATGTGTGGACCTCCAACGAGTCTTCATAATGCCAAAGGCTCTCACCACCCTTGCCCTTGATTGATGGTAGTTAATTTTTCTTTGCTCCTGACCATTCACAGGTTCCCTATATGGAGTGATGAGGCAGATTGGTGTCTCCAAACAAGGATATCCACCATTCCCAGGATAAAGTATCCATTGGGTGGATACTTTCTGGCCAGTGTTGAGAAAACCTACATGTTGAAGAAGAAGAGGCATTGTCCAATTGAATTGAATTGAATTAACAAAAGATTTAATTAAAGAGAATGATGAAAACGACATGACAAAAGCAAATGTTACATTGCAAGCAGTGGACTGCAAAACATGTTTCCCCTGTGGGGTCACCGTTTGCAGTCCTGAATCATTGTCAGAACATCTAATTTATCTCCTAAGATTTGAGGGTGGTTCCTCAAATGAAATCCCTCCTTATTGGTCAGATGTCTCTCGAGATAAGGCCCACCTTTGTGTTGCCGGGTTACTTCAGGTCATAGAGGAAAGGTTCTAACATGTAAAAATCAACTGTTTCTAAGCCTTACAGGAATACATGTCTTTGTTCTAATCCTGTCTGGCCCAGCAGGGTGTGGCTCGCAAAAGGCTGGACAGAAGTCAACTTCTTTGTGAGGACAATGAGCGTCCTCTGTATCCTAAATATCAGACCTGACCTAATTATTCTTTAGAAACTTGGGAAGGTGTGAGGTATACAAATGTTGATTAAGCTAGTCAGTTGATTTGATACAACTGCAGGAGACATTCAAGTACGTTTAAACCGAGTGTACATTGTTTTAACTTTTTAAAACCTAACACCAGATAAAAGTAACTGTTTTTTAAGATGTGTGTGTCGTGTACGAAACCTGCATAGCCTATGAAAACATCCAGGAACTTTCCAGTAGAGTCACAGATGGCTTGCATGTTTATTGAGGAAAACCCTTTGTAATTTAAATAGTCCAGGGATGATGTGACAACCATCAATAGCACCAACAGCGTTGTTGAGGACGGGTGTCCCAGAATGCTGGGCAAATCCATCAGCCACAGTGTCCAGGTCTGCAGGCTTCGGAAAGGCTATGGCTCTATGGAGATTGTCCTAAATGAACTGTGCCACCTTGTGTATAATCCTGTGAACTGTGGATTTGGGCACACTGAAGACTCGCAACACCACACGATAGGAAAGACCATGGGAAAGCCAATAGATGTAGATCAGGACTTCAAAATCATTGCCCCAGCCATGGTCCTGCTCTCTCCGCATCAGGCACTGCAGAGCATGCATGGCCCACCTACTTAACCTGAAGTTCTGTTTGATCTCTAACTCCACATCAAACCACAGGCGTAGGATGGGCACGTCCATATTCAACCTGCAATATGTCGCTGGACGGTCACTCAACAACCAACATTATTGCATAAGTCATGGCCCAACAACACCAGTTTGATCAAGTAGCCTAATAAAAACACATTCCACAGTCAGTGGTGATGTTTACGATAATAACAATGAATGCAAAGACATGGAGATTTAAAATCTGCAGCCATAAAATGTTTCTCTCCCTAATCTACTGATCTGATTCCAGTCTCTAGAGGTCCAGATAGTGTGTATGTGTGCTTTTCTGTGTTTTGTATGTCTCTCCTCCCACTCGAAGGTGTGAATCTTGCTTTCAGTAAACAGCAGTTTTGAAGTATGTAACCTCAACCTAGAGGTCTCTAATAGATAGTTTTCTCTGTAGACTAATCAGACGTAAATAAACCAATACAACCCACACAACAGGCAACACAACAGCTGGAACCGGCATTTTTCCCAAATGAAAATAGTACTGGCTACTACCGGTAGATACGTCGACACTGTGCGTGACATGGCTGAGCGCGTTCGCTACGCTAATTTGCATATAGTGATTGATAGGTTGACATTTCAGCATTCAGGGTTTTCAAATGTATCTGGTATGAGACAACCTGCTTACAACATGCATGCGGTCATCTATTCTTAGATTGCCTCTGTCAGGACTAAAGCGTCAGGTAACAGAGTCTCCCATAAAAGGTGTGGAGGCTATTTTGTGTGAGCAGAAGAAATAGTTTCATTATGTCAGCACAAACCAAATGTATAAAGGACTCACTTTCATGTTAAGTTAGACACTATGGAATACACACATCTTGCGTGTGTATACATGGTTCTCCTTTGTTCAATCTTGAATAAAAGTATCAAATTAATCTCAAATGATGTCACTCCGACTCTGTGACAATGTCTCCTTATCACTTCACTTCTAGTTACAATTTTATTACAGTGGTGTCCCATTTCATAGGGAAAGATCTTCACCCCCACTTCCCTCATCGAGGGGACTTTACTGTCGAGGGTACTCAAAACCAAGTGGAAGTTTTAAGGGGGGAGAAATGGGACAGACCCTAAGTCTGTAGGAAACAAGAAGTGCTCCTTTAAGCTTGAGATGATTTCCAGGTGTTTTCTGACGTGTCTCTGCTCTACAGGTGAATGGAGGTGTGGGATTCAGCATTGTTGCTGCTGTTGCTTCTGCTGCTGCTGCCTCGATCTACATTCTGGATGCTTACTATAACGGCCCTGCATACTATTACTATAACTCCTACGTGGTGAGACATTTTGATTTAATGTCATTGACATTCTCAGATGTTTGATTAATTATTACTTCACATGTAATTTTTGTTGCAGTGGGAAGGTGTGAACCTGACCTAAGAGCCCAGTTCATCAGCTGTAAACTGTTTTGTTTTTTTCCAGATTCGGACTGGTGGAGTTTTGGCTGTTTTCTCCTTCCTGGGGTTCATCGTCTCCATCTCTGTCACTGCTCTTGGCTGCAATGTTTCACCTCGGTCCCCAGAACAGGTAAGTCTATTGTGATGTCACAGACCTGGTATGTCATTTATAAATGTGGCATATGCATACAACGTGGCTGAAAATGTGTGTACACCACTTTACACACAAAGCTTGTGATTTATAAAAATCAAACCTGACGGGAGAATGTGCGGTCCTCCCCGCAAACTCTGACCCATGCCTACGCACATTTTGGAGACAATTGGAATTGGCGATGCAGATAGTGAGGTGGTGAACTGAAGTCACACTGCAAAAAGTAAATGGGGGAATAATGATTAATCGAAATATCTATTAGACGTTAAGCTCTCGCGCAATCGTTACACTTAATGTCCTTGTTATCGGTCCGAACTTTAATACTGTTGGTGACAAAACTTGCATGAAGGGGGGGGGGCAGGCCGACATTATAATTCAATGTCTGGTTTCTGAGAAGTTACACTTCTTTGCTTTTTCCCCACCAGTCATCATGATTCAGCATGACAAAGAACATCTCATGAGGTGCTTTGTATTGACTATTTATGGTTAAAACTGGACGTGTACAGCGGCGGATGAGAGGCTGATTCACGTACGCACACATTTTTGGCTTTTGGGCGTATGTACACTTTTAGTAAGGATACTAAGGCTGAATCCCAATTCCCCCCCTTACCCCTTCCCCTTTGTCTTACTGGTGCCACTTGGTTCGAGGGACAAGGGCTAGGGGTGAAAACATACCCCTATGAAATGGGACACCACTTGGTTACGGTTACGTCATCATACAGTCAGGGCTGTTTGAAGGAATTTGGGGGCCCCAAGCAAAATGGACATGGAGGCCCCCCCAACCCCCCACGCACGCAAAGCCTACAGGAACCACAGCATAGCCATAAAGTTCACCCACACTTTATATAAATAAAAAAAGGTTTACAGTGCATAAACTGCTGTTGCATAAACTGTGCACCTAGAAATTTGAGGATGAAGTTGATGGTGTAGCTGGGAAAATAATTGAAAAACAAATCTGAAATTACCTGTGAAGTACATTTTACCATTTCACTGTTAGCATATTGAAAGAGGTCACTATTAACAGCTCAGCTCAGTGAGAGAAATTCACTCTACCTTCATCAGTGGAGGTATCCTTAGGAAGAGCCTGAGGGCTGAGACATGTAAGCAAAGCACCTTGAGGGAGAAAGAAAAGATGGTAACACTTTATAATAACAATCATTAATAGATGGTAAATTGATAGTCAATTAATCTTTAGTTAATTGTCATTAGCAAACAGTCTTTTTACTGTTAACAAACAATGAAATTATAATTAAATGTTTGCTAATTATTAGTATTGCTGTAAATTAACAGTTTATTGTAAAACACATTATATCTATCATATAATATATCAGGTATCGGGTAATGATTAAAGATTTTTGTAAACCTCTAAGAAACCATTTTTAAAACATCTATAAACATTACATAGATAGACGGACCAGATATTCCTAACACTTTGTTAAGGGTTACTAATGCTTAAAAACATCCCAAGCTAATGTTTGATGCACGGAATATATTGTGTGGTTTTCCTAACCCCCATTTGGTAAATATTATCACGGTGGAATAGTTAGTATAGCATGCTAACGTTATGCCACTTTCATCAAAACCTATTACAAAGCTATAGCAATGTCATGTCATTAAATACGATAAACAGTGATTCTGGAACAGATCTGCGTCTTCCTTATCCCGTTAAAAACATATTACAGTAGTATGTAACCATATTACAGTAGTATGTAACCATATTCCGTCCGAAGTTGCACTAACTGTTCGTTACAAGCAGCATTTGCCGTCAGGCAGGTTACAGGTAACGTTAGCTAACAAACATATTTTTGCTAGCCTACCTGCTGCAAAATTACACCAAGACAAGTAGAGCTATTTTATCCAGTGTAATTCATCACGTACCACTATCTTGTTTTTTTCTTATCCTCCTCTTCCTTTCTCTTCTTCCTTTTCTGGCTTCCTGAAGCATAATTCCGCTTCATGATGACTGCCGACCGAGGAGGTTTTGTATTTTGCCGGCAGCAGAGATCAGGAGAGGGGCCCCTTGAGGGGGATCCCGATAACAGTGTCATTGCATTTTACTGCGTTGACTATCAAAGGGGCGTTCACAGTTTGTCGTTGCATTTTATTCTTAACCAGTCGTTGTCTTGGGGCCCCAGGCCAGCTCGGGGCCCCAAGCAATTGCTTGGTTTGCTTGCCTTGTCGACGGGCCTGCATACAGTATTGATCACAGACTTCCAAGATGCTGTCTGCAAGTGTGTGTATGTCTATTGCATGGGTTTTGACAAGTGTCGCATGTTACATGTATATATTTTATAGTTCTTTTATGTTCACTTTGGTGGTGCAGGTGTTCTTATCTGTGTACTACTTAGGTTTGTTTGCAGTACATATTTTTATACACAATGCATGGTGTGTTGTATATCTGTTTCAGTTATCACGTTTTGAATGTCACTGATGTTCAGAAACACTTTCTTTGTTAATAAAAATCTGTCTTTATTGCCCAAAAAAGTACACACAACAGGCAAAAACATTATATGTATGGTATATGTGTGATACAGGACGGTATATGTGTGATACAGGACGGTATATGTAAAGCAAGTATTGATTTCTCCAAAGCAAGTAGTGTTATGCACTGATATCAAACGAAGTTCGCTGCTAATGGAGTTTAGGTAGCGGCAGAGAAATGCGGGACTGTTGTGCAAATAAGCAATGTAACGTTCACATTATATGTTAGCGTTAGCATAGCAAGCTAGCGATTTTTAAAAACGTTTGAATTAAGAACATGGTTGAAACTATATATGTACAGGACTGTGTAGAGCACAAAACACCACCGTCGTAATTTTTAAATCAATTCTTTAAGCCGAGAATACTTACATTTATGGGTCTCTGGTCGATCTAGCAGCCGTGTTTGCTATGTTCTATGTTGTTGCGCAATGTATCTGAATACCCCTGGCTGGCCAAGTAAGCTTGCGTCCTTACTTGGTCTGAAGGGACATCTGGCCCTTCCCCTTTGCCCTCGATCAAGACGAGTATTGGGACAGCACTAGCTCTCACGTGAACGCGCACAACAAGGGTTAAGGGGAAGGTGTAAGGGGAGGATTGGGATTCAGCCTAAATTGGGATTCAGCCTAAGCACAGTTTTATAAATGAGACCCCAGGTGAGTCCAGTGTGATGTCACAGACAGGTGAATCAACAGCAAACAGACTTCACCTTCTCGTGTTTCAGATTCAAACCTCAATCTGTTTCTTCTTCAGCAGTTGATTATCATGACCAACCAATCACATGAAGCGGCTTCACAGACGCCAGAGACAACGCCCACACACGGGGTCCTGCCCACATATGAGGCCCCGGCAACCACAGATACTCCACCCCCTTCAGGGAGCGACTACGAGGTATGTCATCAAGCTGTGAGGTCATGTGACTGGGGAGTAGGGTTGGGCCAGGGGAAATTTTTCAGCTTGACAAAACTGTAAAAAAAGGTTTATTTAATTTAAAATGGTGGTATGTTGAACACACCTCTCCGGAAACCATCACATTATCGTGGTGGAGAGGTTTGTGTGTCCCTATGAACCTGAGGGCTGTGTAGGGTCTCCCATGACAAAATGGTCTCAGGTGAGGGGCCAGACGAACAATGGTTCAAAAAACCCTATGAGTGAAAGAGGAAGAGATAGAATGACCCTTCCCGGAGGAAGCCCGTGAGCTCGTCAGTGAGCGTCTGGTGGCCGGGTTTGCCACAGAGCCCGGCCGGGCACAGCCCGAAAAAGCTACGTGGCACCTCTCTCTCCATCGCATGGGCCCACCACCTGTGGGAGGAACCGCTGGGGTCGGGTGCGCTGCCACACGGGTGGCGGTGAAGGTCAAGGGCCTCGACGGACCAGACCCGGGCAGCAGAGGCTGGCTCTGGGGACGTGGAATGTCACCTCTCTGTGGGGGAAGAAGCCGGAACTTGTGCGTGAGGTGGAGCGCTACCAGTTGGATGTGGTGGGGCTTACCTCTACGCACAGTCTCGGTTCTGGAACCATACTCCTGCCCAGGGTGTGAGGCGCCGGGCGGGTGTAGGGATACTCACAAGCCCCCGGCTGAGCACCGCTACGTTGGAGTTTACCCCGTTTGAATGAGAGGGTCCCCTCCCTACGCCTGCAGGTTGTGTGTGTGTGTGTGTGGGGGGGCTCTGACTGTTGTTTGTGCATATGCACCAAACAAGAGTTTAGAGTATTCGGCCTTCTTAAAGACCTTGAATGGAGTACTGTATGGGGCTTCAGTGCGGGAACTCCATAGTTCTGCTGGGGGACTTCAACACGCACGTGGGCAATGATGGAGATACATGGAGAGGCGTGATTGGGAGGAACGGCCTCCCTGATCTATACCAGAGTGGTTGTTTGTTGTTGGACTTCTGTGCTAGTCATGGATTGTCTATAACAAACACCATGTTCGAACATAGGGATGCTCATAAGTGTACTCTCATCTGATCTGAGGCCGTATGTTTTGGACACTCGGGTAAAGAGAGGGGCAGAGCTGTCAACTGATCACCATCTGGTGGTGAGTTGGGTCAGGGGGTGGGGGAAGACTCTGGACAGACCTGGTAAGCCCAAACGGGTAGTGCGGGTAAATTGGGAACGTTTGGAGGAAGCCCCTGTCCGACAGACTTTCAACTCACACCTCCGGCGGAGCTTTTCATACATCCCTGTGGAGGCTGGGGGCATTGAACCTGAGTGGACAATGTTCAAAGTTTCCATTGCTGAAGCTGCGGCGGGGAGCTGTGGTCTTAGGGTCTTAGATGCCTCAAGAGGCGGTAACCCACGAACACCGTGGTGGACACTGGTGGTCAGGTAAGCCGTCCAATGAAGGAGTCTTTCCAGGATATGTTATCCCAGAGGACTCCGGAGGCAGTTGCAAGGTACTGAAGGGCCTGAGGGCTGCAGCCTCTGCCGTGAAAGAGGCAAAGCAGCGGGTGTGGGAGAAGTTTGGAGAAGATATGGAGGACTTCTGGTCAGCACCAAGGTGCTTCAGGAAAACCATTCGCCACCTCAAGAGGGGGAAGCGGGGAACCATCCAAGCAGTGTACAGTAAGGATGGGACGCTGTTGACCTCAGCTGAGAAGGTAATAGGGCGGTGGAAAGAGCACTTTGAGGAACTCCTAAATCCAGCTGATGCGCCCTCTTTGTTAGAGGCAGAGCTGGAGGATGACGGGGGATTGTCGTCAATTTCCCTGGTGGAGGTCACTGAGGTAGTCAAACAACTCCACAGTGGCAAAGCCCCAGGGATTGATGAGATCCGTCCAGAAATGCTGAAAGCTCTGGGTGTGGAGGGGCTGTCTTGGTTGACACACCTCTTCAACAGTGCGTGGTTCCCCTGTTCAAAAAGGGGGACCAGAGGGTGTGTGCCAATTACAGGGGTGAGGGGGTCCCTTCTCAGGGCCATCCAATCTCTGTAAGTGAAAGCTGTGTCCGGGTTCTCAGCAGTAAGTCGGACTCGTTTCAGGTGAGGGTTGACCTCCGCCAGGGCTGCGCTTTGTCACCAATCCTGTTTGTAGTATTTATGGACAGGATATCAAGGCGCAGTTGGGGTGGGGAGGGGTTGCAGTTCGGTGGGCTGGGGATCTCATCGCTGCTCTTTGCAGATGATGTGGTCCTGATGGCATCATCGGCCTGTGACCTTCAGCACTCACTGGATCGGTTTGCAGCCGAGTGTGAAGCGGTTGGGATGAGGATCAGCACCTCTAAATCTGAGGCCATGGTTCTCAGCAGGAAACCGATGGAGTTTCAGTTTCATTTTATTTGAACAGGGACAGTGCACAAATTAACATTAACCTTGCAAAAAAACAAGGAGAGATGCATTGAGCCAGGTTATAGCACAAGTGCTATTTTCCGCCTGTAGTCCCTTGGCAGGGCAATAACACTATAAAACAAAAGTTCATGCATGTAAAATACAGAAAAATGTATATATATACACACAATTTTACATTATAGTCATACTTCATTTACAATAAAAACTGTCACCTGAACAATTTTTCCCCCTTCCAAGAACTAACCCCACCCCACCCAAGATATTCGATGAAATATCCTTACCTCTCCCAATACATTCACTCACAACACACACACACACACAAAATCCTCATAAATGTGTACAGTTTTGTTGTGACAGTAACCATTTTTTTGTCATACTTGAAAAAGTTAAAAAATGTGTACTTGTAATAAGGTGTGTGGGGAGAGTATTCCACTGAGTTATGGCTGCAAAAGTAAAAGTGCCTTCTCCAGGTAGGGAATGAGTCCTTACCCCAAGTGAAGGAGTTTAAATACCTTGGGGTCTTGTTCGCGAGTGAGGGGACAATGGAGCGGGAGATTGGTCGGAGAATTGGCACAGAGGGGGCGGTATTACATTCAATGTATCGCACCGTTGTGACGAAAAGAGAGCTGAGCCAGAAGGCAAAGCTCTCGATCTACCGGTCTGTTTTCGTTCCTACCCTTACCTATGGTCATGACCGAAAGAATGAGATCCAGGGTACAAGCGGCCGAAATGGGTTTCCTCAGGAGGGTGGCTGGAGATAAGGTGAGAAGCTCAGTTATCCGTGAGGAGCTCAGAGTAGAGCCGCTTCTCCTTCACGTCGAAAGGAGCCAGTTGAGGTGGTTCGGGCATCTGGTAAGGATGCCCCCTGGGCGCCTCCCTAGGGAGGTGTTCCAGGCACGTCCAGCTGGGAGGAGGCCTCGGGGAAGACCCAGGACTAGGTGTAGGGATTATATCTCCAACCTCGCCTGGGAACGCCTCAGGATCCCCCAGTTGGAGCTGGTTAACGTGGAAAGGGAAGTTTGGGGACCCCTGCTGGAGCTGCTCCCCCTGGGACCCGACACCGGATAAGCAGACGAAGATGGATGGATGGTGGGTTGAGCACAAAGATGTTTTATATTAACTGAATAGAGGATCCCCAAATTACATTATTCAGTTCAGTGAAGTTGCTCACCTGGCACATACACCAAAAAATGTTCTAATCTTCTGGGTTACCTTCCGTGATGTGCCGCCTGCTGAATACAGAACAAAACCTCACAGCTAATCAATGCAATCCGTCATCTTGTCACAACTGTTTAAGGCGCTGCCACACCAACCTGATTATCAGCCGTCGAACAGTCTGGTGAGGTCAGTGACTCGAGTCAGTTCGGTGTGATCTGTGCCGTCGTCAGTCGGAGGAGCCATCGGCGTTCATTTTGGCCGATTTGACTTGTTGAATCGGCCACTGGAGTGTTAGCCCTTGACTAGTGAATCAGTGCACGAGCTGACAACGGCAGTATCTTCTTATTACTAGCCATCGTATGTTCTTCCGTTAAGCAAGTAATGACAACGATCCTTCTTGACTACTATCAACACTCTGATGAAAACAATGACTGACGACAGCGTGCTCTGTGTTTACTAGGTCTAGAGATATGTTCCCTCATTTTGGGAGACAATACAAATTAGCGCCGCCTACTGTTATGGAGACATATTACGTCAAACGCACGCTCAAGTCGGCGTCACTTCGGTATGTTCCAAGGTACTTTTTGGACCGATTCGGGGAGACGGGAGCCGAATGATCAGTCAGACTGCCTTTTCTGCCGATGGTCGGCCACTGGGTTGGTGTGTCAGAGCCAGGGCTGGACTGGCCATCGGGCATACCGGGCATTTTCCCGGTGGGCCGACGCACTTTTGGGCCGAATTGCCGATATAATTTATAGGCCTTTGTTTTAATTTTTTTATTTTTTTGGGCCGCGCCGGCCCATAGATAACTGACAGCGGCCCATTCGGTAATTGTACAAAAGTCCGTCTGTTAGGACTGATTGTGGCTGCATGCCGGGGGGTACTGCGAGCGCGCGCACGCGCCACACGGAGAGAAAAGTGGGAGAAAGAGAAAAGAGACTGTGTGCGCCCAGAGATAATCAGTTGAGCTCGCGTGTGTGCGTCTTTGAGAACTGTAAGTCCCATAGCTTACGTTGTCAGTTCATTTGGGCCTGTTGTTGTATTGGTCTGTAGTTCTTTTACATTTAAGTAAGTTAGCTGGTAATTTCAATGTTTGTTAATCACCTGTTAGCTACTTTGCACGTGGCTGTTGATTTATAATGCAGATTGTTGGAAGCTCTTGCTCACGTTTGTATTTAGCTACATTATTGTATTATTGTATTGTATTATGCTGCAGTAGTTACATTACATTGATATAGTGTAATTAATAGTGGGTTTGTTGTTGTTTGCTAGCCTATATGTATATTTCATATGCATTGTGTATGGTAGCCTTCACAATGTTATTTGTTTCTTTGCAGAACCACACACAAATACACAGCCATAGCAGAGCTACCCACGCCCATTTTGTACTGTTGCCTTATGTATAAATAAAGAGCGATAATTGTCTCCGTTCGTGTTTTAACTGACATCCCTGGGGCGAAGTTGGAAACCGGAATCAGCTCAACTACAGTCCTAAGCTAGACCTAACCCAATCAAATCCAGGAACACCCTTCCCCACTCCCGGCCCTGAGACACGAGCTGTAAACGTTATAATATGCTGGAAGTTTAGCATCCACGTTAAAATGGACAAACGACCACGGAACCCCATACGCAAGCGATGTGTACAGAAATTACGGGAGAAAAAGATTAAGTATCTACAGGCGAATGCCTCAAAATGTGCCAACATGTCTGACATGTTTGGGGCTGTAGTAGCTGCTTCAACATCAGCATTAGGCTACCTGAAGAAAGGAGGAGAGGTGGCTGGCTATACAGAGAAGCAGAAACAACATCATGATGACAGGGAAGAGGCCGAGGAGGAGAGCGACCATGACAGGGCCACGGGAGAGAGAGGGAGGAACAGATGGAAGAGAGAGTAGGCCTAGTTGACGACGGTAAGAAGTACGTGAATTAACAGGTTGTGTGTGTGTGTGTGTGTGTGTGTGTGTGTGTGTGTGTGTGTGTGTGCATGCGCCTCACGTCATAATGACAACAAGCAGTTTGGCAGTAACATTAAAGTTAGTGGCTGTCAGGTAACCTAACTGTTTAAGGGTTGGCCTGTTGGGTAGCTGAAGTCTGTGATCTATACAGCCTGTTCTACTAGGCTCATGTTATGTACAGCCTGTTCTACTAGGTTCATGTATACTATGTACAGCCTGTTCTACTAGGCTCATGTATACTATGTACAGCCTGTTCTACTAGGCTCATGTATACTATGTGTACAGCCTGTTCTACTAGGCTCATGTATACTATGTACAGCCTGTTCTACTAGGCTCATGTATACTATATATACAGCCTGTTCTACTAGGCTCATGTATACTATCCAATCCAATCCACCTTTATTTATAAAGCACTTTAAAAACAACACTGTCGACCAAAGTGCTGAACACAGTCTCTAAATAAATAAGAACATACAACAAAAGCACAACAAAAATAAAAACAATAGATAATAAAATAAATGCAACAATATTACAAAGCTGAAAAAAGTCAACCCTCAAACTGAGTTAAACGCCAATGAAAATAAATGAGTTTTTAAACGAGATTTAAAAACAGGAAGAGACTCAGCCAGCCTGATGTGTAAAGGCAGCTCATTCCAGAGTCTTGGAGCTGCCACTGCAAACGCGCGGTCACCTCTGGTTTTGCGTTTGGTCTTAGGGACGACCAGCAGTGCCTGGTCAGCCGACCGGAGCGATCGACCCGGAATGTATGGCACGAGCAGATCAGACAGGTATTGAGGGGCCAGGCCATGCAGACCTTTAAAAACAAATAAAAGAATTTTAAAATCAGTGCGATAGTGCACAGGGAGCCAGTGGAGGGATCGGAGAATGGGTGAGATATGGTCAAATTTTCGAGTTCCAGTTAGAAGACGAGGAGCTGCATTTTGGACTAGTTGTAATCGTGCCATCAGTGATTTACTAAGACCGGAGTACAGTGCATTGCAATAATCTAAACGAGTGGTAATAAAAGCATGGATTAAAATTTCAAAGTCATGACGAGATAAAACCGGTTTTACTTTGGCCAGTTGCCTCAGCTGGAAGAAGCTGGTCTTCACCACTGCACTAATCTGGGCATCAAGTTTTAAACGACCGTCCAACTTGACTCCCAGGTCAGTAACCACAGGGCTGATGTCACTGGTCAAACAACCTAGGTCAACAGGAACTGCAGCAGTTGAGTCATTTGGACCAAATAACACCAACTCAGTTTTACTGTCATTTAAATACAAAAAATTTGTAGCCATCCATGCTTTCACTTCATCTAGACATTCTAAAAGGGTCTTTGACTGGCTTAGCGGCACATAAATTTGGCAGTCGTCAGCATAAAAATGGAACGAAACATTATGACTTCTAAGGATCGACCCAAGGGGAAGCAAGTACATTGAAAAAAGTAGTGGCCCAAGGACAGACCCTTGAGGAACTCCGCACAACAGAGGAGCCGAAGAAGACACAGCGTCATTGATCTGAACTGAAAAACTTCTGCCTTCCAAATAGGACCTAATCCAGGCTAAGGCCAACCCCTTAATGCCCACAACATTTTCCAGCCGAGACAATAAAATTTGATGGTCGACTGTATCAAACGCAGCCGTAAGATCCAATAGCAGCAGAGCAACAGTCTCACCACCGTCTGAAGCCAAAAGAATGTCGTTAAAAACCCTCAGCAGAGCTGTCTCAGTGCTGTGGGCTGACTTAAACCCAGACTGGAAAATTTCAGTTATACAATTTTCATTTACAAAGTTGCTAATCTGCAAATAAACAACTTTCTCCATAATTTTGGAAAGCAACGGGAGCTTAGAGATAGGTCGATAATTAGAGAGTTCAAGTTGGTCCAAGCCAGATTTCTTTAACAAGGGTTGAACAACTGCGTGTTTAAAACTCATAGGTACAACTCCTGTAGTCAAACTGACATTAACAATATCAAGTATGCAAGGAGCCACTGTAGAAAAAACCTCTTTAAAAAGACGAGGGGGAATCACATCATTAGGGGAGCCAGTAATCTTCATTTGACCAATAGTCTTTTCTAAAAAAGGCAAGTTAACAGGATCAAACTGGTTCAAAACAGCAGAACAGGTTACAAAAATGCCAGGGTCATACAAAGGTGGACCAATAAGGGCCCTAATGCTCTCCACCTTGTAGATAAAAAAATTAAGAAACCTCGCACAATTTTGATGGGTTCTCAAAGTACTGTAGTTGTGGGACATTAAGAACGGTTTTGATGGTATTAAAAAGAACTCGAGGATTATGACCATTAGAAGAAATAATGTTAGAAAAATGCTTAAACTTTTCAGCTTTTACAATTTTTTGATAAGAATACCAACTCTCTCTAAGTATCTGAAATGACACTTGGAGTTTATCCCTCTTCCACTTTCTTTCCGCCCTTCTGCACTCGCGCCTGACAGCGCGAGTAACATCGTTTAACCAAGGATCAGGTCTAGGTTTGGACAGCCTGGTTTTTACGGGGGCTACCATGTCCAATGCTGCATAACAAGCAGCATTAAAACCAACACACAGATCATCAACAGTTGTGTTAGGACAATGTGAAACACGATTAAAATTAAAAACAGAGGAAAACTGAAAACTATATATACAGCCTGTTCTACTAGGCTCATTTATACTATGTACAGCCTGTTCTACTAGGCTCATGTATACTATGTGTACAGCCTGTTCTACTAGGCTCATGTATGCTATGTACAGCCTGTTCTACTAGGCTCATGTATGCTATGTGTATAGCCTGTTCTTCTAGGCTCATGTATGCTATGTACAGCCTGTTCTACTAGGCTCATGAATACTATGTGTACAGCTGGCTCTCTACATTGCCCAGAGATTTAAGCTAAATGAATTATACCTTAACTTAGCTGACACCTCTCTGTTTCTCACTCTTTTAAAGGTTACCTTGTTAGAGTAAATCTTTCTTGTTCATTGGTGTGGGTCAAGGCAACATTTTGATTGACTTTACTGACAATACACTTGTATACTTAAATGTTGTTAAATAATTTGAAATTATACTTTAAACTTTATCTTTGGCAATTACTTGCACTTGAGTATGGACATTGTGTAGGCTACCCTATGGCCTCCAGGTCGCCAATCAAAAGTGAGTGAGTACACTGCTTCTCTTTTCCAGGGCATGTACTACTCTCAGCTTTATTGTAGCTTTTGGGAAGGGTTATGGTTATGGTTATTGTAGTTAGCAGACACTTTTGTCCAAAGCGACAAAATATGAATCTTACAATGGTTAAAATTAACAGTAAACAGTTTTTAAAAGTTGCTAAGCCAATATTAAGCAAAATAGTAATAATAACAATAATGGCAATACAATATCAAATATCAATAATAATAATAAAAAATACCATAAATATACAAATCATAACTCTAAGAAGGAATTAATTATTTAAGTGTAAGATCAACAGATAAGTCTTGAGACCTCTTGAAGGATCCAAAACCATCACATGAACGCAGAACACTAGGCAACTCATATCATAGAATGGACGCATATTTTAAGAGGACTGTCTGCAGGGAATGTCTCTGACCAATCACGGTGGATGTGGGCCGCCTGGGCCAAAAATGCCCGGGCCGATTTTTTGTCCCAGTCCAGCCCTGGTCAGAGCCTTTACTGTCATTGTGCAACACCCTCCGTTGACGACACGTTCTTGATTACAATGGTTACGCTCAAAACTGCTAGATAGCAGCAAGGTTCCAAGAATCCTGAATGGACCCAGTTCAAGAACCAGAGCTAATCTGGTGAAATGCGACCGTTGCAAGACCTGCGACCGTTGCAAGACCTGCGACCGTTGCAAGACCTGCGACCGTTGCAAGACCTGCGACCTTTCCAAAACCTGCGACCGTTCCAAGACCTGCAGTCGTTGTCTGCAAACGCTCATAACTAGCAGCAAGTTTCCAAGAATGGACCTAGTTCAAGAACCAGTTCCACGACGTGCAATCGCTCCACGACGTGCAATCGTTCCACAACCTGCGATCGTTCCACGACCTGCAGCTCTGCTACAGTAGCAGATAACCTTTAACGTTTCCTGTCGGTCACATCGTTTCCAAACAGTCCGCTCACAGTGAAGTCCTGCACGGATTAACAGATGTTAGAGTCCGGTGTCTGCTCGCTCTGTTTGTTATAAGACGCACAGCGAGCAGATTAATGCGCTCACAGATCCAATCTTTGCAGATATTACCGCTCAGTGTTTGGCTAGGTAATAAGCCGCTAGCTTGAGCTTTGTCTGAAGGCACTGAGCACCCAGCCAAGCTCCGACACACACTGACACATTCCACACATCCTCTGCTCAGTTTAACTGCTAACCCCCCCGGTACCGGTCAGAGAGGCATGACTTTGTCTCGGTCCTCCGGTTGCGTCCAGCGATGGGCTCCGGTCAATTTTTAATTAGCCTACATTAGTAACAGTTAATTTTGTTATGGTATTGAACTTAATCCTAGGAAAGGCACAAAAAATATTAGACCTTTGTAATGAAATCCAAGACTTTGTATACCAAATGAAAGGCTTTTAAGGCCTTAATTTGAGATGATCAAATTTAACAGTTTTTCAATGCTTTTAAGACCCTGTGGGTACCCTGTCAGCTGTGTTACCTGCTAACCGACTGTTCTTTACAGACGTTGAAGCGTCAGGAATACAACACCGTCATAGTCTGACCCCGCCTCCTCCACATGGTTCCACCTACTCAGTTTGGCCCCGACTCCTCCATCTGGCCCCGCCCTCTGACTGTTATAAACTCAGTACCGCATTTATATTGACCAAATCTTTGTTGTAGTATTATGAGACACAGACACACACACTTGCATTATGTAATGTGAAATAAATTGGCTTAAAAAGTATTTTCGTTTGGGTCTTTTGTGCATTTGAATCGTACCCGTGTTGGTAAGTGTCTCTGAACACAGTGAATGATGTCACATGACCCTGATCTTTAATCAATGAACCAATCAATGAGTCAGAAACAACAGCTAAAGGCGTTCAGATATTCAGATTTAATGAAGTAAAAACACTTTCAACACGTTTCAAAGATTCAAAAAGAAAAGTAAAAGACAGAAAACAGAAAGTGACAGAAAATATTTACAGTTATTGATTAGAGCAGCTTCTATTTAAACTTTGATATTTGAGCTGCAACTTGAACAACAAACAACGATCATATAATAACTCAAATTCTGGTTCCTGATTTATGGCCTCGAAGAAACTAAACCCTTCAAAATAAAACTAGTTTTGAAGGTAAATGATGTTTCTTAAATGCTCAGCTTGTGTTTGTGTTTATTAACGACAAGCCTGAGCAGAGATAGGAGCAGAAGATGTGAAATTATAGTTGCATATAAACACCGGAGAGCATGATACCGTGCAGAGATAGGAGCCAGAAAGAGGCCTCACTCTGTTTGATTAGCAGGAAATAAAAACAGGAAACATAGTGACGTATAAAAACAGAGACTGGAGTGTAGAGAAGATGCTTCACTCTGCTTGATGCTTAAACTCTAGTGAGATTAAAAACACAGACAGGAAGCAGAACTACACGTTGAGAGTGAGAGACAAACAGAAGTACAGTGACGTGTGTGTGTGTGTATATATATATAAATAAAGATAACGTAGTGACATAACAGCAGATAGGAGTGTAGAGAAGACACTAACCCTGTCTCATGATTATTTAACTATTTTGTTCCCTTATTAAAATGTGCAATAATGCAGCAATAACATGTCGATAAAGCTTACCTGATTAATTAGTTAGTTATGAGCTATATAAAAACATGATGTAGTAGGATATAAAAACAGAGATAGGAGATTCAACCTGTGGCGTCCAGGCGGCGCCCTGGTTTTGTTCCGTGACCGCCGTGCGTTATAACGCAGTGTGAGCGTCTCAGAAGCAGCGTTGCCTTTCAGATTTAGTTGGTTTGTAATTTTTCCTGAATATTATATATTTTTGCTCTAATCTAGTTAGATGGTTTCTTTCATTTAGTCCAGTTATGAGCAAGAACACAAGTCCTGGCCGGCCTGTTGAACGCGGTTGAAGGTAGAAGCGATCCAGCTACGGCAACGACAGGTAAGTTCAGGAAAGAGATGGTGGTCTGGGTTAAACCTCTCCAGAGGAACGAGCATGCGTTTCCTGGGTCAAAGTATTAAAATGATTAGTTCTTGTGTAACTTCCCTTCTAGCTACACCCGTTGAACAGGAGGTCTGACTCTGTTTTAGATATTAAAAACAGAGATAGGAGTGAAGAGAAGATGCCCAAAACTCACCCTATATCTTATGATCATTCAATGACATAAAGTGGAACTGAGCTTTGGCAATGAAGCTTATTTGATTGATTGATTGGTTAGTAAGTAATGAGATATAAAAAACAAGATGCTTCACTCTGTTGTGAATATAAAAACATGATGTAGTGAGATATAAAAACAGAGATAGGAGTGTAGAGAGGATGTGTCACTATTGTAAATATAAAAACAGAGACTTCATTTCTTGAAGAACTTCTTGTTGAGGAGGAAGATGAGCAGGTTGACGTTGATTTTGGCTTTGTCGAACATCTTCATCACAGCCACGCCTTCGTACTGCAGCTGCAGCAGATCCTAAAGACATTACACACACGTTACACACACACACAGACACACACTTTAGAGACCCATTTTGAACCCCCTGCCGGTATGTATTACCTCAGTAAGCCGTGCAGTGTTAGCCCGTTAGCTCCTACCTGGTATTTGAGCGGGAACTCTTCCATCTCGATGCCGAGGAATCGAGCTTTGACGTTGAACGTTCCTTTCTCCAGTCCAGGGACGATGTCGAACACCACGTTCTTAAACCTGGAACAGTTCAGATCAGATCAGTTCACTTTCCATCGACAGCAGTGTTTTACAGTTACAACATCAACAACATTCATCCCAGTAGCTTAAACACACACACACACACACACACACACACACACACACACACACACACACACACACACACACACACACACACACACACACACACACACACACACACACACACACACACGATGATAAAATGACAAATCCACATGAATAATGTGGACAATAAAAGATACTAAGTAATAAATCCACATGAATGTACAAGAATGAGAGGCTTGCAGTGACAGGGCATGGACTGACCCTGGTTCAGTCTGCATGGTAAGGTGCTCTATGAGAGGGTGTGTGTGTGTGTGTGTGTGTGTGTGTGTGTGTGTGTCTATGTATGTTCTCTCACTGTGCAGACGGCAGGTCCTGGATCTCCAGCAGAACTCCTTTCTCCTGCAGCCGGGCGGCGCTGTAGCTCAGAGCAGGAAGCTTCTTCTTATTGGTCGATTTACTGAAACACACAGCCAATCACAACATGACACATCTGTCTGTCAAACACAACGTTAACACGAGCTCAGAGAAATCAGGTGATTCATCTTCCTGTACACATGGTAAATCTCAATAACTCTGTTATTGGTCACTGCGTTGTCATGGTTGCACAATCTCACAGCGTCAGACAGGAAGCAGAGAGAGATACCCGTTTCTGTGCGTGTCTCAGTGTGTGTGTGTGTTGTACCTGCTGTGTGTCAGGTTGTCCAGACAGGAAGTGATGTAATGTCTGTAGTAGTCCACCTGCTCGCTGTGGAAGCTGCTCTTGTCCTGCAGGCTGCTGAGAGTCTGACGGAGTTTCTGAAGCTCCGCCCCTCGCCGCTGGCGGTGCACACGCTGCTGACGGATGTCCTGAGGGAGGAAGAGGAAATATTTAGTAGTAATAATGTCACTATTATACAATGTTTCTGTTGTCTTTTAATTATCTTTATGCTTTGTTCCATGAAAATCTCCCCCTGAATTAATTATTATATACTATTATTATTCTCCGCCTTAATTCTCCCCGACAAAAAACCTCGGCGACCTTGTTTGTGTGTGTGTGTGTGTGTGTGTGTGTGTGTGTGTGTGTGTGTGTGTGTGTATGGTTACCTTGGCGATCATCTGCAGGATCTGGTTCTCGGCGTTGGGTGCTCTCAGGACTCCGAGTCCCTCCAGACGACGAAGACATCTCAGGATCTTCCTCTTCTTCTCCTCCAAACTCAGGTTGCCGTTGGCGACCAGCGACTCGTTCCTCTTCATCTTGTCAGGCGTGCGGGCGTCCTGCCGAGCCCGCCGCTGCATCAGCCAATCGTGACACGCTTCCTGTGGAGGGGAAGAGAGACGGCTGACTGTAGTTTACCTGCTGAGAGTCACCTGGTACTGGAACTGTGTGTGTGTGTCTCTGTGTGTGTGTGTGTTCGAGCTCAGTCGTCATCTATAATACCATTTGAATTTCATTTGTTATTTTTTTTCGATATTCTAATAATATTTGAATATTTAATGCTCAAATGCAGCCTGTTATAAATATGTACTACACTACTCATTGTCAATGCCACTATCAGCATGTGGTTGTTGTTACACAGTCTGTCCACTAGAGGGACTACCAACACCAGCCTGGCCTTGAAGGGGACCTACAGGACCCCGCTCTTTGTTTAGTGTAGTGAAGTGTAGTGAAGCAGCTCTGTTGTTGTGGTGTGTGTGTGTGTGTGTGTGTGTGTACCTGGTCATGTGACACGGAGGCCCTCAGGATGTCTGTCAGAGAGTCACCTGACTGCGTCCTGATCACATCGATGATCAGCTGCTTTGTGCTGAAAAGAAAGAACAAAAAGAATCAACAAAACAAAGCTAAGCTAACATGCTAACAGGCTGAGCTACCCGAGCAGCTCAATTCAACAAACTCTTTCCATTTTAATGCTTCTTTTAATACCCCGCTACATTCCATAGACTGATAACTGATGCGCTCATCCCATTCACCTTTTTTATATATTACTATTTATGTATTTATTGTATTGATGATGTATGTGGTGGAATGTGCTGCTCTTTGTGTCTTTTAATTGCCCCCTGGGGATGAGTCAAGTGATTTGAATTGAATTCTCGCTCTCTTCTATCCTTCTTCTAGCATGCTAACAGGCTAACAGGCTAAGCTACCTGAGCAGCAGTCCTCTGGCGTCTGGTTTGTCCTCAGACTCATTGAAGATGTCAAACTTGTTGGTGAGAGTCAGAGAAACCTCTGATCCTGGATCTGCTGACGAAGAAGACTCTCCTGAGGAGCAGAAAGTACGGCCGTCACAATCAAGGTCCTGCTTCACATGTCAACACTCTGGCTAGTATTAGCTCGGAGAGCTAGTTTACCTGTTGGGCCACAGAGTATAGAACAGGACACCACCCAAACCATCAGTCAGTCTGAACAGAGGGGACGTATTGCTATGGTAACGCAGCAAAGCAACACAGGACACAGAGAGAGAATAGTGTTTAGGATATAAACACTTTAGAAAAAGGTTGGAATATTTGGAGAGAAAAAGTGGGAACATTTTAACGGGGATAGGTGGGGTCCCCGTGCTAAACTTGATCACTTTAGACGTTACAGCACTTTTTTTTCCCAGTCTGGATATTCAGACAAAAGCAAACATGTTTGATATTCTCCTCAGCTTGAAGTCTTCTAGTCTGAGAGACATGACAGAAAGTCTTCAGATGTGAGATGGTGTCACTATTTAGTCTGTCCCCAATCTGCTAGTGGATGTCAAAGGGTTCTTTTTGCAGAATTCTGCATCGACTGCATGTCCTCTGTGTGGCCATCAGACAAGAAAACATGCAGGAATCACTTTCTAACTTCAAACGTTATGCTTCTATACTTTCCACCTTGTCAGGACTTTAGATGTGTTAATAAAGTCATATTTCTGAGAGAGGAAAGAGTTGAAGTGTGTTTGGTTGATGTGGTATAAAGTATGTACTCAGTGATGGCCTCACACTTAATCTCTCTCACACTTAATCTCTCACTTAAAGCTGGTTTAGAGTTTTACGACCAAAGCAAACAAAGCTCTCAGCGTTTTGCTTCCACTTTAAATAAGAACAGACTGCGTGTGTGAAACTAGAGATGATATCAGAACGACCTTAGAAACAGTAGGAGTTCATTTCATCAGCCCGACTCAGAACCAGGTCAACCAGGAGAAAACACATTTCAAAATGACTTCATTCATTGGCTCCTAGTCCATTGTAGCTTTAAAATGTCAGCCTGTTCTCCAGAACACTTGTAAATATTGCTCTGAATAAGTATAAAGCACTGTAATTATGGTATGTTATGGAGAAAACACAAGACTTTTACCCAGCACACGCAGGTACGACTTACTAATGTACGCGTGCGACGTACTAATGTACGCGTGCGACGTAAAATGTACGCGTGCGACTTAAAATGTACGCATGCGACTTAAAATGTACGCATGCGACTTAAAATGTACGCATGCGACTTAAAATGTACGCATGCGACTTAAAATGTACGCATGCGACTTAAAATGTACGCATGCGACTTAAAATGTACGCATGCGACTTACTAATGTACGCATGCGACTTACTAATGTACGCGTGAGACCAAAGCCCGTCTACAGAAAGCCGTTCCACTCCCCATTCAGCCCCATTGTACCGACTTTGGTTGCAGTTCCACCAGAGCTCCACTGGGGGTGATCACGGTCCAGTGCAAAATGAATGGGAGTCTATGGAGCTAGACGGCTAAATGAATGGGACCCTATGGAGCTAGACGGCTAAATGAATGGGAGTCTATGGAGCTAGACGGCTAAATGAATGGGAGTCTATGGAGCTAGACGGCTAAATTTGTCTCTTTCGCCTGATTGTCGTTGAGAAATCTCAGATTTGATTGTAGTTTTTGCAAGTTCAACATGGATTACAGGTCAAAAGTTGAATGAACGAGTACTTATGCCCTTTTGATTTCTTACAGGTTGAGTCGTTGTTGCCCGTACCACGCTAGCATTCTGCTAACGAATGCTGATTGGTCAGCAAAGGACTGATTACGATCGGAGGTCCCGCTTGACGGCATCCGAAGCGGAGCCAGAATGTCAGAGTGAATATTTCGGCGTGGTCGTTAAAACATCATCAAACCTCTTTCTAGCATGTGTGTTGACAGGGAGAGTCTAACCTGTCAGCTGTGTTGTCGATGCCTCGAGAGAACAAAGGAAGTGACTCAGAGCTCGCCGTAAAGCAGTATCTCTGGCCGTATATGTGTATGACGTCATTGACATTTTAAAAGGCTTTTTAGAACAAAAAAAATCTAACACCCAGCAGTATGTATTTTCTTTGCCTCCCCTTTCGAATGCAACATTCAAATTACTAGACAAAAAACTATATCCTGAGAAAAGTGGGTTTTTAGGGGTACAGCTCCATAGAGTCCCATTCATTCTGCACTGGCCTGTGAGCGCCATCTAGTGGAACTCAGAACCAGGAAGTAACGGGGGAGTGGAACTTCTTCCTATATTAGAAATTCTTTGGTGAGACTAATGCATGTGTGCGACTTACTAATGTACGTGTGAGACTAACTAATGCATGTGTGTGACTTACTAATGTATGCGTGCGACTAACTAATGTATGTGTGTGACTTACTAATGTATGTGTGAGACTAACTAATGTATGTGTGTGACTTACTAATGTATGCGTGCGACTTATGCACGTGTGCGACTTACTAAAGCTAAATGAGTGAAAGTACACACAAAATACAAAAAAATAGATGCAAAATAATCAGAGATGCAAAAAGACTACCGAATGAGCACAAGCTCGACAACCAAAATAGAACATGTATACTCTGTTATATTACAACACTGCCAGCTGATTACTGACATTAAGACATTTGTTTCTGTCTGAAATGTGTTTGCATTCACAAATGAGGCATTATCTAACGCTAACTTTTGGTGAATTTAGGAAGAATCTGCAGACACAAACAGATAAAGTATAGTAACATAAAGGTTTTCTCACAAAAGACATGAAGAAGATGTTTCTGTCTGTTAGTGTCTCTCCTTAAAAACAGCAGCATCATAAACATAAAACATTTAGAGTCCAGAGCTGAAGTTTAACAGATAGTTTTAGCAAACATAATGCTGCATAGCTTTCTAATGTATCCATTCCACTTTAACACAAGCTGCAACCTGAGACTAAGACTTCTGTCTTCATAAAAACTCAAGTGTTCTGGGTTCTTGATCCTGTTGGTGGTGAATATCAGCACACAGCAGCTTTTAGATATGTTTCTGTTGTTTGCTAGCAGACGGAATAATGAGGAGAAACCTTCACACAATACAAAGTCAACGGAGAGAGGAGAGATATCTTCCCCCCGTTGGGGGCGGGACTTAAATGTGCTGTGTCTTTATTTCTAACACGAGGAATTGTTATGTTTCTATACTTTCCACCTTGTCAGGACTTTAGATGTGTTAATAAAGTCATATTTCTGAGAGAGGAAAGAGTTGAAGTGTGTTTGGTTGATGTGGTATAAAGTATGTACTCAGTGATGGCCTCACACTTAATCTCTCACTTTACACAAAGCTGGTTTAGAGTTTTACCACCAAAGCAAACAAAGCTCTCAGCGTTTTGCTTCCACTTTAAATAAGAACAGACTGCGTGTGTGAAACTAGAGATGATATCAGAACGACCTTAGAAACAGTAGGAGTTCATTTCATCAGCCCGACTCAGAACCAGGTCAACCAGGAGAAAACACATTTTAAAATGACTTCATTCATTGGCTCCTAGTCCATTGTGGCTTTAACATTTCAGCCTATTTTCTTGAAGCATTCGTACATATAGCTGGGAAAAGTAAAGCTCAGTAATAAGTTTGTATGGTATGAAGAAAACACAAGACTTTCACCCAGGAAACAGGTGTTCGTGTCCTGGAAGAAGTTAAGGAGAAAACACAAGACTTTCACCCAGGAAACAGGTGTTCATGTCCTGAAGAAGTTAAGGAGAAAACACAAGACTTTCACCCAGGAAACAGGTGTTCATGTCCTGAAGAAGTTAAGGAGAAAACACAAGACTTTCACCCAAGAAACAGGTGGTGCTGACCCTATGAAATATAAAGTTGGCGTGTATTATAATATATTATAATGTTACCTCCTGCTGACCCTATGAGAGATAAAGTGGGCGTGTATTATAATATATTATAATATGTTACCTGCTGCTGACCCTAGAAAGATAAAGTGGGCGTGTATTATAATATGATATTATAATAGGTTACCTCCTGCTGACCCTATGAGAGATAAAGTGGGCGTGTATTATAATATGATATTATAATATATGACAGTATAAAGATCGAGGACTTGTCAGACTTTTCTATCTCTCTCTCCTGTCATTCAGGTAAATGTACTTTTTATTTTCTGTCTTTGAGACAGTAAAACTTCTGATCGGTTTAGATTCAGCTGTGAGGAAGAAACAGTTTACAAAGTTTTAGACGCTTTTTAAATAGGTTTTGTGACTATTAATGTTTTTGTCATTTTGATGCTTTTTCGGCAGTTCCAATGCTTTTTAGCACCTTTTTTTTTTTTTTTAAACATTTTGCCGTTTTTTCAGATGTTTTGCTTTTTCTCAGTTCTTGCGGCTTTATTTTGTTTTTTTGAAGAATCTTAAAGTTAAATGTCACTTTTATTCTGTAGTTGTTGCGTCTTTTGTCCGTCCTTTTCTAAAGAAGTTAACTGTGATGTAACCTGTCTGTTCTGATCCCATATGATCAGCACATTTTTTTTGTTTTTTTTTGTGTGTGCCCATTTTAATGCTTTTTCGGCAGTTCCAAGGTTTTTAGCACTTTCTTTTAAAAAACATTTTGGAGTTTTTTCTGTCCTTGTTCTTGGGGTGAATTTGTCGCTTTTTTTCTCCGTTCTTGCAGCTTTTTGAAGATGTGGTTTTCAAAAACTTAAGGCGCATTTTTATATTACATTTTTGTAACTTTTTTGATGTTTATGTTGAATTTTTCTACAATTTTGTCATTTTTTCAGCCTTTGTCCATCCCTCTCTAAAGAAGTTAAATGTGATGACATTTCATTTGTTTTTCTGCAGAATGTTAATAACATAGTTAACTGTGATGTAACGTAGTGTGTGTGTTATGTGATAATCCAGGTATCTCTCCTGCTGCTGACTCTAGAACTCATCTCTCTCCTGTCATTCAGGTAAATATACTTTAGATTATTATTCTCTCTTTAACACATTTAAACTGTATGTTTATATCTGCAATCATTCAGAACTTCTTCTGGCTGCATCAGGACTTTGTGGATTTCTTCTGCAGAAAGATTTAGATTAATAATCCTGTGCAGTTATTCTGGGATGTCGCTTAACAAGTTTTTACATCATCAGACAGTCAGGAAACATTTATAAAACTAAAGACATTATTCTATGTTAGGAAGGGAAGAGATGTTAGATATGTCAGAGTAAAGTCTCCAACAGCTGTTATATGATAATATAAAGAGATGTTAGATATGTCAGAGTAAAGTCTCTAACAGCTGTTATATGATAATATAAAGAGATGTTAGATATGTCAGAGTAAAGTCTCTAACAGCTGTTATATGATAATATAAAGAGATGTTAGATATGTCAGAGTAAAGTCTCTAACAGCTGTTATATGATAATATAAAGAGATGTTAGATATGTCAGAGTAAAGTCTCTAACAGCTGTTATATGATAATATAAAGAGATGTTAGATATGTCAGAGTAAAGTCTCTAACAGCTGTTATATGATAATATAAAGAGATGTTAGATATGTCAGAGTAAAGTCTCTAACAGCTGTTATATGATAATATAAAGAGATGTTAGATATGTCAGAGTAAAGTCTCTAACAGCTGTTATATGATAATATAAAGAGATGTTAGATATGTCAGAGTAAAGTCTCTAACAGCTGTTATATGATCATATAAAGAGATGTTAGATATATCAGAGTAAAGTCTCTAACAGCTGTTATAACTCTGTGTTCTCCAGATCAACATGAAGATCTCTCTCTTTGCTGGTGTTCTGCTGCTCTCTCTGTACCAACTGTGCAGCGGTTTCCTTTTTGATAGTGCAGATAAAAAGTTTGCAAAAGAGAATATCGTGGCTAACCAATGCAGCCAGGTGATGAAAGACAGAGGATTCGCTACAAGCACAGAAGGCAAAGCCTGTTTGCCGAAGAAAACCTTCATCGTAGGTACAGTGGACGAGGTCAAAGCTGTCTGTAGTCAGGGTGACGGAATTAAATACAGCACAACCAAATTTACAATTCTTCAGTGCGAAGTTGATCCCAAGCATAACATAGCTCCCAGCTGTCAGTACACGTTTAAGGAGGTTCAGAATAAAATTTCTGTCCACTGTGAAAAAAAAAAGCCCCACTTCCTTTGAAATGTTACCACCTCCAGAGAGCAATGCTGAGAGTAATCAGATACAATCAGAATCAGAGTAATCTGTTACTACCTGATGAATCAGAGTAACTTGTGTCTCCTGTTGAATAAAACACGTGACAGTTTAACTCTGGGTCTGTTTTTAATGTCGTCATGTTCACTCATTCATAACGTAGATGTGGGTAAAACTACAGATCAATATAATATATTAATGTGTACTGTGATGACCCCTCCCACTCTGTGTTTTATCATATTTTAAAGTAATATCTTATTTGTTTTTTATTTACAACCCCAAATCAGAAAAAGTTGGGACAGTATGGAAAACACAAATAAAAAAAGAAAGTAGTGATTTCTAAATGTACTTTGACTTGTATTTCATTGCAGACAATGTGAACACAAAATATTTCATGTTTTGTCTGGTCAACTTAATTTCATTTGTAAATATACATCCTTTCCTGTCATTCAGACCTGCAACACATTCCAAAAAAGGTTGGGACAGGAGCAATTTAGGGCTAGTAATCAGGTACATTGGTTAAATAATGATGTGATTTGAAACAGGTGATGTCAACAGGTGATTGTAATTATGATTTGGTACAAAAGCAGCATCCAAGAAAGGTCTAGTCCTTTAGGATCAAAGATGGGCCGAGGATCGCCAGTTTGCCAACAAATACGTGAGAAAATTATTGAAATGTTTAAAAACAATGTTCCTCAAAGAAAGAGAGGAAGACATTTGCTTATTTCATTATGCGGAGGAAGAGGATCCGGGTACTTGACTGGCCTGCCTGCAGTCCCGACCTGTCTCCAATAGAGAATGTGTGGCGCATTTTGAAGCGCAAAATGCGACAACGAAGACCCCGTACTGTTGCCCACCTTAAGACTTGTTTGCAGCAAGAATGGGACAAAATTACACCTGAAACACTTCATCACTTGGTGTCTTTAGTCCCTAAATGTCTTTTAAGTGTTGTGAAAAGGAATGGCAACATTACAAAGTGGTAAATGCTTTACTGTTCCAACTTTTTTTTTTAAATGTGATGCAAGAACCAAAATAGGAATTTTGTTTATTTGAAAAAAAACAAAAAAAAATCAATAAAAATCATGAGGAACACATTAAATTATGTGCTGTTGTATTGTCTGCAATGAAATACAAGTCAAAGTACATTTAGAAATCACTACTTTCTTTTTTTATTTGTGTTTTCCATACTGTCCCAACTTTTTCTGATTTGGGGTTGTATGTCTCCCTCATTTTGAGGAGCTCTGAGCTGATTCATGACTCAGCACTTTTCTCACATTAAAGCAGCTCAAAGTGTTTTACGGTGTGACATTCAAAGCTCGACTCTAAAGAGACATACATCAGATTAATATGTTGATATGAAAAGAATAAAAAGGCCCACAGACAACAACAGTAAAGTGGCAGTAGAACATGTTAGGAAACGCTGAGGAGTTAAACTGGTGATTGGTGGCTGAAATGTGTGATTGACATTCTACTGTATTGTTAATATTATTCTGTTTGCTAGAGGTGTGCAAAAAAATCAATTCACATTTGCATCGTGATTCAAGCTCTACTGATTCAAAATCAATTCATAAAATTCCAAAAATTGATTCATAATTTATTTTTTACGTTCTCTATTAGGACTTCATGGTAATCATAACATTTTTTTTAGTTAGTCATTTCTGTACTGAGTACAGAAATATGAGTGCTGTAAACTGGCTCCTTGCTCACGCAATAAAAATGAACTTTGAGAAGATCTTCAGTGTTTCTGACTATTCTTTGATAAAGAATTATCTTAACAGTTGGAAAAGTGGGAATGGCTTAAATAAATATGAATATGAAAATAAATATGAATTCAGTAACAAGTTGTAGTATGAGTTGTAGTACCGGTGAGATCCTGCAGGGTGGGGACTGATCCCAGGTCGTTCAGCAGCAGTCTGAGAGGGTTGGAGGGGTCGGGACACAAAACCTCCTGATGATCCAACAACAACTGTAGGCACACACGCACACACGCACAAAAAAATTGATTAATTTCATTATTGATTCATCTTTTGACTATTTTCTAGATAATCGTTTTGGTCTCTACGTCAGAAAATCTCAAGAATAAACATCCCAGTTTCTCTAAGTCCAAGCTGATGTCTCTACAACTCAAAGATATTCAGTTTAATAGAATATAAAACTATAAAAGATCCAGATGTGTGTGTGTGTACTGACTGTGTGTGTGTGTGTGTGTGTACTGACTGTGTGTGTGTGTGTGTACTGACTGTGTGTGTGTGTGCGTACTGACTGTGTGTGTGTGTGCGTACTGACTGTGTGTGTGTGTGTGCGTACTGACTGTGTGTGTGTGTGTGCGTACTGACTGTGTGTGTGTGTGTGCGTACTGACTGTGTGTGTGTGTGTGCGTACTGACTGTGTGTGTGTGTGTGCGTACTGACTGTGTGTGTGTGTGTGCGTACTGACTGTGTGTGTGTGTGTGTGCGTACTGACTGTGTGTGTGTGTGCGTACTGACTGTGTGTGTGTGTGTGTACTGACTGTGTGTGTGTTGAGCAGCTCGCTGACTGAGATGTAGACGACCGGTTTGTTGACGATGAGCAGCTCTGAGTATTCGTCCATGTTGAATCTGTCTTCTGGTTCAGGAACGTCACAAACGCACACCAGGAACTTCCTGTCCAACAAACAGATTTATGACACGTAACGACTGTTATACCATGGTCTGGGTGAATACTCGATTCTGATTGGCTGCTGGGTGTCCATTAAAAAGTGATGTAGGACACCTAGTAAAGGTGTCCCGGTTAAACGGACTGTTTACCGTTAAATCAATAACTAAATCAATGCGCTACATTAAATCAAAAAGGAAATGGGGATCTGTTATTTCCAACTCGTCCTCTGAACACCACAGGATGGCGCTAACACACACGCTGCAAGTAGTAAGTTATACTTCCCCTCTGGACTGATTTTGTTTCACAGAGAATAACGTTAACTCACATCCCGTTCACTGTTCAGGTCGCTGCTCCAGGCTGCGCCGCTGCGGCCGACAGTAACGTTACACATCGCGGATCAAATTGTTCGTAAAAGTCGTTATATTGTTTCGGGGACAATGACATGGCTGATAGCTTGCTTGTCTTGTTGTTTAACATACTGTCAAATAATTTTTACTGATTGCCAACTGTACACAATGTTATTGACTTTGGATCTTGCTAGCATAGCGTTAGCTAGCATAGCATTAGCTTTCTGGCTCGTAGCTGAGCGGACTATAAACATCTCCGGTTGCTAAGGGTGGCAAAGTCGTATCTAAGGTCCTTCCTATTTCCTGGAGGAGTGAACGTTTGCATTGCATTAGAACCTGATGGATGGGAATGATTGTTCCAGGTATTAGTCAAACCGCCAGGCGTAACCAGGGAAACAGCGTTATTGTTTGTAAAAACTTTAGATTTCGATTGTAAAACTAATTAAAATGTGAAATAAAGTTTTAAAAATATGTTATTTGGCAAGTGACCATGGTATAAGCGGGTTAATGCCCTTCGAGGTGTCCACTGTCAGGTATTAATGGACTTCGGCGGACGGTTCACGCCTCGCCGTTGTCCATTAATACCTGACAATAGACACCTTGTCGGGCATTAACCCTTACTTAACCAAGCCTGCCTCCACAGAGCGTACCTCCTACGGCGCTATTTTGATGCTACCAAGCCATCACCCCCCGTTAGCATCCCATTGACTGCCATTCATTTTGGCGTCACTTTGACAGCCAATAACTTTACATCTGAAGCGTTTAAAGACTTTATTTGTCCGTTGTTTATTTCTAAAGAAACACGACGATGTATAAAAGGCTCCGTTACCTTGTACCTCACGTTATGGCTCCGTAGCAGACGTTTTTATAAAAATAGGCTAACGGTTGGGTCATAACCACGAGACTTCCTGTCTCATAGTAGAGGAATTACCGTACAGTACAGGAGAAGCTCGCAGGCAGTTTGGACTTACATCAGCTGTTTAGTTTAATTACTAATGTTAACTAGCATTTTAGTTATCAGTAATTAGCCTGTGCCTATGTTATCTCCTTACATATACCTACGCTCTCCGTCTCTGATAGATTGGGAATGATTGAGATTTCTCTTGGCACAGCTACCAGAAGACTTACAACGTTCAGACACGTTGCTCACGTCACATCTACGTCATCAAGCTCAGTTTGAGGCTGCGCAGTAACGCTCAGCCATCACCGAAAAAAAAGTGACCTCACTGGTCTCTGTGGAAGTCTAACAACGTTGCTTTGTCCATTCATTTTACTGTCTACGGTATAAACGTGGATCATTTTCTGGATGAATGCGTTAGTTACCTGAACTTGCTGTGCATCTGGCTGATGTACTGGTTCAGAGCTCTGACGTGGTATCCGTCTCCGTGGAAGTGTTTGTTGGCGGCGGCGTGCTGCAGCATGCGGGCGATGGAGCCCAGGATGTGGCGCTGCTCCGGCTGCAGGGCCGAGCCGGCAGACCGGTCCACCACGTCGAAGCCGTCCGGAGCCACGACGGCCGGGTTCATGTAGCGGTAGTAGACCAGGTTCCCCACAATCTGAGGAGAGGCAGCAGGACACACTCTCAGGCTTTACAGAGGAAACACACACGTTTGGCCTTTAACTTTGAACTATTGGAAAGTAAACAATAGAGCCCGACCAATATTAGGCATTTTCCAAACTATCGGTATCAGCATTTATAATGGCCGATAAATGAATATTTAAAAACCAAAATAAAAATGGAGGAAACCTCCTTCAACCATGTTGAGAGTGTCGGGGGGTTGCATAGTCTGTCCACCAGAGGGCGCTCTACAACGTCCCTGTTGGCAACACTCAGGTTTAACCCTTTAAGTTTCAGGTCTTAAAGCTGTTTAAGAATTTATCCCATCTAGCGGCAAAATTGTACATGACAACCAACTGAGTATTACTTTCTAGCCCCTCCCCTGGCATTCGTCACGGTGCCACTGAGTGTAAGAGGGCGAAAGGCGGAGGTATGAATAATGTTTCGTAAATAAATAAATGTTCTTCCTTAAAATACAGGGGGCATAAGTAACTACACCCCTATGTTAAATTCCCATAGAGGCAGGCAGCCAGCTATTTCATGGATCCAGATACTATGCATCCTGATAAAGTTTACTTGGCCCCCACATCATCACATACCCTTCACCATACTTACACACTGGCATGGGGTACTTTCCATAAAATCATCTCTCAATAGGGGTTTTCCCACCGGAGGGATTTTTGCAGTTCTTAGAAGTAAAACGTTCCTAGAACACTTTTTTCGTCGTGTTCCCACCGGACAAATTTGGGGATTTTTTAGTTCTTCTGGCCGTATTACGGGACTTTTTTTAGCTCCTACTTCAGAGCAAGGTCTTTTCCCTTTTCCTAGGTCTACTTGATTGGTCTAAATTATAAGTCCCGCCCACTGCCAACCCAGATCTTGCAGTGCGCCGTCTGTACTTGCAGACAGAGCAACAGTGGGACATTTTTAACAATTTTCACCATCTTATTCATCATTAAAGTCACTTCTGACAGCGTTTTAGGCGAGAAATTAACTATTTAGATTTCGGATATAGGCAGTCTTCCGAAAATCGCTGCCGAATTGACAATTTGCTTCAAAGTTTTCGGAGCTCCATAACTAAAGGGACTGGCAGCTGCCTGGAATCGCTTGTCGGGCTGTCTTCCAGGGATTCTCTGTCTCTCTCTCACTGCGGTCTTGTAAGAGGCTTTTATTTCGCCGTTATCACGTGTGGTTAACTGCGTTTTTGCCATTAAACTCCACCAGCGCCTGGTCCGCCGTGCACGCACACACACGGAGAGAGAGAGAGAGAGAGAGAGAGAGAGAGAGACTCCAGCCTAGTCTTCAAACGCTGCTGTTCAAACTCCGTTACGAGGATCCCAGCAAGGCACAACAGGAACATTCTGGTGTTCTCCTCTATCATGCTACTTTGTTGTTGTATGTGGCGCTAAGGTCTAGTAGTAGTGACGATGCTATGAAGACCGTTGCGGTTCTTGCGTCACTCCCTTACCCCTCCTACCAGTCCCTGTGGCCACTTGGCCGGTGGGAATGCAAATGGAAAAAAAGATTTTGGGGGAGAGTAGTTCTAGAACTGCTTAGAAGTGTACTTTTCCCCTAAAATGTACAAGTACTATCCAGTGGGAAAACCCCTAATGCAAATCAAACCAGCTATTAGGCTAACTGACATAAAACCATGTTAATCTGTAGGTATGGTGAAGGGTATGTGATGATGTGGGGGCCAAGTGAACTTTATCAGGATGCATAGTATCTGGATCCATCAAATAACTGGCCTTTAATAATAAAATCTGCCTGCTGCCTCTATGGGAATTTAACATAGGGATGTACTCACTTATGTTGCCAGTGGTTTAGACATTAATGGCTGTGTGTTGAGTTATTTTGAGGGGACAGCACATTTACACTGTTATACAAGCTGTACACTTAATACTTTACACTGTTATACAAGCTGTACACTTAATACTTTACACTGTTATACAAGCTGTACACTTAATACTTTACACTGTTATACAAGCTGTACACTTAATACTTTACACTGTTATACAAGCTGTACACTTAATACTTTACACTGTTATACAAGCTGTACACTTAATACTTTACAGTTATACAAGCTGTACACTTAATACTTTACACTGTTATACAAGCTGTACACTTAATACTTTACACTGTTATACATGCTGTACACTTAATACTTTACAGTTATACAAGCTGTACACTTAATACTTTACACTGTTATACAAGCTGTACACTTAATACTTTACATTGTGGCAAAGTGTAATTTCTTCAGTGTTGTCCCATTCAAAGATATAATGAAATATTTACTAAAATGTGGGGGGTGTACTCACTTTTGTGAGATACTGTATCTATGCAGATCTGTCTGTTTCCCAGAGTCAGTCTCAACACTATGTTTACTTCAGTATTCTAACTAATGGTTTCTGGATCTAAATCCTGGATCTTACCTTATAGAGTTCGTCCTCGCTTGCTTCAGGGAACTTTGCCTTCAGAGCGTCTCTGAGAACCTTCGCCGTGTATCGCAAACCGTAACTGCAACAGACACACAAAACACACAACGCTGATGTGATAATACTGCAACACACAAAACTGATGTGATAATACTGCAACAGACACACAAAACACACAATGCTGATCAACAGACACACAAAACACACAACGCTGACGTGATAATACTGCAACAGACACACACAACACAACGCTGACGTGATAATACTGCAACAGACACACACAACACAACGCTGACGTGATAATACTGCAACACACACACACAACACAACGCTGACGTGATAATACTGCAACAGACACACACAACACAACGCTGACGTGATAATACTGCAACACACACACAAAACACACAACGCTGACGTGATAATACTGCAACAAACACACAAAACACACAACGCTGATCATCAGACACACAAAACACACAACGCTGATGTGATAATACTGCAACACACAAAACTGATGTGATAATACTGCAACAGACACACAAAACACACAACGCTGATGTGATAATACTGCAACAGACACACACAACACTAATGTGATAATAAGGAGAATGTGATAGGGCTATACCTTTTGCCCAAAAATCATATTCGAAGTTTGTTTGTTTATTAATATTTTAATATATTCGAAAAATAATATTTTGACCATTAAATGCCTTCAGTAAGACCTATATTGGTATAAACTTACGTTGTATATGTTGTGCCCAGTGTCCACCAGAGGGCAGTGTATGTATGGTTGTGTCGTACAGCGTCGTTACTTTACCATTTACGGTCCTGTAGCAGGGAAAGCTTGAACCCCGCTCCCATAAATCACGTTAATGGGTCTCATATCTTCTATCATAAATTACATTAATGGGCCTCACATCTTCACAAACGAACCGTGTCAGCAAATCAGTCGCTCTATTTTGACGGGCATAGGGTCCGTCCTCGTGAAGGAAATAGCATGGAGCCGATACTGGCCTGCTTCGCCCCCGATCCCTCCTCCTCCTCCAGCTTGCCAGGATGTAGTGTAACAGGTGGGCTCTCGTTGCTGGTCGTCCCGAGGTATGTGAGTTGGGCCCTACACATTTTACACATCGCTTTGTCCTTACTCGTGATTTTTCTCTGTTTCTTTGGGAACCCAAAGTAGCGGCACACGTTGCTTTTCAAATTGTCAGGAGTGGAGATTTCTAACTCCTCGTCTGGCGTGGTAGTTGTAGGCGTTGGCGCGGCCATTGTTTTGGTAAATAGGCGCTAACCAGGACGCTAAGGTCAACTACAGGAGCCCAGATGACCAATAATAGCCTTGCTAATGAGCTCGCGATTCACAGCTTCACCAGGTGTGAAAATACCTCGGAATCTGAATTGAAAAGGTTTACAAGCAAACACATTTACAAAAAAATAATGCCCGAATATTAAGGGCTGCCTAATATTTGTTTGAACATCAATATTTTTTTAAATATTCGAATTAAATATCAAAAATCGGAGTCAAAGCCCTAGAATGGGACAAACAAACGGGATCCTCAGCAACAAATAAGCAACTTAAATGATATTGTTCATGTTCAAAGGTTGTAGGAAGAAGTGGAGAACTTTTATGCTCCTACCCCCCCTCATTAGTAAACATTATTCAGAGTTAATAGAAATTCAGTTTGCATCCAGAGATCTTAACTCTGTCAGCTTGAACAAACAAGAACTAAAGAATTCAAACAGATTGACCAAAAACCATTAAACAGTCCTCCCCTTCGTGGAGGTGACCGGGCGGAGACTTACGGCAGTTTGTGGAGGTTGGAGGTGATGGCTTTGAGGACTCGGTCTGTCAGGTTCTTGAGGTTGACGATGGCGATGTCGATGCGTCTCTGGACTTCAGGGTGACTCAGAGCGTCGGCAGCGGAGACCTCGTAGGGCAGAGAGCTGCAGGGAAACAAACACGGGGAGTCATTTCAAATGTGTCTGACAACATTATGGGATGGATCCCTACAGAGATAGACCTTTTAGTTAAAGAGTAAGATCTTTTTAGTTTAACATGAAACGGCCCCGAAATCACCATCACCAAACTACACCAGACTCCATGTAAATAATCAGGACTTATAGTGTGTATAGAGCCAGACTCCATGTAAATAATCAGGACTTTTAGCGTGTATAGAGCCAGACTCCATGTAAATAATCAGGACTTTTAGCGTGTATAGAGCCAGACTCCATGTAAATAATCACTACTTTTAACGTGTATAGAGCCAGACTCCATGTAAATAATCAGGACTTTTAGCGTGTATGGAGCCAGACTCCATGTAAATAATCAGGACTTTTAGCGTGTATAGAGCCAGACTCCATGTAAATAATCACTACTTTTAGCGTGTATAGATCCAGCATATCTCCACATGTAAATGGGTGAATTAAGGGTTTATTTCAACCAGACCAGAGTGGTGATTGTTGGAACAGTGGAAAGATGAACCAAGACGGCTTTTGGTAGTTTTATTTAGTTTCTGTCCACTTTGAATGACGTGTGTTTTATGATGATAAAAGTAGTGATTATTTTACATGGAGTCTGGTGGGTCAGATAAATGGGTTTCTGTTCTGACCTTTTGTGTCCGGTCTGCGTCTCCGTCTGGTTGATCCAGGTTTTATAGACGTCCACCGGGTCCGTCCTGATGCTGAGCGTGCGGTCCAGCAGGACGTCCTGCAGAGCCGGACCCAGAGACTCCCGCAGGGAGTTCTGACCACGAGCGTGGCGGTAAAAGTTCACCAGCATCTTGATGACGGTGGGGTTCCCGGTGACAATCTCCTGAGGCTGCTCCACCTTCTCTCTGACAACAGCAGAGACATGTTACACATTACAACACAGTCACAAACCGGGCTGGGGAAGTCCCACCCCTGCTCTGCCCACCGCGCTGTTTTACCAAACACAGCTCTACTCTGCAAATAGCAAATTTTTACCAACAAGCTGAAACAAATAAAGGTGTTGGTTTGTTGTTTATCTTAGCTTGCCAGGAATCTAGAAATTTGGACAAACACTTATAAACTTACAAACAGCTGGCTGAACCGTCCTCTCTCCTGGAGCTGTAAATCTATGGATGTATTACAAGACCAAAACAGATACATGTGGCTACTTAATATGCACGTGAATGACGCAATCGTTACCGTCGCGTTCTTCATTCTTGATGATGATGCTAGTTGTATTATTTTGCAACAGCATAATTTCATTGCAAATGAGGCATACAGTATGAATGGTAGCCTGCTGATCAGTCCATTCATCATTAAAGCGGCTTTTCCACGTCAACTTTTCCCTTCAGCGTCTTTGACTGTGACATGTTTACCTGACAACAGCCTTTCTTTCTGCAAGCATTTTCCTGCATACTACAACCATGTTTCCTTAATCACAGACTTTAACCATCTTTAACTTTAACTCAGTGACCTGCCTCCTAGTCCGAGAACTTTTTCTAGTTAAAGAGTCAGTTATCATTATGGAGTTTACATGTTTTTGAGGAGTTTGCTCACACTAATGTACTGTAAAAAAAAATAGCATTAATTCAGTAAGAAAGTGAACATTTTGAACAAGAATAGGCGTATTAGGTATACGTTCATTTTATTTTCTTTATCTGAAAGTCCGGCCCCCGGAGTCTGCTTAGAAAAATTCTGGCCCTTTGGAAAAATGTAGTTGATGACCCGTGCTGTCCAACCAGTCCAACATGTCCTGTTCTGTAGACACATGTTGGACCAGTCCAATATGACCAGTCCAATATGACTGCAGGTTGAAATAAACCTTGTGTTGTAAGAAAACTTGTTTTATTTGTTTTTCGCAATATTCGCAATATCACATTTTTTTCAATATCGTGCACCCCTAGTGTGTGTGCGTGTGTGTATGTGTATGTGTGTGTGTGTGTGTGTGAGACCTGATCTCGTATGTGAGCGCGGCGGTGAACAGCTGCAGCAGCAGGAAGGCGTCTCTGCAGTCAGAGCCGTAGTTAAACAGACTGAAGACCAACATCTCCATGAAGCTGGTGGAGCGACTCTGAGGCATCAGGAAGATCAGCTGAGCCAGGTACAGAGGCTGGGTCTGGAACACACACACACACACACACACAGACTGTTAACACACACACACATGCCTAGAGACCGAGGGAGACGAGGTCAGTGCGGGGGCGCAAGAGCCATCACCAGCCGAGAGCAGGGAGAAGGCGACCGTGAGAGAGGGGGAGACAGCGGTCGGGCTAGAGGCCGCAGAAAGCTAAAACTACCTCGGGACGAGCACGTATGACGGTCTTACGTAAACATATCAGCAGAATGATTGACAACTAGGAGGACCAATAGTCTTGATGATCCTCCCGGAAAAAGAAAATCCTCCACTATAGCTTTAACACACACACACAGGCTGGGTCTGGAACACACACACACACACACACACACACACACACACACACACACACACACACACACACACACACACACACACACACACACACACACACGTGTGTTACCTGCAGCAGGTAGAACAGGTGTTGGTAGGCCTCCAGTCTCTCTCTCCTCTCTCGGCTCAGAGCTTTCAGTCCTTTACTTCTCTCCACGTCCATCATGTCCGACAGCTGCTCCTTGTTCTTCTTCGTCAGCTTCTTACAGTGAGACACAACTTCCTGTTTACAGAGACGGACAGACAGAGGGAGACAAACGGAGAGACGGAAAGAGAGACAGAGACAGACAGCGTTAACACCAGGGCTGAACATCACTTCTCTTATTTGACATCTCCTCGCTCCAGAAGTTGTTCTGGTCCTATTTGGTGAAGGCCATGTCAAAGCTCTAGATTTAGGATGGAGGATTGATGTCTGAGGAGCTATGAGCAAGGATACATGAGCTATGAGAGCAGCCTTCCTGAAAGCCATGCAGCTGAACAGGTGAGTTATTACCTGCAGCGTGGCTGTGTTTTAGCAGTAGAACAGGTGAGTTATTACCTGCAGCGTGGCTGTGTTTTAGCAGTAGAACAGGTGAGTTATTACCTGCAGCGTGGCTGTGTTTTAGCAGTAGAACAGGTGAGTTATTACCTGCAGCGTGGCTGTGTTTTAGCAGTAGAACAGGTGAGTTATTACCTGCAGCGTGGCTGTGTTTTAGCAGTAGAACAGGTGAGTTATTACCCGCAGCGTGGCTGTGTTTTAGCAGTAGAACAGGTGAGTTATTACCTGCAGCGTGGCTGTGTTTTAGCAGTAGAGCAGGTGAGTTATTACCTGCAGCGTGGCTGTGTTTTAGCAGTAGAACAGGTGAGTTATTACCTGCAGCGTGGCTGTGTTTTAGCAGTAGAACAGGTGAGTTATTACCTGCAGCGTGGCTGTGTTTTAGCAGTAGAACAGGTGAGTTATTACCTGCAGCGTGGCTGTGTTTTAGCAGTAGAACAGGTGAGTTATTACCTGCAGCGTGGCTGTGTTTTAGCAGTAGAACAGGTGAGTTATTACCTGCAGCGTGGCTGTGTTTTAGCAGTAGAACAGGTGAGTTATTACCTGCAGCGTGGCTGTGTTTTAGCAGTAGAACAGGTGAGTTATTACCTGCAGCGTGGCTGTGTTTTAGCAGTAGAACAGGTGAGATATTACCTGCAGCGTGGTTGTGTTTTAGCAGTAGAACAGGTGAGTTATTACCTGCAGCGTGGTTGTGTTTTAGCAGTAGAACAGGTGAGTTATTACCTGCAGCGTGGTTGTGTTTTAGCAGTAGAACAGGTGAGTTATTACCTGCAGCGTGGCTGTGTTTTAGCAGTAGAACAGGTGAGTTATTACCTGCAGCGTGGCTGTGTTTTAGCAGTAGAACAGGTGAGATATTACCTGCAGTGTGGTTGTGTTTTAGCAGTAGAACAGGTGAGTTATTACCTGCAGCGTGGTTGTGTTTTAGCAGTAGAACAGGTGAGTTATTACCTGCAGTGTGGTTGTGTTTTAGCAGTAGAACAGGTGAGTTATTACCTGCAGCGTGGCTGTGTTTTAGCAGTAGAACAGGTGAGTTATTACCTGCAGCGTGGCTGTGTTTTAGCAGTAGAACAGGTGAGATATTACCTGCAGTGTGGTTGTGTTTTAGCAGTAGAACAGGTGAGTTATTACCTGCAGCGTGGCTGTGTTTTAGCAGTAGAACAGGTGAGTTATTACCTGCAGCGTGGCTGTGTTTTAGCAGTAGAACAGGTGAGTTATTACCTGCAGCGTGGCTGTGTTTTAGCAGTAGAACAGGTGAGTTATTACCTGCAGCGTGGTTGTGTTTTAGCAGTAGAACAGGTGAGATATTACCTGCAGTGTGGTTGTGTTTTAGCAGTAGAACAGGTGAGTTGTTACCTGCAGCGTGGCTGTGTTTTAGCAGTAGAACAGGTGAGATATTACCTGCAGCGTGGCTGTGTTTTAGCAGTAGAACAGGTGAGTTATTACCTGCAGCGTGGTTGTGTTTTAGCAGTAGAACAGGTGAGATATTACCTGCAGTGTGGTTGTGTTTTAGCAGTAGAACAGGTGAGATATTACCTGCAGTGTGGTTGTGTTTTAGCAGTAGAACAGGTGAGTTGTTACCTGCAGCGTGGCTATGTTTTAGCAGTAGAGCAGGTGAGATATTACCTGCAGTGTGGTTGTGTTTTAGCAGTAGAACAGGTGAGTTATTACCTGCAGCGTGACTGTGTTTTAGCAGTAGAACAGGTGAGTTATTACCTGCAGCGTGGCTGTGTTTTAGCAGTAGAACAGGTGAGTTATTACCTGCAGCGTGACTGTGTTTTAGCAGTAGAACAGGTGAGTTATTACCTGCAGCGTGGCTCTGTTTCGGACCAGCAGGCCGATCTTCAGGTCCATCAGCTGCAGGTCTGCCTCCAGCTGGCGGTTGAAGCGGATGCTCCGCACCACTTCCTCCCTCAGACGCAGAAGCTCCGCCTCCTCGGTGATGTCACCATCGCCGCGGTCCAGCAGGTGGACGAACTTCCTCACCACGGACAGAGGGGGCGTGGCCGAGTGCACTGAGATGGGAGAGGGGCGGGGCTTAATGATGAGTCACAGTGACACTCAACACAAGGTCTAAATATTTGAATCAATAATAAAGTTAGTGATGTATTGCTGCATGGTGAATGTGTTGAAAATGCATTTAAATGTGTAACGATTCCAACCGGTAGGGATCAAAAATGAAAGTCACTGCAGTTTTTAAACGTCCCAGGGCGTAATCTACTTCATTGGCCTCGTTTGCCAGCTCTAACTGCCGTCATTGAACTTACCCAGCATCCTGTATTGCTCTCGAGCTCTGTTGGCTCTGAAGAAAGCCTGGATCTTTATCACAGCGCCAACCTGTGGACACACACAGTTACTACACACACACACACACACACACACACACACACACACACACACACACACACACTGGGAGACTCACGTGACGTCTGAAGAAACTAAGTCGAGCTCGATACTTTCTCCTCGCCAACCACATCTTCACAAACGCCTGGATCTGTAGATACAAACATTAATAACTGGATCTGTAGATACAAACATTAATAACTGGATCTGTAGATACAAACATTAATAACTGGATCTGTAGATACAAACATTAATAACTGGATCTAAAAAACAAACAAGTATTTTAAAAGATCTTTTGACAGACAAAAACAAAAGTGATGAGGAATGTGCCGTTACCTTGACAACAGCTCTCCAGTTCATGTAGAGGAACTGCAGCCGACGTCGGTACGCCCCCTGCTGGACAAACCTCCTCCAATGAGACTGGACACACAAACAGTTAAAGCCAGTTAGTTTTATGTTCCCATGTATTGGAGTGTCAGTGTCTATCTCTGGAGGGATCCTTCCCATAATGTTGTCAGACACTTAGAATAATAATCGGAGCCTGGTTACCTGGATGATGATGACAGCAGGTGTGTGGCTGCTTAGGTAGCGTCGTCGAGCCTGCAGCGTCTGTCTGAGCAGGAAGCCTCGACTGACGGCCTGCAGACGGACGAGAAGGGCTTCACTGCTCCGCCACAGGACGCTGCGACTGTACGAGCCCGAAACACCGCTCACCACTTCCTGTATGTGGAAATGTTTCATTCACAAAAACAGAATCCTGAATCCTTCCCCAATTTCAAACTAAATGTAAAACTCTAGCGCTCCAGCGGGGTGTTTCCAGAGAGCGCCAGGTGGTTTTTTAGATGGAAACAATGCTTTGGTTGACAGGCGTGATGACAGGAAGTCCAGTGATTGTTGATATGGACGGAGAGCCCCGGAGCCCTGCAGGCGTCTCTCACCTGTATCTGCTGCCTGTCGAGGAACACGCTGTTGTGTACGAAGCCGTGGGGTTTGTCCCAGCCTCCCTGCAGTCTCTTCAGGTCCAGGAAGAAAAACGAGCCGTCATCCAGCCGGACCCGAACCCACGGACTCCTGTTGTCTCCTGAACACAGAGACAGACGCTCAGACCACTGCACAGAGTTTGGATCCTGTCAGCAGTGCATGGTGGGTGATGTGTACCTGTGAGCGTCCTCTGTGTGATCAGACTGAGCAGCTCTCTCTGATACTCGGCGGCGCAGACAGGAAGTACTTCCTGCAGCTGAACTTCAGGAAGACTCAGGACACGAAGAGTCTGACTAACTCTGTTCTCCTTCACAGCCTGATTCACTGCAGCCAGGGACAGACACACTGGACACACACACACACACACACACACACACACACACACACACACACACACACACACGATTAATTATTACAGAAACAGCAGAATATCTCGTGTTCATTTATTTATAATCAACAGTCTGACAAATATAATGATAAAATAAAATCACTTTTCACAAGGTTACAAACTCTTTAAAAATTATCAAAGGACAGAAGTAAACTGAATCAGAACAAAGAAGTCTTAAACAATAGTATGTCACATCAATAAATCCTCAGAACACGACTCACTCTTTAGAGCTTTCTGGCTCTGCTGATTGGCTTTCCTCACAGCTTCCTGGATATCAGCCAACCACAGCTCAGCTCCTGGGTCTCTGCTCACCTGACAGAGGGTCACATGACTTATAAGCTACAAACATAAAAAAGTTGCAAGAAATGTTGGGAAAGGTGCCAAAAATCTTTAAAAAGGGGGGGAAAAAAACAGAAAAAAGGCAGAAGAAACATTTTGGTGTATGTGTATGTATGTGTGTACCTTGGCTCTATGCTCTCTGCAGCAGCGTCAGGTACCTGCAAATGTTTTCAGGTAGTACCTCTGTGTGTGTGTGTGTGTGTGTGTGTGTGTGTGTGTGTGTGTGTGTGTGTGTGTGTGTGTGTGTGTGTGTGTGTGTGCGCGTACCTTGGCTCTATGCTCCCTGGCTCTCTGCAGCAGCGTCAGGTACCTGCAGATGTTTTCAGGTAGTACCTCCTCCGCTCCACAGGAGGGCAGCAGCAGAGCAGACAGCAGCTGATCAGGGTCACCTCGCAGCACTGCCTCGTTTACCACACGCACACACACCACCTCTGAGGGGACACACACGTTACAAAAAGAGAGAGAGAGAGAGAGTGTCAGGCTTCGTCCCGAGGTAGTTTTAGCTTTCTGCGGCCTCTAGCCCGACCGCTGTCTCCCCCTCTCTCACGGTCGCCTTCTCCCCGCTCTCGGCTGGTGCTGGCTCTTGCGCCCCCGCCCTGACCTCGTCTCCCTCGGTCTCTAGGCGCTACCCCCCTCCTGGATCTTGGTCGGGATGAACAGGGCACGGGCTCGTAGTCAATATCAGATCCCACAAGACTCTCTTCTTGAAAGCTCTAAACCTACCAGCAATAGGAGAACTAGGCTCGTGCACGCTCTCTCGTGCACACGTTTAATAGGCGTTCCCTCTCGGGAGCAGGTAGAGTGTTGTGCATATGCATTTTTTCAAAAAGTGGCAGGGCTCCACACTAACTTTTTGCCTTGGTTGCACTGGTGCGCCTAACTTTTTTATTTAGGTGCACCAGCACACAATTTAGGTGCACCCAAATTTTTCCTCGCGGCGCCGTTAACGCCACAATTTCAAGGTTACCTTTTTATCACGCTCCATATACATTCATTTATATTATGTAAATGATTTTAAACAAGAATAAGGTGTAGGTAAATACTTTTTAGTTGAAACACAATCATACTGCATATAAAAATAAAAATATTAGTGCTTCACTGAGCTGCCAAACTAAACCATTTCAAAAGGTATAATGGAGGATTTTCCTGAATTTTAGAAAAGAACCGCCCTCTCCACTTTTTGAAAAAATGCACATGCACAACACCCTACCTGCTCCCGAGAGGGAACGCCTATTAAACGTGTGCACGAGAGAGCATGCACTAGCCTAGTTCTCCTCGTGCACGCTCTGTTTACAAGTTGCTGTCGGCATGGCTCTACAAGCCGACTTTCCAAAAGAAGATTTGCACTTTTTCCACTATGTCAGACTCGCCACCGGTAAGTGGAAATCTATTTATGACAAGCATCTCTATAGCTAACGTTAGCACGCTACAGGCCAACAAACAAGCTATCGCCGAGAGCGGGGAGGCAGCGCCGCGGTCGGAAACTTTTATATACTGTCTATGGCCGTCAAAGTGCTTCCCTGAACTGAGATCTAACATTTCATGGCTCAAAGTCTTATAGCCCCCCCCCCTGCTGTCCTCTGCCCCTCAGATGGACAACACCTGTAATTTGGCCTTCTTCCCCTTTAGCCTTGCCTAAACCAATGACAGTACCAGCTTGCCACACTCCCTAGCATCAAAATTAAAAAAAAAAAAAAAAAAATCAAAATTCTACAAAGGGTTAGGTTTGACTCCGACCTGCGGCCCTTTACTGCACGTCATTCCCCCTCTCTCTCCCCTTTCATGTCTTCAGCTTTCAGAGAGAGAGAGAGAGAGAGAGAGAGAGAGAGAGAGAGAGAGAGAGAGAGAGAGAGAGAGAGAGAGAGAGAGAGAGAGAGAGAGAGAGAGAGAGAGAGAGAGAGAGAGAGAGAGAGAGAGAGAGAGAGCGTATGCTACTCACAGAGTGACGGCTGACTCACTATGAACAGGTCGAATGCGCTTTGGCGGGTCAGCGGTGTTACACACGTCTTGTATATGAAATGTCTGCATCGTCACTGCGCTGCATTTTGCAGGCTCCGTCTGAAGTTAGTTACATTCAGTAACTTCGTCTGTGTTTTCCGCCGTGCGGCGGCCGCAGTAACAGTTAGCAGCGGAAACACTGCTACAAATACAGGTTCCCCTCTCATGCTTAACGATATACAGCTGTGTTAATAACAATTAAAACTGTAGACAAATGTCGCAGTGTAAACCGATGCCGTGTCTCTCGTGTTGCACAGTGGCCGTGTGTGTGAATGGGGGCGGGGCTGCGCGGAGGTGCGGCGGGGCTGCGCGGAGGTGCGGCGAGGCTGCGCGGAGGTGCACCGGTGCAACCTAGGAAAAATGTTAGTCGCACCCTTACAAAATTTGGGCGCATGTGCGACCAAAATGGTCGCACTCTCGAGCCCTGAGTGGAGAGGGCGGTTCTTTCCTAAAATTCGGCAAAATCCTCCACTATACCTTTAATGAATAATGCAACAAGGACGCTGCGCTGTTGGTTTAATCAGAATGGAACGGATCGCAAATGGATCAGAATGAAGAAACGTAACAAAAACCTGGACCCAGAGCTCCCTCAGCTGAATACAGTCGGTAACAGATCAAGGCAGCAACATAATCAGAGCCCTGGAACCATAGAGGAGACTTTCTGGTCTCCATCACCTAATGCACACGTGTCAAACTCAAGGCCCGCGGGCCAAATCCGGCCCCTTGCTAATTTTGATGCGGCCCCTATATACATTTAGGTTCACAATACATCTTGGCCCACCTACCTTTTGTCACTTTTCACATTTTTTTTGGGCATTTTTGATGCTTTTTTTCAAACTTTTTTGTCATTTTTGTCGACCAAACTGTTAAGTGAGAAGACTATATGAGACATGCAATGATACAGTCAAAGATATTTGACTTTTCCCATGACATAAAAGCAATAAACTCTACGTCTGGCCCTTGATGTGATTCTCATTTTCTAGTGTGGCCCTTAGGGAAGTTGAGTTTGACACCCCTGACCTAATGAATACTGTCCTTCACCACGGTCTGCATGCTGACGCACTGGCCAACAACAGCGCTGCAGATGGGGGAGACACGATGTAGCAGTTTACCTCTCACTCCGTGCAGGACATACACCCAGAGCTACAGGAGAAGCTGGAGAGGCAGAGCTTTCTCCTCACCCAATTAGGCTACCGTAATAAACACAAATGCTTGATCAAGGGCAGAGAATCTAAACTTAGTGTGTGAGCTTGTGTGTGTCTGTGTGTGTGAGCGTGTGTGTGTCTGTATGTGTGAGCATGTGTGTGTGTGTCTGTGTGTGTGAGCGTGTGTGTGTCTGTATGTGTGAGCGTGTGTGTGTGTGTCTGTATGTGTGAGCGTGTGTGTGTCTGTGTGTGTCATACGTTGGTGTTCGTCCTGTGCTGTGTTGTTAACAGAGTTGATTCCTTCCTGCAGCTGATTCCAGGTCAGCAGATCTCTGTTCAGCCGTTTCTTCTTCCAACCAACCAGACACTCAAAGTACCTGAAGGAGACGACGACATCATCATCATCATCGCTGTGATTGGCTGTAGGTTCTGCACCAATGTTTTTCTTTGAAATCTAAAAGGAACTCCAGGTTTCTGCAGCTTTTTAAGACCATTATGAATGAAATGTAAGACCTATTTCACGACATCAAAAATAATTCCAATAGTGTCCAGATTGGCTGTAATATAAGTTGCACGTTGGTTAGCAACAGGTTAGAGCTGCACGCTGCCTGTGTGACACGCACGTCTCAGAAAACACGTGCGTTCTAGAAATAGAACCAACGCCTATTTTTCACGCCACACGCCAGCGTGTTGGAAGAGTTTCCAGACAAAATAGAATAGAAAAGATGTTTATATGTCATTTTGATACTAATACATTTAATAAATGACATGTTGATGTTTGAAAGTCTTGAGGTTTTGACATAAATGCAGATATACATGTCATTTAAAAAAAAAGAAAAAAAAGAAATATCGATTATCAAATATGTCACCTGTCAATACAGAACCAACTATTCTGGAGACTACTTCACCGTCAATACTGTAGACGTTGTCTTTGCTGTAATCAGATCAGAATATATTTATGTTTATGGAAACATCAATGTGTCCAGACAAGGCGAGCAGCAGCAGCGCCGCGTCAGACACGTTTCTGGTGTGTAAAGACATAGAAAACGCCACGCAGCAGAAACGGTGAAGGAGGGGGGGGCTCTCTTTCACAGCTGATGCCTGGCTCTGACTCATGAAAAAAACACAAGTAAAATAAAGACACTGCATAAACTCCGCTACTGAGTGTTTATTCAAATATAGGTACACCATGTAGGCCTAAGAGATTGCAACATCAGCCTGTATATTACTATTAGGACTATAGCATACATGTGTCAAGGATGTATAAATTAAATGAACTTCAGCTGGAGTCTGATTTACTACGGCAACTGTTGACTGCATCTCTTTTCATTCCACATTCTTTCTCCAGCCTTTAATACCAGTTTCCAGGCTGCCAAATACTCCACACGTTAGTGCAACTGAACCTGAGATATCAGGGATCAGTCTCCACCTCTGAGAAGTGCCGCTTCTTAGCCAGATTACGTCTCGCCATGTCGTAAATTGTAGGGGTGAGGCCTCAAAACCGAGAATATATTGGGGCGTGATATTTAAATTAAATTACGATCATTTCCAGACGCTGCATTTATCAATGTACGACCATTCTTACGCTCTGATTGGTGTGATACCAACGTTTCATGAATCACACATGAAGCCTGTCGTAAGATGATTTCTGCGCTCATATCTGCGCTGGTTTCTACGATAGGTTGATAAATGAGGGACACTGACTTTAATGGAAACCGATTGACTCCGCCGCCGATCTGCAGACGTTCCGCAACCAGAGGAAATAGGGGGTTAGAGGCATTACATGCACGTAGGAACATTAAGACCTGTTTAAAATGATTTAAGACCTAGAACACAACTTCAGCCAATGTAAGACTCTTTAAGACCCCTGGGAACTGACTAATTATTGTAGTGAATAGAATGTAGGGCTGCACAATATATCGTTTTTTTTATGTAATTTTTTTAATATCAATTGGCGCAATATACATGTGACAAAAGGCTGCGACATATCGCGATAGACACTAGGGCTGAAACGATTCATCGAGTTACTCGAATAACTCAATTACAAAAATTCTCGTTAAATTCCTATGACGCCACTATACACACAGGGATCTGATTGGTCCACACGGACCGTTGTTCAGGAAGCACACCACTAGCGCGTGATACGTTTTGAATTTAGTTGGCGCGATGGTAAAGATGTCCAGAAACGGCAGAGAACGTCTAAAGTTTGGGATCATTACACACTAAAACAGGAAGAGAACAAGGTGAACATTAAGTAGACCTGGCAGACCTCAGCAGTACGACCTCAATGATTCAGCATCTGAACCGGAAACATCCGCTCCACGCCGTTTCACCGAGCGTCGCTGAAACAAGGTAACGTAGCCTAAGCAGCCGCTGGTTTTAATCACATACTGGATCTGTAGCGATGTCGTGATGCGGGTTGACTAGATATGATGTTTAGCGTTGATGTTTTTAACTAGTAAACTTATTCACGTTCAATTGCAAGAGAGTATAGCCTAAAAAAAAAAAACCTTCACACACACATACACACACACACGCACCCTCGTCTCTCTCTTCCTCACGCATGCACACACACACACACACACACACACACACACACAGGTTGCTAGGTTACCATAGCAAATAGGCTCACCCCAGAAATTCTATATAGTAGCCTAATGGTAAATGCTGCAGGTGTAGAAATCTACATAAAACAGATATTTACTTTGATGTCAGGGCGAGATTACAGCATCAAACTTAATTAAATGAAATTGCCAAATGTTGGAGTTTGAATAAATACCTCTGTTCTTTTGAGAAATAAAAGCCAAATGCTTGATCATTTTACAGCCACGTCATTTTCATTATGCATTATTTGTTTTGGTTGTTTAAAAACGCAAAAAGAAAAAAAATGTATCCGATTAATCGATCGATAAAGTGCTAGATTAATCGATTACAAAAAGAATCGATAGCTGCAGCCCTAATAGACACTACGAGATTTTTGGTTAGTTGAAAGAAAATATCAGCAAAAAAACTACCGCCTTTTATGTTCAATTCAATCTTCAGTTTGTTCAATACAAGAATGTTGGAAATGATTTCCTTTTATTTGTTTTAAATTCAATAAGTAATGTGTTGTATTTTAGAAGAATACTAAAGCAACAGAAAGGCAGAACTGGGCACACTTTAATATCTGTTTATATACTGCAACTAATGTCGTTATCGTGGCAGATTTTCCTCATATCGTGCAGCCCTATGTAATGTATAGAAACCTAGTCGTACCTGTCTAGCAGAGAGTCGTCAACATCAGAGAGTGCTGCAGACGGACTGACCAATGAGCAGCTGAACTGCTGCACACGTCCCGCCTCCAACGCCTGATTGATGAGAGCGACAGCCGACAGCATCTCCACGGCAACAAACAGCTCCTCCTGCTGCAGCTCCCCCTGGAGGAGACGGACAGGAAACACTCAGACTGCATTCAAATATGAATCCAAATGATGCACCGACTCCAGACTGAGGACAGGTGGTACTGGGTGTCCCCAGCAGGTGGCAGCAGAGGAACCCTTCCCCTCTGCCTCCCGCCGTCATGTTGAATGTCTCTAGAGCTGGATTCCCTCGTCACTACCCGATGGGAGTCGAGTGCAGATGGGAGTTATGCATGCTCAGATTTAAACAGTTTACGGCGTAACGCCAAGGCTGTGTCATACTGAAATTTGTGAAATCCATAAAATAATAAACTTTTTTCATTACAAACAATAACAGAAGATGGAAATCATTTTGAAAACGTTTTAGCTATCTCTGATTGTTTGATTGCTAACGTTAGCTCAGAACGCCATTCCAGTAACAGCCTTTGTTGTGTCTGATTGCTAACTTGTAGCCAGCATTGAACCAATTTGGTGATGTAGCTCCATTTTTATTGTCTTGACATTACAGAAGTCTCTCGTTAGCAGGTTCTTGTCGGCTACTTCAGCCTCTAATCTAGAACTGACATCAGGGATCATGGCATGAAAATGTCATGCCTTACGTTAAATAATAAATTACTGCAATGCAATGTACCTATCTCAGTCTGTGGCTAACAGCAAAACAGATCTGCGTGAAATCTGGTCTAGCCGACCTGTGTGTCGCGAAGTGACGCATGCCTAACTCCCATCTGCACTCGACTCACATCGGGTAGAGACACCCTCTTGGTATGGGCAGCTGTGAACGCTGCGATCACACTCAGATGGGCAACGAGTGGACCAATGGGATGGTCTCTGTACGCTTTCAACCCAACTCTGGTCTTACCTGGAACTCCCGTAGTCAGCTGATGTAGCCCACGCAGCAGGGAACGGTCCTGCGTGGTTTGCAGTGACGTAATTTGGTTCACTTGGATTTTTCTCCGTGTGAAATGAAACCGAACAAAGATTACAAACTCATCGACTGATTCAGACCACAGTATCTCTCTGAGAGTACAAGTACCTGTGTGAGAGTACAAGTATCTGTGTGAGAGTACAATTATCTGTGTGAGAGTACAAGTATCTGTGTGAGAGTACAATTATCTGTGTGAGAGTACATGTACCTGTGTGCTGTCTCTCAGGTGTGTGTTCTGCAGGTGTACCTGTGTGCTCTGTCTCTCAGGTGTGTGTTCTGCAGGTGTACCTGTGTGATCTGTCTCTCAGGTGTGTGTTCTGCAGGTGTACCTGTGTGCTCTGTCTCTCAGGTGTGTGTTCTGCAGGTGTACCTGTGTGCTCTGTCTCTGCAGTAGCTGCAGCTCTCGGTGGTAAAGAGTTGCAGCGAATGGAAACACTTCAGGAAGCTGCAGGTCAGAGGTCATCAGACAGCTGACCGTGTGTCGGGGGTCACTGAGACGCAGAGACTCATTCACATTCTGCAGCGCTGCATCCACTGACACACACACACACACACACACACACACACACACACACACACACACACACACACACACACACACACACACACACACACACACACTTCTGATCAGAAAGGTGTGATAACGTTTGTCTAAATGATGTGAATGAGTTCAGCTCTGAGCTGAGGACTCACCTGTCCTGGCTCGGTGAGCGTCCTGGTTGCCGAGGGTTATGGCTTCCTGCAGCTCGTCAGGATCCAGAGGATCAACACACCCCTCCTCCTGAGGTCAGAGGTCACAACACGTGTGTTACCATCTTTATGTCTTCACACACTCAATTCTGTTCTCTTACAGAGAAGGGCCGCCCCTTCCTTCCCACCGTGGGTCTTTTTTTCAGTCAAGATTCCCCATAGAGGGAGATTTGTTCAAAACAATAATGACGAGTATTTCTAATGAAGTATTTTTACAGCCTGATACTTCAACAGTTTTACCACAAACTGAGACTTCACTTGACAAATCATCTTTTAATCTGACAGACATCAGATGTGTAATTGATGTATAAAATCAAACAGGAGCTGAACATTATCTGTCTCTACCCAAATGTTTTATTTCTGTTTGTGTACAAGTATTTCTCTGTAAGGAAAAGTATATGTGTGTGAGTATAAAGTATGTGTGGCAGTATAAAGTATTTTTGTGTGCGTGTGTACCAGGGCTTTCTGCTGGCGATCTGCAGACAGCTGGTCCAGGTACCAGGGGCCGTTTTCAGTACGGAGGCCCCTGAGGGCCAAACATGGCTGCTGCAGAGCCGAGAGCAGAGAGAGTTCATCTGCAGAGTCCAGAGCTTCATCCACCTGCTGCACCGCCCAACGCACTGAGCCAAAGATCAGAAATATTAGAAATATTATAGACTCAAACCACCGCACTGACACACACACACACACACACATATAAATATTACAGATATTGACACAGATTCTAAAGTGGATTTCATTTGGCTGGAGGTTGGTGTGATGGAACTCACCGTTAACCAGGTTGATGTTGTTCTGGATTTCTCTCCGAGTCAGAAACTCTTCGTAGATATCTTTCTCCTCTGGACCTCCTCCCTGACACACACACACACACACACACACACACACACACACACACACACACACACACACACACACACACACACACACACACACACACGAGTGGTTATTTCACCCTATTGCCTGTCTGCTGTCCTCTGATTGGTTCTTTCACCGCTGCCTGCTGTCCTCTGATTGGTTCTCTCACCCTATTGGCTGCGTGTCTCTTCCTGTTCTTGTCCTGCTGCAGCATCTCCTGGTAGACGGCCATCAGCTCGTCCTGCAGCTCAGCCAGCTGAGCGTTGGGGTTCCTCAGAGCCGCCGCCGTCACCGCCACCTGTCCTCTGTCCACCGCCTCGTTGATGGCAATCACCGCTGCATGGGCTGATGGGAAAAAACAGAGAGGCTGGGTCACTGTCTGCTCCTCCTCCCCATCAGCCAATCAGCTGCTGTCTATCTGTACCTGCAGCCTCGTCCACTGACAGCTCATTGGCCAGAATGCCTCCGATCTTGTTGAATGCCGGCATCTGGATCCCATATTTATCCAACTCAGACTTCATGTTGTTGATCTCCTCCTCTGAACACAACAACGGTGATCATGATAGATCAGCTGCTATCAATTATTAGTTGATTAATAATAATAATAATATCTGTCTGATATTTACCTGTGAACTTGACTTTCCCGTAGAGATCCTGGATCTGTGGAGCAAGACCGAGTCTGTACAGGTACAGGCTGCAGAGAGAGAGAGACAGGCTGTTAACACAGAGAGAGAGACAGGCTGCAGAGAGAGAGAGACAGGTGATGTGACCAGAGAGAGAGAGAGAGAGAGAGAGAGAGAGAGACAGGTGATGTGACCAGAGAGAGAGAGAGAGAAAGAGACAGAGAGAGAGACAGAGAGAGAGAGAGGCTGCAGAGAGAGAGAGAGAGAGGTGATGTGACCTGAGAGCGTGGATGCAGTAAACTGCTCGGGGCATGTTCTTCCTGTCGTACACGTCTGTAGTTTCTGGGTGGAAGATCTGAAAACAACAACAATGAATATACTCAAAATAAGAAATGATACTCTAATAACAGGAAGTCAAATCCTCTAAGTACTCTATTACTGACCGCTGGCAGGCCGAGCGTCGTCATGGCGTTCCTCCAGTGGTTGATGTTGTCGGTGTGACGGAACTGAAGACCAGCCGCCTGATCACAACAACACAGCTGGTTAGTGATGACTGTCATTCTGCCTGCCTGTGTGTCTATGTGTGTGTCTGTATGTGTGCGTGTGTGTCTCTCTCCGTGTGTGTGTGTGTGTGTGTGTGTGTGTGTGTGTGTCTCTCTCCGTGTCTATGTGTCTGTCTCTCTCCGTGTGTGTGTGACCTGGTATCGACGCTGCTCGGGGTCGTAGATCTTCTTAAGAGCGACAGCGTCGGGAGCGAACCGGTGACCCAGTTTGGCGAGGAAGACTCCGTTCCTCAGCGCCTCCTCCAGCTCGGAGGGAGCAGGAAGCTCCTCCCCCAGACACGCCTCCATCCACCTGAGACAGTGAGGTCACATGTGGTGTCATCAAGGTATGGACACAGACTAAAGCATGATTTATGGTTCTGTGGAGGCTCCACGCACAGCTTTCTCCATAGCTACGTAAGTGGCCTGAAGTTTATACTGGTGCGTTGGTGTGTGTGTCGAGCCGGCATGTGTGTGTGTGGGGAGGTGTGTGTGTGTGTGTGTGTGGTAGAGTGAGTGAGAGAGTGAGAGTGATTATCTTCAGAGCGAGTAGTGACTCTAGAGTCATAGTGAGAGAAACAAAGCGTCTCCTCTGTTCTTTCTGACCGCGGTGGGAAACCTGGAGCAGGAGAAGGCTTAACAGACTGGTGAAGAGGGCTAGCTCTGTTCTGGTCTGCCCTCTGGACACCATAGAGGAGGTGGGGAGAGGAGGATGTTAGCCAGGCTGGCATCAATCATGGGCAACACCATGAGACTGGGAGTTCCCTGAGCAGCTCCTTCAGCAGCAGACTGCTGCACCCTCAGTGCTACGGCAGCTCCTTCATTCCAGCAGCAGTCACACTCTTTAATGCAACGTCATAATGTAGCACTGCTAGCTGTTTGCAATATGAGCCATCACTGGAAAATATGCACATTTAGATATTTATTACTCTGTCACCAACTGTGCAATATGTCATCTCTATTCATCCACACCACTCATCTGTATATCTGTTTTAATATACTGTCTGTTTATATAAGGGGGGTTATTGTGTAAATATGGTTGTTTTATTACTATTATAACAAATTCTACTTTTTTCTTATACTTTCTGCATATTATTTCTCCTATGTGTATTTGTGTTATTCTGATGTGTGTACATTGTTTTTCTTTTGAGCTGCTGGAGCACAGGCATTTCCTCAGTGTGGTATTAATACAGTCTAACTTATCTCATCTTAAAAGTTACCCCTCTCCTTCATTTCATGTTGTTTATGGACAAGGAGAACCAGGAAATGAGTCAACGCTACCAAACCAGGACGTACGTGGCGTCGCCATGTTGTTACATTTTTCCAGAGGTGACGTCAGGCTACGGCGTAGGGTCCGGCGTAGGTCCATGTTTCTACGTACGCAGTATAAATCACACTAAAGCAACATGCACACTGCTACGTTTTGGTTTAAAAATGATGAGCTATTGTTTTTTTTTTCTTTTCAGAAAAAAAGTTAGCTAGTTAGCCTAGTGTGCACAAAGATCGTGTTGTGGCTCAAAACGCTGCTTAAAAACCAAAAGGTAGCAGTGTAGATGTACACAGATCTCCTGAAGAAGAATAAACCGGTTGATTCTGGACTAGAACCAGGTGTCAAGAATAAACCAGTTCAGTCTGGACTAGAACCAGGTGTGAAGTGGACCCACTGACCTCTTGGCCTCCTCCAGCCTGCAGAGGTACTGATAGGCCACATTCTGGATCCTCTGTTCATCCATCTGCTCTGCTGTCAGACGCTCATCTGGAACACACACACACACACACAGATACACACACACACACACACACACACACACACACACACACAGAGATACACACACATACGCACACACACACAGACAGACACACAGACACACACACACACACACACACATACACACAGAGATACACACACACACACACACAGACAGACACACACACACACACACACACACACACACACACAGACACACAGACACACAGACACACAGAGATACACAAACACACACAAAGATACACACACATACGCACACAGACACAGACACACACACACACAGAGATACACACAGACAGACAGACAGACAGACAGACAGACACACAGATACAGATATATACACACACACACACACACACACACACAGTCAACATGTCAGAGAGACAGAAGACAAAAACAACTTCCTGTTTTATCAAAGACATACACGTCATCCATATAAACACACAAAGTCAGATGAGTAAAGAATCAAAGAGTTCATCTGGAGGAATGAATATGAATGTTTAAACAGTAAATATTACTGTACCTAACGTAGGCTACTGTAACGTTAGCTACAGGTTAACGTCAGCTGGTAAAATAAAACGTATATGTACATTAAAATAAATATGAAATGTTTACGGTTAAATCAACCTGATAGAAACGTCAACAGGTCAAAGCAGCAGGGAGAAGATAGGATTTAATAATGGTAAACATGTTTGTTTATGTGACTCACAGCGTCCGGAGGAGTCCGCCATGTTGGCAGTTATCTTCGTGTCTTGGTCCTCCGGCGGGAAAACTATCTCTGTATTTATGTCCTCGGTGACTCGTTCTTTTAGGAGAAATCTCTCCGGTTTAACGTCGCACCGTGGAAACGTGTCAAACTCGGTTCAGTCGCTTTCAAACTGGCCGCCGTTGTCCGGAGCTGCTTCCGCTCAGAAGTTTGAAAGCTCCCGCCGTTCTCTGATTGGTCGAACGACCAGCCGCTCCTCCCGTTGGCTGGGAAGTTGTCGCGTTGCATTGTGGTCTATGTATTTTCCTATCGTTAAAATATAAACATCTACCTTACCTAAACTAAACTAAACTAACTAGTTGTTTTGAAGGAACTACTTACTTCACATATCACCCTCTCTGTCCGTCACATCGTTTGTTTACTTTATTCTCCTCTTTACTTCTTATTTGTTTCAGTGTTGCCGTGGCAACGGAGTCAGCTACAGGCTACAGGCAGCCATCCATCATGCATTCAGTAGCAGCAAAGGAAAACATATCCGTTATTGAAGCATCTTACCTCAATATGGAGGAACTTTATCTTCACCTGGTAATAGTAAGTGCTGCTAACTCCGCTAACACTGCTAACTGCTAGCACTGCTAACTCACTCTAATTGACTCTAAAGGCAGGCTTGCAATAGGTTAGCTAATGCTAATAATAATAATAATAGTGTGTAAGTGGAAGGAAGACAAAGTACTAAATACCACAGTGTAGATACTGTACTACTGTAATACTGTAATACTCTGTCACTGCATCTAAAGCAACTTAAAGTACCCAAAGGAAAAGTAGTCATTGTGCAGAATAGCACACACACACACACACACACACACACACACACACACACACACACACACACATGCATGCAGACACACACACACACACACATTTATACCATAACTACGATGTGTCCATCCTGTAAGTTGATTTACTTTAATATTGTTGTTGTGATTATCCTTAACGCACACACAGATACACATTTTTAGTCTATTTAATCTTTCATCTGCAGGCCAGTTATATGCCATATATAGTCTCCATATAGTTTATATGATTAATTTTTAATAAACCAGATATTTAGGCGTTGCTGAGTTAAAAGATTCAAGATTCAAAAGTTTATTTCCATGCAACTATAATCAACTACAACTATACTACTGCAACTATAGTCTGCTCATTACAAAAAAAACAGAAAGCATTCATATCAGGACAGTCATATAGACCCCCCCCGCCCCCCCTTCAATGGATGCATGCCATTATACCCATAATTAAACAGATAAATATGTTTAAAAAGTAAAGTGCTGGAGGCGGCCTCTAGCTCACCCAGTTAGAGCGTTCGCCCCATGTAGGCTGAGTCCTACAGTGGCCCGGGTTAGAATCTGACCTGCTGCCCTTTGCTGCGTGTCATCCCCATCTCTCTCCCCCTTTTATGTCTTTTTATGTCTGTCACTATATAATAGGCCTACAGGGAAAAGCCCCAAAAAATAATCTTTAAAAAGTAAAATGCCAGTGATGAAAAGCAGCCTACAAGTCAGAGCACACGCAGACAGGAACAGGGAGAGGCAGGGAAAGGACTGAATAGAATCTACTGAATATCTTTGAGTTGTGGACAAAACAAGACATTTGAGGATGTCATCTTGGGCTTTTTGGAAACTCGAATCCACATTTTAGAGACCAAACAACTCATCCCTTCATTCAGGAAATAGATAATCACTTATTATAGTATCTGTTACTTTTATTCTCTTAAAGTTCAGGTGATGAGCTGACTCGTCCAGCAGAGGGAGGTGTTAGCTTAGCTTAAGCAGCAGAATCAGAGAGTTTGTTGCCCCAGTAAATTACACTTTTGTGGAATTTGCCTTGGTGATATTGGTGCATACATACATAAACAAACATATTAAACATTAATAAGATCATAACTAAAAGCTCTCGCCTCCACTCAAACCAAACTGACGTTGACTCTGACTGTTATTAATGTTTGGGTCAGACTCCTCAGGTGTTCTCGTGTCTCTGTGTGTCTTCAGACTGTGTCTAGGTGAGTCATCCTGCAGGTCGTCATGGCAACTGCTGCGTCTGCTCCAGGCGAGGATGAGGTGAAGCTGAAGAAGAAGAGGAAGAAGAGGATGAAGGACATCGAGGAGTTAACGTCTGCGGGACACAGAGCTCTGCAGGACGGACGCTCTGAAGACGCTCTGAGCTGCTTCAACAGCGCTCTGAAGGCTGCAGCACAGGTGAGACAACAACACAACACAGGTGAGACAGCAACAACACAACACAGGTGAGACAACAATACAACACAGGTAAGACAGCAACAACACAACACAGGTGAGACAACAGCATAACACAGGTGAGACAGAAACAACACACCACAGGTGAGACAGCAACATTACAACACAGGTGAGACAACAACACAACACAGGTGAGACAACAGCATAACACAGGTGAGACAGAAACAACACACCACAGGTGAGACAGCAACAACACAACACAGGTGAGACAACAACACAACACAGGTGAGACAACAACACAACACAGGTGAGACCGCAACACAGGTGAGACAACAACAACACAACACAGGTGAGACTGAACTTCAGTAATGGTCAAACTAAGTCTTTTATGTTCTGACGGGAACAACAATCTTTGAAATCTGTTCATTATTAATCAGTTAGCGTCCACTAAAAGTTCTGTTGTTGCTGCTGACAGACTCAGATTATTATTCTAAGTGTTTGACAACATTATGAGAGGATCCCTACAGAGATAGACCTTTTAGTTAAAGAGTAAGATCCTTTTAGTTTAACATCAAACAGCCCCGAAATCACCATCACCAAACTACACCAGACTCCATGTAAATAATCAGGACTTTTATCATCGTAAAACACACTTCATTCAAAGTAGACAGAAACTAAATAAAACTACCAAAAGCCGTCTTGGTTCGTCTTTCCACTGTTCCAACAATCTCCACCCTGGTCTGGTTGAAATAAACCCTTAATTCACCCATTTACATGTGGAGATATGCTGGCTCTATACACGCTAAAAGTAGTGATTATTTACATGGAGTCTGGTTCTATACATGCTAAAAGTAGTGATTATTTACATGGAGTCTGGTTCTATACATGCTAAAAGTCCTGATTATTTGCATGGAGTCTGGCTCTATACACGCTAAAAGTAGTGATTATTTACATGGAGTCTGGTGGGTTTGGCGTTATATGAGATCGTAGACTGAAAATAAAGATACATTTTCTCCCGCTGTACAAAGTGAAGCCACCAGGGGGCGATCCAGATGTTGTTGCTTCCATGCAGTAACCCCTTGGATGAGACTTGCTCATTTCCCATGATGCTCTGCCCCAGCTGCAGGACTCCCGTGTTCTCAGGGCCTGCTCCTTTAACCTTGGTGCCGCCTACGTGGAAGCGGAGCAGCCAGAGAAAGGTTTGGACTTCCTGCGTCAGGCTCAGCCCGGGCCAAAGGCTGACCGGCTACCGGACCTGCAGTTCAACCTGGCCCTGGCCCACAATGCACTGGGGCAGAGACGAGAGGCTGCCGCCTACTTCCTGCAGGCCGCTCAGCTGTACAGATCACAGGGAGACGGACGCAGCGAGGGAGACGCCTGCATGGAGATGAGCCGCTGCTACAGCAGAGACAAGGTCAGAACCAGAGACAGAGAAAGAGAGAGACAGAGACAACACAACATTATTATTATTGTGTTATGTAATTGTTTTGTAATATAGTGTGCTGTATAACTATCAGTACAGTATATAATCTATTTGACACCTACTGTATGTATTAATATGTGATATGCATTTTCTGTAAACTGCTTTGGCAATAACATGTTTTATTTGTTCTTTTTGTTGCTTATTTGTTCTGTGTGTGTGTGTGTGTGTGTGTGTGTGTGTGTGTCTGTGTGTGTGTAGGACTGGGTTCTTGCTGCTCAGAGTTTCCTGCGCGCTGCAGAGAGTTACAGAGTGGCGGCCATGTTGGATTCTGCAGCCGCTGCCCTCAAAGAGGCGGCAAGTAACATGATCCAATCAGATCAGTTCAGCCGTGATGACATCATCAGCGTGCTGACAGAGTGTCTGAGTTTGACAGACAGCGTCACCGACCCGAGGATTCTGGGTAATCTCCTTCTTTAACCCTTAAACAAACACCAGAAACTTCTGAACCTGCAGATCTTATCTGACCTGTTTAGTAACCATGGTGATCAGGGTTAGGACCTGATTTGGGAAAAAATACAGTACAGATGAACAGTTCCTGAGTTGATGTTCCAGTCCTAACTGAAGATAAGAAAAGGGTTTTACACAAGCTTTGGTAGTGGATAGTTTTTATCTGTCATACTGATGTGGGATTTTTCTTTCATATGTTATCCATTACTGCATGTTTTTTATATTTTGATGACTTTATATGCATTTACTTTTATACTATACGATATTTACTCTGTTTTTTATATGATATTATAATATATCAGTTATAGGGATCCATTATAAGTGCTCTAATATCTTAAAAGGCAATCGTAGCTCCTTCAGCCTCCGTAGTACTGAGGCTACGCGGCTCCCTCCCTCTGGTGTAGCCTCCACACTTGGAAGTACTTGGCAGAGAGCCAACTTCAATAGCTTGAAGCAGTCTTTCCTGAAAAGCTCAACACTCGTAAAATGAGCAGAATCAGCAAGACAAAAATTGCTGAGTCGACAAGAATACAGTCCCTCCTTCTGCATGCTCACCCACTGACTGTCTCCTACTTGCAAGAAGAATAAAGAAAATAACATAGGAAACTCCAGTGTGTCAGACTATCTTAATTTCCAGCTTCATCACCGAACACCAAAGAGATTTTCCACAACACTTCCTAACTTCCCAAAATCTGAAATAAACTCTCCTAACTTCAGGATAACGCTGAGCTGTCCTGACTCTTTCTGCTGAGTCATGTCTCACAGCGGAGAGACACATGACTCCTGTCTCTGTATCGATGATGACTGGTGGGTTAAATCAGCCATCCTTCACATAGAGAAACATTATACATCTACTTGAGCTTAACAATGTTGTAACTTTTGTTTCTTTCTCACTAAAACAGGCATTGGAACTATTAAATGATTGGTTAACCAGGGTCGGCTTCACCTAAGAAATAAATCCATGAAATAACAGGACAAAGTTTCTTTGTCTTGTAATTTAAAACAGACATTTTGCGTGTAGCTACAGGTAAAAAAAATGCTTAGTGCTGGCCGTTCCATTGATTTCCTCGTGCAGGCAGGATAGTGGTGCATTCTGGGAAAATGTCTGCATGCGTCTGCTACATTGTGGCTGTGTAACGGGCGCATGTCGGCAGCCCTCTCTGTTAGCTATTGATTGGTTAACTGTTAAGAAGCGTGGATAGCCGACCCTCGTTAACCAATAAGAGGTCAGAAATCTAAATCTGAATCAGCATAGTTTTAAAGTAGGTTTCAGTCTGTTTCAGTCAGAAAAAACAAAGTTCCTTAAGAAGAAAAGTAGCATCAGTTGCTCGCTAACATACATAATTAATGTTTAATATGTTTGTTTGTTTATGTATGCACCTTCCACCAAGGCAAATTCCACACACATGTTCTTATTGTGGCGATAAAACCTTTTCTGATCTGATTCTGATTCTTCTAACTGTTGATAACCCTCACCGTTGGGTTTAGTATTTGGAACCTGAGATGAGACAGGATTATTATAGTCACTTAGATTTACTTCTTTGTGTTATACCAAAAAAAATTGGGAAAACCCCTCTCTTAGAGTCTTCCTGTCTTAAGACTTTAGAGAGGAAGATTCTGTGATATGGCCGCTGGTTTTGTGGACTATTATACTACATCAGATAAAACTGACTGAGTGATTGTGTGTGCTGATGTCCAGGTGAGCTGTACCTGTGCGTGGGTGTGTCTTACTGCCGGCTGCGGTGTTTCCAGGAGGCGGTGGCGTGTCTGCAGCGAGCCCTGAGCCCTGCAGCTCAGCAGCCCCCCCTGCTGGCCAGAGTGCTGCACAACCTGGGAGCCGCCCTGAACTCTGCCGGCCGCTTCCCCGCCGCTGTCAACTACCACCGGCTGGCTGCCGGACTCTACGGTCAGTAAAGGTTATTGATATATAGATCTTATCACAGACAGAGTCACAAAGGGACAGACGGACCAGATAAATAAACACATTAAACTCTTAAAACGTGTCTAGGAGTTACTCTTTCAAAAGCTCTGTCACCTTCAGTTTCAGTTTGTGAAATACTCTGAATTGTTTTCATGTTGCAGGAATACAGTTTGATTTTAAGTTTTTGTGTTTGTGTGTGTGTGTGTGTGTGTGTGTGTGTGTGTGTGTGTGTGTGTGTGTGTGTGTGTGTGTGCACGTGTGTATGCGCCTCTGTGTGCATGTGTGTGTGTGTGTGTGTGTGTGCGTCTGTGTGTGTGTGTGTGTGTGTGTGTGTGTGTGTGTGTGTGTGTGTGTGTGTGTGTGTGTGTGTGTGTGTGTCTGTAGGCTCCCTGGGTTGCCGTGGCGACCAGGCCCGTTGTTTCAGTAACTTGGCGTTTGCCTGCAGTCAGCTGGGAGACGAAGAGGAGGCAGCAGAGAGCTTCATCCACGCTCTGCAGGGATTCAGAGACACTGGTAACTTCTGTCACTTCTTCACCACTGTTTAATGTTTATTAGAGTTAAATAATGTTAATACTGTTTATTATTTTGAGTAGCGCTAAGCTCCGGATGCAGGGACCGTGGCTCTGCTAAATAGTCTGTCTCTCTGCCTCTCTCTCTGTCTGTCTGTCTGTCTGTCTGTCTGTCTGTCTGTCTCTCTGTCTGTCTGTCTGTCTGTCTGTCTGTCTGTCTCTCTGTCTGTCTGTCTGTCTGTCTCTCTGTCTGTCTGTCTGTCTGTCTGTCTGTCTGTCTGTCTCTCTGTCTGTCTGTCTGTCTGTCTCTCTGTCTGTCTGTCTGTCTGTCTGTCTGTCTGTCTCTCTGTCTGTCTGTCTGTCTGTCTGTCTGTCTGTCTGTCTGTCTGTCTGTCTCTCTGTCTGTCTGTCTGTCTGTCTGTCTGTCTGTCTGCCTGTCTCTCTGTCTGTCTGTCTGTCTGTCTGTCTGTCTGTCTGTCTGTCTGTCTGTCTGTCTGTCTGTCTGTCTGTCTCTCTGTCTGTCTGTCTGTCTGTCTGTCTGTCTGTCTGTCTCTCTGTCTGTCTGTCTGTCTGTCTGTCTGTCTGTCTGTCTGTCTGTCTCTCTGTCTGTCTGTCTGTCTGTCTGTCTGTCTCTCTGTCTGTCTGTCTGTCTGTCTGTCTGCCTGTCTCTCTGTCTGTCTGCCTGTCTGTCTGTCTGTCTGCCTGTCTGTCTGTCTGTCTGTCTGTCTGTCTGCCTGTCTGTCTGCAGAGGACCACTTGTCTGAGGTTCAGGTGTGTGAGTCGTTAGCAGAGTGTTACCTGAAGCAGAGGAAGCAGCAGAAAGCTGTTCAGCTCTACAAACAGGCTCTGACGGCTCTGTCTCACTGCCAGGTAACAGCTGTCTCACTGCCAGGTGTCTTCATGTGACAATCACACATTGTCACACAGATTTTGCATCATTCTGACCAGATCCTAGGCCTCGAGACCTGTCTCAAGTCCCTTTGGTTGCTGGGTTTTGGGGATTGGTTAATGAGGACTAATGACTGACATCTGAGCTGCATCTCATAGCCCTTAAATTGCCTCCTCGAGTCCTCCACTTGCCTCCCTTCCTCGCGTCCTAGTCCATCCCACCGAGGAGAGGCACGGGAGAGATGCGAGGAAATCATCGGAGAAGAGCGGCAACGAGCAAATGTGTTTTAGAGAGTTGAGAAGTCCTTTCATCTGAAGTATCACATACCTCGGTGATCCCTCCTTGATGATTCCTCCTCGATGATCCCTACTTGGTCCTCGGTAATTCCTCCTCGATGATTCCTCCTCGATGATCCCTCCTCGCTCCTTGATGATCCCTCCTCGATGTTCCCTCCTCGATGATCCCTCCTTGATGATTCCTCCTCGATGATCCCTCCTTGATGATTCCATTCGATGATCCCTCCTCGCTCCTTGATGATCCCTCCTCAATGATTCCTCCTCAATGATCCCTCCTCGATGATTCCTCCTCGATGATCCCTCCTTGGTGATCCCTCCACGGTGATCCTTCCTTGATCATTCCTCCTTGGTGATCCCTCCTCGATGATCCCTCCTCTGTGATTCCTCCTTGATGCTCCCTCCTCGCTCCTCAGGGCAGAAATAAGAGCTTTGAGAGGGATAGAACAACTTCCAGTTCAGCCAAGGACCGAGGAATCGAGGAGCTATCAGATAAGGGACCTGAGATGCAGCCATGGATGGGCAGTCACTCTCTCTCTCCCTCCTCAAGGTTGAATGGTTTGAAACACAGCTCTTTGTTTCACTTTCAGGACAGTTCTGGTTCAGTTCGGGATCGTCTGGTGGAGCGTCTGACTGCAGCTCTGCAGCAGAGTCTGCAGGTGAGAAAACATCACACCTCCCATTAGAGTCTGTCCTCCCCTGAGACACTCTATTTATTTATTGTTATTGTATTATTTCAGGACAATGCACATTGATATTGAATCTTGAATAAATATTGAATATTTATGCAATGTTATGCAATGAAAATGCAGGAACTTGCAAAAGTTGCGGGAAATTGCAAATGATGAAAAAGAGAAAAAAAGTGATTCCCCAACACCCTCTTCTCACCAAGGGGGCAAGCTTCTCTCCACAGAGCGAAGCTCCTATGGCGCCATTTTGATGCTACCAAGCTATCACCCCCCGTTAGCATTCCATTGACTGTCATTCATTTTGGCGTCACTTTGACAGCCAATAACTTTACATCTGAAGCGTTTAAAGACTTCAGTAGTCCGTAGTTTATTTCTTAAGAAACACAGCAATGTATAAAAGGCTCCATTACCTTGTAAGGCAAGGCAAGGAAGCTTTATTTGTACAGCACTTTTCAGCAACCTCTCCGGGAACCATCACCTTATTGTGGTGGAGAGGTTTGGGTGTCCCTATGAACCTGAGGGCTGTGTTGTCTGGAGCTTTGTGCTCCTGGTAGGGTCTCCCATGGCAAAGTGGTCTCAGGTGAGGGGCCAGACGAAGAATGGTTCAAAAAACCCTATGAAAAAACGAGGAAGGGATAGAGAGACCCTGCCCGGAGGAAGCCCGGGGCCCCCGTCTGGAGCCAGGCCCAGAGGGAGGGCTCGTCAGCGAGCGTCTGGTGGCCGGGTTTGCCACGGAGCCCGGCCGGGCACAGCCCGAAAAAGCTACGTGGCACCTATCTCTCCAGCCCATGGGCCCACCACCTGTGGGAGGAACCGCTGGGGTCGGGTGCGCTGCCACACGGGTGGCGGTGAAGGTCAGGGGCCGCGACGGACCAGACCCGGGCAGCAGAGGCTGGCTCTGGGGACATGGAATGTCACCTTGCTGTGGGGGAAGGAGCCGGAACTTGTGCGTGAGGTGGAGCGCTACCAGTTGGATCTGGTGGGGCTTACTTCTACGCATAGTCTCGGTTCTGGAACCGTCCTCCTGGAGAGGGGTTGGACTCTTTTCTTCTCCGGAGTTGCCCAGGGTGTGAGGCGCCAGGCGGGTGTGGGGATACTCACAAGTCCCCGGCTGAGCGCCGCAACGTTGGAGTTTACCCCGGTGGACCAGAGGGTCGCCTCCCTACGCCTGCGGGTTGTTGGGGGGAAAACTCTGACTGTTGTTTGTGCATATGCACCAAACAAGAGTTCAGAGTATTCGGCCTTTTTGGAGACCTTGAATGGAGTCCTGTATGGGGCTCCGGAGGGGGACTCCATATTTCTGCTGGGGGACTTCAACGCACATGTGGGCAATGACGGAGATACATGGAGAGGCGTGATTGGGAGAAACGGCCTCCCTGATCTAAACCAGAGTGGTTGTCTGTTATTGGACTTCTGTGCTAGTCATGGATTGTCTATAACAAACACCATGTTCGAACATAGGGATGCTCATAAGTGTACTTGGTACCAGAGCACCCTAGGCCGAAGGTCAATGATCGATTTTATTGTCGTTTCATCTGATCTGAGGCCGTATGTTTTGGACACTCGGGTGAAGAGAGGGGCGGAGCTGTCAACTGATCACCATCTGGTGGTGAGTTGGGTCAGGGGGTGGGGGAAGACTCTGGACAGACCTGGTAAACCCAAACGGGTGGTGCGGGTAAATTGGGAACGTCTGGAGGAAGCTCCTGTCCGACAGACCTTCAACTCACACCTCCGGCGGAGCTTTTCGTGCATCCCTGTGGAGGCTGGGGGCATTGAACCTGAGTGGACAATGTTCAAAGTTTCCATTGCTGAAGCTGCGGCAGGGAGCTGTGGTCTTAGGGTCTTAGGTGCCTCAAGGGGCGGTAACCCTCGAACACCGTGGTGGACACCGGTGGTCAGGGAAGCCGTCCGACTGAAGAAGGAGTCTTTCCGGGATATGTTATCCCAGAGGACTCCGGAGGCAGTTGCAAGGTACCGAAGGGCCCGAAGGACTGCAGCATCTGCCGTGAAAGAGGCAAAGCAGCGGGTGTGGGAGAAGTTCGGAGAAGACATGGAGAAGGACTTTCGGTCGGCACCAAGGCGCTTCTGGAAAACCGTCCGCCACCTCAGAAGGGGGAAGCGGGGAACCATCCAAGCTGTGTACAGTAAGGATGGGACTTTGTTGACCTCAACTGAGAAGGTAATAGGGCGGTGGAAGGAGCACTTTGAGGAACTCCTAAATCCAGCTGATGCGCCCTCTTTGTTAGAGGCAGAGCTGGAGGATGACGGGGGATTGTCGTCAATTTCCCTGGTGGAGGTCACTGAGGTAGTCAAACAACTCCACAGTGGCAAAGCCCCAGGGATTGATGAGATCCGTCCAGAAATGCTGAAAGCTCTGGGTGTGGAGGGGCTGTCTTGGTTGACACGCCTACTCAACATTGCGTGGAAGTCTGGGACAGTGCCTAAGGAGTGGCAGACCGGGGTGGTGGTTCCCCTCTTCAAAAAGGGGGACCAGAGGGTGTGTACCAATTACAGGGGTATCACACTTCTCAGCCTCCCTGGTAAAGTCTACTCCAAGGTGCTGGAAAGGAGGGTTCGGCCGATAGTCGAACCTCAGGTTGAAGAGGAACAATGCGGATTCCGTCCTGGGCGTGGAACAACGGATCAGCTCTTTACTCTAGCAAGGATCCTGGAGGGAGCCTGGGAGTATGCCCATCCAGTCTACATGTGTTTTGTGGATCTGGAGAAGGCATATGACCGGGTCCCCCGGGAGACTTTGTGGGAGGTGCTGCGGGAGTATGGGGTGAGGGGGTCCCTTCTCAGGGCCATCCAATCTCTGTATGACCAAAGCGAGAGCTGTGTCCGGGTTCTCGGCAGTAAGTCAGACACGTTCCAGGTGAGGGTTGGCCTCCGCCAGGGCTGCGCTTTGTCACCAATCCTGTTCGTAGTATTTATGGATAGGATATCGAGGCATAGTCGTGGTATGGAGGGGTTGCAGTTCGGTGGGCTGGGGATCTCATCACTGCTCTTTGCAGATGATGTGGTCCTGATGGCATCATCGGCCTGTGACCTTCAGCACTCACTGGATCGGTTTGCAGCCGAGTGTGAAGCGGCTGGGATGAGGATCAGCACCTCTAAATCTGAGGCCATGGTTCTCAGCAGGAAACCGATGGAGTGCCTTCTCCAGGTAGGGAATGAGTCCTTACCCCAAGTGAAGGAGTTTAAGTACCTTGGGGTCTTGTTCGCGAGTGAGGGGACAATGGAGCTGGAGATTGGTCGGAGAATCGGCGCAGCGTGGGCGGTATTACATTCTGTTTATCGCACCGTTGTGACGAAAAGAGAGCTGAGCCAGAGGGCAAAGCTCTCGATCTACCGGTCAGTTTTCGTTCCTACCCTCACCTATGGTCATGAAGGTTGGGTCATGACCGAAAGAACGAGATCCAGGGTACAAGCGGCCGAAATGGGTTTCCTTAGGAGGGTGGCTGGCGTCTCCCTTAGAGATAGGGTGAGAAGCTCAGTCCTCCGTGAGGAGCTCGGAGTAGAGTCGCTGCTCCTTCACGTCGAAAGGAGCCAGTTGAGGTGGTTCGGGCATCTGGTAAGGATGCCCCCTGGGCGCCTCCCTAGGGAGGTGTTCCAGGCACGTCCAGCTGGGAGGAGGCCTCGGGGAAGACCCAGGACTAGGTGGAGGGATTACATCTCCAACCTGGCATGGGAACGCCTCGGGATCCCCCAGTCAGAGCTGGTTAATGTGGCTCGGGAAAGGGAAGTTTGGGGTTCCCTGCTGGAGCTGCTCCCCCCGCGACCCGACCACGGATAAGCGGACGACGATGGATGGATGGATGGACTTTTCAGCAACATGGCGATTCAAAGTGCTTTACATGAAGACAATTAAAATACAAGAATAAAAGTTACAGTGCAGTATAAGAAATTAAACATTAAAGAGCAGTTAAAAACAGTTAAAAATATAAAAGCCGATAAAATAAGCAACGAAAGTATAAGAAATGGATAGTCATTTAACGAAAGGCAGCATCAAAAAGAAAGGTCTTCAGCCTTGATTTAAAGAACTGAGAGTTGCAGCAGACCTGCAATTCTCTGGAAGTTGGTTCCAAATATGTGGAGCATAGAAACTAAATGCTGCTTCTCCCTGTTTAGTTCTGACCCTGGGGACAGAAAGCAGACCTGTCCCAGACCACCTGAAAGGTCTGGGTGGTTCGTAGTTTACTAGCAGGTCAGAAATGTATTTTGGACCTAAACCGTTTAGTGATTTATAAACTAGCAAAAGTATTTTGAAATCAACTCTCTGAGGCACAGGAAGCCAGTGTAAAGACTTCAGCACTGGAGTGATGTGATCCACTTTCTTGGTCTTAGTGAGGAGTCGAGCAGCAGCGTTCTGAATCAGCTGCAGCTGTCTGATTGATTTTTTAGGGAGACCTGTAAAGACACCGTTACAGTAGTCCAGTCTACTGAAGATAAAAGCATGGACAAGTTTTTCAAAGTCCCTTTACCCTTGATATATTCTTAAGGTGGTAATAGGATGACTTTGTAATTGTCTTAATGTGGCTGTTGAAATTCAGGTCTGAGTCCATAATTACACCTAGATTTCTGGCTTTGTCTGTTGTTTTTAACATTGTCATTTGAAGCTGAGCACTGACTTTAATCGTTCCTCTTTTGCTCCAAAAACAACCACCTCAGTTTTTTCTTCATTTAATTTAAGAAAGTTCTGGCACATCCAGTCATTAATTTGTTCACTGCACATAGTCAGTGTTTGTATAGGACTATAGTCTCCTGGCGATAAGGTTATGTAAATGTGTGTGTCGTCCGCATAACTGTGGTAACATATTTTGTTGTTTTCCATAATCTGAGCCAGTGGAAGCATGTAGATGTTAAACAGAAGAGGCCCCAGAACGGAGCCTTGGGGAACTCTGCACGTCATATTTGTATGCTCAGATGTATAATTACCTATAGATACAAAGTAGTCCCTATTCTTTAAATAGGATTCAAACCAGTTTAGGACTGAGCCAGAAAGGCCAACCCAGTTTTCCAGTCGGTGTAGTAATATGTCATGGTCGACCGTGTCAAATGCAGCACTGAGATCAAGTAATACTAAGACTGCAGTTTTGCCACTATCTGTGTTTAAGTGGATGTCATTAAATACTTTAACAAGAGCTGTCTCAGTGCTGTGGTGTGGTCGAAAACCCGACTGGAAGGCATCAAAACCATTGTTTAGTGACAAGAAAAGGTTGAGTTGTTAAAAAACTGCTTTTTCAATGATTTTACTTAAGAATGGAAGGTTAGATATCGGCCTATAGTTGCTCAGTAGCGCCGTGTCTAGATTGTTCTTTTTTAAAAGTGGCTTGATGACTCCAGTTTTCAGGGCCTTTGGGAAGATACCTGAGAGAAGAGACGTGTTTACAATCTGTAAAAGATCAGAAGACATACAATTTGAAACATTTTTGAAAAGGCCTGTTGGTAGAATATCAAGGCAACAGGAGGAGGTTTTCAGATGTTGTATAATGTCCTCCAGGTTTTTATGGTTGATCATATGAAATTGTGTGATATTGGAATTTGTTTTGCCTGGACAGTGTGGCAACACATATCCCTTACTTGTACCTCACATTATGGCTCCGTAGCAGACGTTTTTTATAAAAATAGGCTAACGATTGGGTCATAACCACGAGACTTACTGTCTCATAGTAGAGGAATTACCGTACAGTACAGGAGAAGCTCGCAGGCAGTTTGGACTTACATCAGCTGTTTAGTTTAATTACTAATGTTAACTAGCATTTTAGTTAGCAATAATTAGCCTGTACCTATGTAATCTCCTTACATATACCTACGCTCTCCGTCTCTGATAGATTGGGAATGATTGAGATTTCTCTCGGCACAGCTACCAGAAGACTTACAACGTTCAGACACGTTGCTCACGTCACATCTACGTCATCAAGCTCAGTTTGAGGCTGCGCAGTAACACTCAGCCATCACCGGGAAAGTGCTTCTAATAGACTTCACTGGTCTCTGTCAAAAACAATGGCGTCACTTTGTCCATTTCTTATATGTCTATGGTTCTCACTAGGCAAAATTACGTCACTTGATAACGTTCCCATGGCAACAGTGGGAAATGGCTGCTCTTGTGTGAAGTAAACGCAACACTTTTCAACTTTCTGCTGAGATATATGTGACTTATTTGCAACTAAAATGTGGGGATTATGAAATCATGCAAGCCCCGCATATTTTGCGGGGAAATTGGCAATTTATGCGGCGAAAGTGCGGCATATTTGAAAAAATGCGGCCCCCGCATAAATATGCGGACTTTAGCTGATTATGCATTAAATTCTGCGATCGCATAATCACGTTTTTCTGGAGGGACTGGAGTAGTTAAACTAGACAGCCGTCCGGTCATGGCAGCAGCTCCATCTGTGCATATGCCGACACAAAAAGACCATTTTGGTTTTCCTGATGTATAATCATCCAGTGACTTGAATAGTTCTGCGGCTGTCGTTTTGGTTGGCAACGATAGTGCACATAACATATCCTCATGCACATCCTCCTGATAAAGATATCACACATAAACAAGTAGTATTGCCTTGTTGTCAATATCTGTAGACTCGTCAACCTGGAGTGCGTACCACGGTGATGTATTAATCCTCTTCAACAATTGTGTCTCAATGTCCTCTGCTATTTCCTCAATGCGCCATGTGACAGTGCTAGCTGAAAGAGGCACCTGTGCTATCTTTTTAACCGCAGCCTCTCCTAGAAGTTCACGGCAAATGTCTTTAGTGGCGGGCAGGATCAATTCTTCACCAATGGTGAATGGCTTCTTAGCCTTAGCAATACGATTAGCCACCAAGTATTATCCTCTCAGTGCACTCGCATTTGTTGATGTGGTGGCCCTCAGTAATTGCATCTGTCCTTCTTGTTCATGCTTTTTTCTTTCAAAATACTCCGAAGGCTTGTCTTTGAATGTTTAAAGGTGCTTGGTCTCCGAGTGGCGAAGCAGTTTTGAAGGCTTCATTGCCTCATTAGAGAACCGGTCGCCGCATATTATGCAGAGCGGGCTTGGTGCGCGGGAATCACCTGTCCCGATAAATCCATATTTTAAGTAGGACTCCTGGTATTGTCTGTTAAATGCAGCTTTCTTTTTCTTGGAAGTCGTATGCTCTTCTTCTGTCTCCTCACTGGGCCTTTTCCCCTTCGCAAAGAAACTTTCCAAAGACGTTTGCTTTTTACTCTTGCTAGCTTGTGGGTTTAATTTTAGCTGCAACGTATCACGTGACCGAGACAAGCATCAAAAGTGAGTTATAGACGGATGTATCAGAGGAAATCCGGTCATTTTTCAAAATAAAACATTGTTCAGACTCAGATAATAAATAAAACGGAAATAATGTAAGTTATTTATTCTTTCTCTGCGGCCCGGTACCAAATGACCCACGGACCGCAGCCCAGGGGTTGGGGACCGCTGGTCTAGACCACACTCTATAATTTACAAAGACCCAACAATTCTAGAATTCCCTGTGTGAGGTCCCATGGTACCTGGACTTATATTGAAATTTCAAAATGAAATAGCCGTATTTTTTCCTTTTTTGAAAGTGTAGTTTATTTAGAACAGACGTTTGTTCTTGTACGTTGGATGTCGTCCTGATTAATCCAAACTGTTCTTTCCCTCTCAGAGGCCACGCCCACTCAGGCCACCTATCAGGTAACAGCCAATCAGCTCTCAGTGTCTCTGTGACTCAGCTGAGCCAGAAACGTATACTAAGCTTTAAATGTCTTCATCGCAGGAGGAGTGACGTCACTCAGAGTCCAGGTGCAGCGTCCAATCAGCAGCCAGACGATCAGAGGGGGGAGGGGCCAGGTGAGTCTCACCTGGGACAGTGTTCCCCGTTTCACTGTGTTTGAACCACATCTGTTTTTTTTACCTTTGACTTATTTTAAGTTCTTTTCCAGCATGACGTTTGGGCGCTTTTTCAACATTTTTCATGGCGAGGTTTTTTTTCCAAGATTTTGTTGCATTTTTTCAACCTTTTTTACGCTTTCTCTTCGAAAATTTTTCTGTGAACAGGATCACAGCTGGAGGCCGCAGGCAGACAGGAAGCAGCAGAGCATTGTGAGTCAGCGGTAGGCGTAGCCACTGAGGAACCTGAATACATGAGCATGGTACCTGCACTACACAGGTAACACATCATATTCATCAAATGAACAACACACAGCACAGCAACCCGATCCACACTAGCCCAACGCAAGTAGCGCATTGGAACTGACTGCCAAGCTACATTATGCCACAGCCGGCCAAACTGAGGAAAGGACTGACCTACCTAACGGGTTCCAGACAAGGCGAGTGGAGGGTCCAAGTTTTAAACTGATTAGGTGTAATGTTTTCATAACCCAATGTGTACTTCTAGCTTTGGTTGCTCAAGACAGTAGGCTACACTCAGCTACGGATTCCACCAAAACAAACAACCTAAGTCCCGCCTTCCACTTCCTGTTAATACGTCTTTTTATTTTGGAATTGTGAATAGAGTGCAGTGTGAATAGAGAGGATCTAAACAAACTTTCGAAGTGGTAGACGTGGCATCATTTCTATGTAGTACATTGTGTTTTAATAACGTGTTTTACCTGCTAGGCAGCAGCTTAGCCATATATATAGAAATTATGCTAACATCATAGAACCCTTTCAAAATTATTTTAAATAGATTAAGAAAGCAACCGCTACTGACATGTTACCGATAGACTTCCAAACGTGACGAAGAAAAAAAGAGGAGTTTATTGGCTTTACATCCAACCCAGTCATGGTCACGTAATTTGATCTATTGATTTGTGTACAATGACACGTTAATGACGTTTTTTTTCGTGATGATCAGCACGTATTTTACTAATTTATTTCATTGGGAAGCATATTTCATGATTACAGCACGTTTCTTTCTGCCAATCGGTTGCAGCAGAGAATCTGGATACAGCTGCGTTATTATTGGTATTTTTAGCCCAATAATTGCTGTTTTTATCAACATTTATTCACCAGATCGTATCATGGTTTTTATGTATTTCTTTTACTGTTATTACTTCGGTCTATTTTGGCCAGGGAAGCTGGATGGCTTTATGTTTATTGATATTTTTTTAAACTATAACGCTACATCTATCAACATTTATTTAGATGTTATCATGGTATTCATTTCTTTATTTTAATCATATTATTTTGGTCTTATTACCGGTGAAATATTACAGTAAATAAGACAGAACAGTACGCTACGATATGAGCCGAGCTGGGCGCATTCAAAGCTGATATCCCACAATGCAACGCGGTCATTCATATCAGAGAATGGGACAGCGATCAGCGGGTCTTTAACGCCAGTATCGTTTCAATGTACATATATAATCTGTGGTTTTGTCACCAGCAACAACACATAGCTCAGTTTTGTTCCAGTAAGTTATGCACCGTAATAACGTTTTAAAAAATCAGCTGAAGACTCGGAAGTGACGAAGGCTGCAGCCCCTGAATTGGGACATATCTTATACAAGCTTTACAAACAAAAGACAAATTGAGCTGAAACCTGATTGGTTGTTTTCTTTCAGTGACACCTCATTGGTTCAGGAGGCAGAGGCCCCGCCCACCAGCCCTGGTGACATCATAGAGGCCCCGCCCCCTGCAGCCAGGTGGAGGTCTCGGTTCTGTTCCCTGATGTAGAGAGATAAACAATGTTCAACTGGGGGTAAAAATCTGCCCAGCCGTCCAATCACAGTGGACGAGGGGCGGGACAGAGAACAACCATCAACAACAACGGGTGACAACGTATATTTGTGTCCTGTCTGCCTGCGAGCTGCAGCCGGCTGTTTTCAGAAGAGCTCTTAAACATGAGACAGGAGCGTCGGAGAGAAACTCTTCCAGTTCAACTCGCAGGAACAGATTTACAGTGTTTCCTTTTTTTAGCAGTGGGGGCAGGTTTGTCCGAACAGCATCCAATTAGAACGCACCCACCGCGGTGACGTTTTTGGTGGAGCTGTTGGTTTAATAGTTGACTCGGAAGAAAGCAAACGTTTTGACACTAAACTCCATCAACACAACAGTATGTGGAGTTAAACTGGACGGGGCCAATCACCTCTCAATAGTTCTACTTGTTGGTAAATTGCAATGTGAGCAGCAGCCAACGGGGGGGTTGCATTATGTCGGCAGGATCATTTAAAAGGCAATAATCCTACACGACTATATTGTGCATCTGCCCTGTTTCTGATACCGTGAAGGCAGAAGTTTTTCCATGGCGGGCCGCCACTACAAAATCAACATAGAAGAAACACTGGATTTAATAGCTGGCGATGTTTTGGTCTGGTTCTGTTTGGTCAACAGGCGGTCTGATGAGACTAACTCCAGCGACAGTTGGACCAATGAGAAGAACATATTCAATTCAATTTTATTTCAATTCAATTTTAGTTATAGTATCAAATCATAACAGGAGTTATCTCAAGACACTTTACAGATAGAGTAGGTCTAGACCACACTCTATAATTTACAAAAAACCCAACAAGTCCCCCCAAGAACAAGCACTAGTGCAACAGTGGCAAGGAAAAACTCCCTTTCAGGAAGAAACCTTGGACAGACCCAGGCTCTTGGTAGGAGGTGTCTGCTGGCCGTTGGGGTGCATCACAGTATAGTAAATAAACAGTGGTTAGAAAAAGTGGGTGTAGTAGTGCAGGGAGCAGCACGGCATAGCATATTTCTCAGCAGAACCACGTCAACAGCTGGAACCATGATTTTGGTGCCATCCTAATCCCAGGATTTCATCCTGGGTGAAAAAGAAACAGAAAGACTCCGGGGAGCAAGCTCCCAGGGCTAGGTTAGTAACAAGCATTTCTAGGACAGAGAAGCAGGTGGGCCGGCTAGGCAGATGCTGCAACTCCTCACTCCCTAACTATAAGCTTTATCAAAGAGGAGAGTTTTAAGTTTACTCTTAAATGTGGTGACAGTATCTGCCTCCCGGACCCAGACTGGGAGCTGGTTCCACAGGAGTGGAGCCTGATAGCTAAAGGCTCTGGCTCCCATTCTACTTTTAGAGACTCTAGGAACCACTAGTAACTCAGCATTCTGGGAGCGCAGTGCTCTAGTGGGACAGTAAGGTACTATGAGCTCTTCAAGATATGATGGTGCTTGACCATTTAGAGCTTTGTAGGTCAGGAGGAGGATTTTAAATTCAATCCTGGATTTTACAGGGAGCCAATGCAGAGAAGCTAATACGGGAGTAATATGATCTCTTTTCTTAGTTCTTGTCAGTACACGAGCTGCAGCATTCTGGATCAGCTGGAGAGTCTTAAGTGACTTATTTGAGCTTCCTGATAGTAAGGAATTACAATAGTCCAGCCTGGAAGTAACGAATGCATGGACTAGTTTTTCAGCATCATTCTGAGACAGGATGTTCCTTATTTTGGCAATGTTACGAAGATGAAAAAAGGCTGTTCTTGAGGTTTGTTTTAAGTGGGCATTAAAGGATATATCCTGGTCAAAAATAACTCCTAGATTTCTGACAGTAGTGCTGGTGGCCAGGGCAATACCATCCAAGGTAGCTATATCTTTGGATATTGAGAATTGGAGGGGTTTAGGACCCAGCACAATCACCTCAGTTTTGCTTGAGTTTAGCTTCAGAAAGTTGTAGGTCATCCATGATTTTATATCTTTAATACATGCTTGAAGTTTAGCTAATTGACTGATTTCATCTGGTTTGATTGATAAGTATAATTGGGTGTCATCTGCATAACAGTGAAAGTTAATTGAGTGTTTCCTAATAATATTGCCTAGAGGAAGCATATATAAGGAGAATAGAATTGGTCCAAGCACTGAGCCTTGTGGAACGCCATGGTTAACTTTAGCGTACCTGGAGGATTTGTCATTAACATTAACAAATTGAGATCGATCAGAGAAATAGGACTTAAACCAGCTCAGTGCGATTCCTTTAATACCAACTAAGTGTTCCAGTCTCTGTAACAGGATGGTATGGTCAATAGTGTCAAAGGCAGCACTAAGATCTAGTAAGACAAGTATGGAGACAAGCCCTTTGTCTGAAGCAATTAGAAGGTCGTTAGTAATTTTCACCAGTGCCGTCTCTGTGCTATGATGCTTTCTAAATCCTGACTGGAAATCCTCAAATAAACTATTGCTATGTAGGAAATCACATAACTGATTAGCAACTACCTTCTCAAGGATTTTGGAGAGGAAGGGAAGATTAGATATAGGTCTATAGTTGGCTAAGACCTCAGGATCGAGGGTGGTTTTTTTCAGAATAGGTTTAATCACAGCTACTTTAAATGACTGTGGTACATAACCTGTTAATAAGGACATATTAATCATATCTAATAATGAAATGTTAACCAGTGGTAGCGCTTCTTTAAGTAACCTCGTTGGGATGGGGTCTAAGAGACAGGTAGATGGCTTAGCTGAAGAGACCTTTAACATTAATTGTTGAAGGTTTATAGGGTAAAAGCAGTCTAAGTATATGTCAGGTCTTGTTGTTCCTTCTAGCAGTCCTGCATTTGAAGGTGAACTGTTAGAAGTTGAAGGCAAGAGGTGATTAATTTTATCTCTAATTGTTATAATTTTATCATCAAAGAAGCTCATGAAGTCGTCACTACTCAGAGCTATAGGAATAGATGGCTCAGTAGAGCTGTGACTGTCTGTCAGCCTGGCTACAGTGCTGAAAAGAAACCTTGGGTTGTTCTTATTTTTTTCTATTATTGATGAGTAATAGTCTGATCTGGCATTTCTGAGGGCCTTCCTATAGGTTTTCAGACTGTCTTGCCAATCCAAACGAGATTCTTCCAGTTTGGTGGAAGGCCATTTACTTTCCAGTTTTCGCGATATTTGTTTTAGTTTGCGAGTTTGGGAGTTATACCAAGGTGCTAGTTTCCTTTGCTTCATCATCTTCTTTTTGAGGGGAGCAACAGAGTCTAAAGTTGTCCGTAGGCAGGCCGTAGCACTGTCTACAAAATTATCAATTTGGGAGGGACTGAAGTTAACAAAAAGGTCCTCTGTTATATTAAAGCATGACACTGAGTTAAATGCTGTTGGAATATCTTCCTTAAATTTAGCTATAGCACTGTCAGATAGGCATCTAGTGTAGAAGCTTTTATCTAATTTCATATAGTCGGGTAGTAAGAATTCGAAAGTTATTAAAAATGGTCTGATAATAAACGATTCTGCGGAAATACTATTAAATCTTCAATTTCGATGCCGTATGCCAGCACAAGGTCGAGGGTGTGGTTAAAACAGTGAGTGGCCTTATGCACACTCTGACTGAAACCAATTGAATCTAATAGTGAGTTGAAAGCAATACTAAGGCTGTCGTTGTCAATGTCCATGTGAATATTAAAATCACCTACAATAAGTACTTTGTCTGATTTTAGGACTAAACATGATAAAAACTCTGAGAATTCAGATAAAAATTCTGAATACGGACCTGGAGCTCAGTAAACAACAACAAATATAATTGGCTGTACAGTTTTCCACGTTGGATGTTGAAGATTAAGAACTAGGCTTTCAAACGAGTTATAATTTAGTTTAGGTTTAGGATTAATTAAAAGGCTTGAATCAAATATGGCTGCCACTCCCCCTCCTCGGCCTGAGCCTCTAGGTATTTGAGTATTATTATGACTGGGAGGAGTGGCTTCATTTAAACTAACATATTCTTCATTGCACAGCCAGGTTTCGGTAAGACAGAATAGATCAATTTGATTATCTGATATCAATTCATTTATTAATACTGCTTTAGAAGACAAAGATCTAATATTTAATAGTCCACATCTGATTTTCCTATTCTGTTCCATCATTGCAGATGTTGTTTTAATTCCAATTAGGTTGTTAAGTATAGCTCCTCTTTTGTTAACCTTTGATTTAACCGATCTGAGTCGGGGGACAGACACCGTGGTTATTAGACTATGAGAGGGCGGCTGCTCTAACGGAGGCACAGAGGAACGCGTTGCACTGCACCTTTGATTACTGATATCTAACTTGGGTTGTCATGGTTTATGGCCGACAATAAACTCGGTCAGATTTTTAGATATGAGGGCGGCTCCATCCCAAGTGGGATGAATGCCATCCCTCTTAATCAGACCAGGCTTTCCCCAGAACACCCCCCAGTTTTCTATGTAGCCCACGTCATTAGCTGGGCACAATTCCTTCAACCAGCGGTGGAAGGATGACATGCGGCTGTATTTTTCATCGCTGATCAGGTTTGGCAGGGGTCCAGAGAAGACTACTGAGTCCGACATAGTCTTTGCATATGCACAAAGTGACTCAACATTAATTTTAGTGATCTCTGATTTACATAATCGGGTATCATTGCCACCTACGTGGAGTATGATCTTACTGTATTTACTGTTATTTTTATTTTTAGCCAGCAGCTTTAGATTAGATTCTATATCGCCCGCTCTGGCCCCAGGGACGCACACGACCGCGGCCTCTGGAGCCGACATCCTAACGTTTCTCAGTATAGAACTGCCAATAACCAGAGTTGGCTTCTCAGCGGTTGTATCAATGAGTGGGGAGAACCGGTTAGAAAGTTGAGGATGCCCCGATTTGGAGTGACCACTGCTATGTGCAACCCCCGGATTACAGTTACTGCTATGCTTCCTTCGGACAGTCACCCACCCGCCCGACTGCTTGGGGTCTGCCGGGGGACTGCTAGCAGAAGCTACATGTTGGCCCGCACCAGCTACGCTAAGCTGGCTAGCTACAGAAGCATACGACTTTGATTCCATAGTGTGGAGCCGTGCTTCAAACTCACTAAGCCTCGCCTCCAGAACAGCGAATAAACTACATTTATTACAAGTGTCATTATCACTGAAGGAGGCAGATGAATAGCTGAACATTTGACACACAGAGCAAGAGAGAGCAGGAGATGGAGAGGAATTGGCCATTGCTAATGGCTGAGCTAAAGTAGCTAACAGCGTTTTAATCGTGAGATCAGCGAGGCAGTCGTTGTAAGGGAAGATAGCTACAGCTACGTGCTTGAGTGTAACTGGTGTAGTTTAAATGCAATTTGAGGCAAATAGCCGTTAAATTAAACAGACGCTATGCTTATGCCCCGTTGATGCGGGCTCTAAGCAAGCAAGGTTTGTTTTTAAATGAATGTAATCCAGGCAGGTAGCCGCTAAATTAAACAGATGCTTGCTTATGCCCCGTTTATGCGGGCTCTAAGCAAGCAAGTGTAGCTAGGCCTAGTTAGTTAGCTAGTTTAAGTGCAATCCAGACAAATAACCGCTAAATTAAACAAATTGAGTTTTAGCTATGCTTATGCCCCGTTGATGCGGGCTCTAAGCAAGCATGGTTTGTTTTAAGTTAATGTAATCCAGGCAAATAGCCGCTAAATTAGACAATAAAGCAGAGTTGAGTAGCTAAATTTTGTTTGAGCAGCAAACAAGCGACCGTAACACAACACGGAAACACCGGAAATGAGGCAATACGCTTACCGTCAACGTCAGCAAACAGTAGGCGGGTTTGTGGATATGGATTGACCAGCCGGATGTCACCTTCCACATGCTATGCTTTTGGCGCTTCTTTGGCCCTTTTTTACCCTTTCAACACTTTACACTTCTGATGCTTTTCTAACGTTTAAATCAACACTAGAGAACTTTTCCTCTTCGGTCCCCCTACAGGTGGAATTGCCCCATTATGTCTCATTTGAACTACAGATCCGCTACCCGATCTGGCAAACTTGCATAGTGTGGTTATAGCCGGTAGAGAGCCGCAAAGCGAATGCAGAAGTGCTGTTCACCTTGTTACGAGTTGATGAACCACTGAAACGATTTTGGAAACATTATTTTAAGTTCTCTAGTGTTGCTTTAAAGGAGGAAGATGCAGTAGTCCAGATGTGAGATAACAAGAGTCTGGACCAGGACTTGGACCGGGCCAGAGGCTTTCTGAGGTTAGAGTTGCCTGATATCCATTGGGCCCTGGGACTCCCCCCCTCGACCTTTATTGTTGAACCTTTATTTTCCAACCTCACTCTAACACCTTTTGTTCAACAGTATTATTATGTTGTTATGTTACTGTCCTGCTCCATGTAAGCACTTTGTGTCTGTTTGTGTCTAAGTTAGGTTTTGACTTTGGTGCATGCCGGTTAAATGTTACTAACTGTGGCTAACTTGGCTACCATTAGCTGGGTGTCTTGCTCCAGAGCTAATAAGCTAGCTAACATGCTAATAATGCTAACGTATACTGCTCTTCATACTATTCATCCTGCACATACACTTATTCTCACTACTCTCATAATGTTACTGTTTCTGCACTACAATGGTACTATTACCTCACTGCACATAGCTGTACATACTGTACATATCTGTCTATATGGTTCATACAGAAGATCCATATTTATTCTGTTTTTCTTATAATATATTCTGTTAATACACTCCATATATCTACATTATTCTTACTACTAGTATAATGTCACTGCTACTACATTGCCCATATCTGTACATGTTGTTCATACATTGTTCATATTACATAGCCATATTATTATTATTCTTATTATTATTATTATTATTCTGCTCTTATAAGGTAACTGCTAATACACTGCACATATTTATATTTAATTTATTATTACTCTAAACCACCTTCTGTTAACCAACTCTACACTTCTGTCTACACTGCACTATAGTTCTTGTCCTGTCTATACTTTGAATATCACATTGTACTTTTCAGCTTTTTTGGCTGGTTGGACGCAAACTGCATTTTGTTGTCTTTGTACTTGTACTCTGCACAATGACAATAAAGTTGAATCTAATCTAATCTAAAATAAAATAATATATCACTCACTGAAGGAACTGGAGCGTAGACTTCTTGGAGGGTCTGTTAGTACAAATAAACATGCAGCAAGCCACATCATGTGTCGGATATCTTCAAAAAACATTCTCCGAAAAACCAACACGGCCGGGAGGTCAAGATCCTGAACACACACACACACACAAGTGTAGCTTCAGGTGAAGATGCTGCACGCCACCTACCAGCGCTGCAGCCATATTTGTATTGACTGCAGTGCTTGAATGTGGGCGTGGCCATGCCCAGTCAAACCCACCAATAGAAACTCTTATCTAAGACATTTATGACTCACTTAACTTCAGACTCAAAACCTTTTGTGATGCAAAAAGAGACAGATTTACTCATCCATTCATCCAGAGAATAACCCACTGTGGAGATGGGGTATATCGTATATTATTGGTTGGTTTATGTTTATGTCTGTTACCACAGTAACACTTTAAACTATAAGAGACTGAAAGCCAGATCAATAATCAATGCTTTGTGAGAGTTATTGATCAGCCTGAATGTTCTCTACAAGTTTCTCTGGAGATGAATGTAAAATCAATGTGAACATCAAAACTAAAAGTCTTTTCTCAGATCCAATCATTATCTTTAGACTTCTTTACAATCCACAAAAAAATGCACAGACACACACACACACACACACACACACACACAGACTGTGCCTTCACATGGAGCTCCTCCTCCCTGCGCTGCAGTCTGAAGGTTTCTCTTCAGTGTTTCAGAATCTGCTGCAGTCAGACGACACGCTGCTGTTTACCGGACCACTTCTCCATGGTTATCTGAGGGTTCTCCGGGGTGCTCTGTGGTTCTCTAAAGGTTCTCTGAGGGTTCTCTGAACAGAGAACATGAGGAGGAGAAACATTCAGAGCTGCTGATCAGGTAAAACATACCAACAGATTTACCTTCAACTGAAATATTATTTCATCTGTATTAATCTAGTGAACAGTTTGATTCTGCACTGTTGTAAGCAACTGAGTACTTTTAAGTACTCCTTGGTTTATTGATATGATGTATGTTTTTGTAGTATACAGCTGTTAAAAACACTGGTATCAGATGGGTCCTCACTATCAGCCGCTGCACAAGTTCACAGATCAGAACGTCTTTATTTTAAATGCCACAGAATGAATATCAATGGACCATGCTTTACCATAGTATTCAGTTGTTGCAGGCTTGGCCCGGCCCGGCCCGGCTCGGCTCGGCTCGGCTCTATAAGTCTCATCAGACATCATGTCCAGACCTTCCTCTACAGCTCTGTGGAGGAGGGTCTGACTAGTCCATACAGCATTCCTGGATGGGAGAAAAACGTGCTCTGGTTTATTGGCATTTCTTTAAACCAATCACAATCGTCTTGGGTGGTGCTAAGCTCCGGACGGAGCCATGGTGCCTCTGCTAAATAGCCTCGGGAAGGAACTTGTTTTGGTGGAACATGTGTACATATGTACAAAGAGTGACATCCAGCCGAATATCAGGCGGCACCCGATCCATCCTGGAAGTGGATGTGGTGTATACGGACTGGCTTTAGATGTAACTTGCGTCCCAACCCAAACTCTGTTCCTCCCATAGCAGGCAAAGCTAGGAGTTTTCTGCCCTGTGGTATGAAACATCCCCCGGGATAGAGTACAGCACTTCAAGGGCCGCTGTGTTTTGAAAGGCACGTTGCCTGTTTCAAAGTTGCATGCTAAGCAAGAGGCTAGCAGGGCAGAACAGAAGGATACATGCAAAGCCATTTAAAACAATAGGTGTATATGAAGGTAAATATGGTGCAAAATGTGAGAGCTTGTAGAATATGATGTGAGAACTTGCAGAACAAAAAATCTCAACAAAATGACTTGATTTTGTGTTCTACAAGCTCTCACCATATTTACCTTCATAGGTGTACGTCAAACAGTGTGTCTGTGTGTGTGTGTCTGTGTGTATGAGTGTGTGTGTGTGTGTCTGTGTGTTTGTGTGAGTGTGTGAGAGAGAGAGAGAGAGAGAGAGAGAGAGAGAGAGAGAGAGAGAGAGAGTGTGTGTGTGTGTGAGAGAGAGAGAGAGAGAGAGAGAGTGTGTGTGTGTGTGTGTGTGTGTGTGTGTGTGTGTGTGTGTGTGTGTGTGTGTGTCTGTGTGTCTTTGTGTGTCTTTGTGCCAATCAGGTGAGGGAGGAGGGGCCTGCAGAGAGAGAGGTGGAGGTTGCCAAGGTGACATCAACACAGGTCAGGTTACAGCACAGAGCTCTCTGCAGTTATTTTTAGATTTCTCTGTGTGTCTCTGTATGTGTGTATTAATGTCTGAATAATCTATCACATGAATATAAATTTTTGAAGGAAACACTGGAGAGATGAGTCAGAATCTTTCAGCATGAAATGAGACACACAATGAGACTGTAATATATACAGTATGTATATAATATAATTAGGGCTGTCAATCGATTTAAAAATGTAATCAAATTAATTAGAGACTCTGTGATTAATTAATCTAAATTAACCGCATACATAATTTTTGCTGTGAAAGTATTTTAAATATTTCAATTCAAATGAATCAATGAATAATTAGCATTAGTGACATTAAAGTACTTATTATTTTCACTGTTCAAATAATGACCATATATATATATATATATATATATATATATATATATATATATATATATATATATATATATATAACAATCAACAATATGACCTAATATGGTGAGGAAATAAATTCAAAAGGGTATTTTACAATAACTACGAATGCACCGCGAGGCTGTAGATTACCAGTTTCATTGAACACAGAAAAACAGTCAAACTTTACACCGTTTAGCGTTAGCTGTCAGCATTTTAACCGTGTTTAATCAGCTACTAGCTAGCGGAAGGCTAACGTTACCTGCTGTTGAGTGTAGTGTTAACCAGAGACAGTTAAAGAAACTAACGTCACATGCAGCCATGTTTCTGTTGCGCATTCTCTCGTCTCCCTCCTTCATTTTACAGTCAGAACGGCTCTGGGTGAAAGGTCAATATGGAATGGATTAATTTATTTTTTCTCAGATTAATTAATCGTAATTAACGCGTTATTTTGACTGCCCTAAATATAATATATATTCAGCCTCTGATTGGGCTGATTGATTGCACCTGGAGGTAGCTGTTCCTTCCCATCTAGAAGTTTTTGGAGACTTTGAACAATTTGATAGATGATTCTCTGTCTCAGGTTTACACTTTTACAGTAGGGCTGGGATGATTCATCGACATAGTCAACGTCATCGATTACGTAAATGCGTCGACGACAAAATAATTTACGTCGACGCGTCTTTAACTGTCTATGCGCGTCACATGTCGAAATCTACATATAGAATGGCTGCCTCCAGCAACAGTGAAAGTATGGATTCCTTGCAAGTTTAACAACACGTTGAGAAAAAGGCTTGCACACGGTCTTCTTAAGTGTGGGAGTATTTTACTCTTAAAGCCAACAACAACAACGTGGTAGTCTGTAGAATGCCAACAACAACAACAACAACAACAACAACAACAACGTGGTAGTCTGTAGAATGCCAATAACAACAACAACAACGTGGTAGTCTGTAGAATGCCAACAACAACAACGTGGTAGTCTGTAGAATGCCAATAACAACAACAACAACAACAACAACAACGTGGTAGTCTGTAGAATGCCAATAACAACAACAACAACGTGGTAGTCTGTAGAATGCCAACAACAACAACGTGGTAGTCTGTAGAATGCCAACAACAACAACAACAACGTGGTAGTCTGTAGAATGCCAATAACAACAACAACGAGGTAGTCTGTAGAATGCCAATAACAACAACAACGTGGTAGTCTGTAGAATGCCAACAACAACAACAACAACGAGGTAGTCTGTAGAATGCCAATAACAACAACAACGAGGTAGTCTGTAGAATGCCAACAACAACAACAACAACGTGGTAGTCTGTAGAATGCCAATAACAACAACAACGAGGTAGTCTGTAGAATGCCAATAACAACAACAGCGTGGTAGTCTGTAGAATGCCAACAACAACAACAACGTGGTAGTCTGTAGAATGCCAATAACAACAACGTGGTAGTCTGTAGACTTTGTAAAATGATCCCTCTCCAGCTTCTCCCGTAGCTCTGGGTCTATGTCCTGCACTGACATGAGTGGGAGGTAGACTGTGCTGCGTCTCCCCCATCTGTAGCACTGTCTTCCATAATTGCGCAACCAGGCCAGATTGTTTCAGATATCTCACGAGTCCATTATAATGTCAGTTATAACGGCACACGTATTAAAAAATTGTGGGTTTAAATCAGACTTGGGCTCATAATTCTTTTTTTTACTGTTTTTTATTTTTTATTTGTGTATTCCTCCTGAAAGTGACTTGAAATGTTAATTTGTTTTATTGTTGGATTTATTTGATACATTTAATTCCATATGTTGCTAAAATTGCACTTTTTTACTGTAAGATTAAAGGGAGAAGACCTTGGAAGTTAAACAAGAGCTTATTCATTATTTTACCTACTACTTTTAAAAAAACAAATACAGGCTACTCTTTTTGCACTCGCTCTGTTTAATTTAAGTTTTTATTTTTGTATTCCTCCTGTAAGTGACTTTATTTTGTTGTTGGATTGATAGCCTACATCTGGCTTCAGGTTACACTACACATTCTAGTGCAATACAGTGTTAACCAATTTTAATAAATAGAGATTTAAACCTTATTGAAATTTGTTTTGTGTAAATTGTTAATAATTAAGCAATCAGAAAATAATCACTAATTGAAAAATTAATCGTTAGATTAGTCGACTAATCCAAAAAATAATCGCTAGATTAATTGTTTAAAAAACAATCGTTTGAGACAGCCCTATTTTACAGACTTCTATTCTGAAGGACCTGTGGCTTTTATTCTTAAGGACTTGTGGCTTTTATTCTGAAGGACCTGTGCATGGTGGTGGTCTGGTGTCTTAACAGGTGAATCAGTTTCCATGGTAACGGCTCAGGTCTTCTACTGCTCTTATCTCTGATCTTTAATCAGCGCTGACAGACAGGAAGTCTCCTTCACTTAAGAGCTGACCGACTGTCGGTCGGTAGATAACCAGGCGTCCAGGAGCAAATAGAAACAGGGACAGCTGACTGTCGGTTTTCAACGCGGGGGTCTGGACCTTCGGGGGGACGCACGAGAAGTTTGAAGGGTCACAACAACAATCTTCTGCATGTGTGTGTGCTGCTGTGCGTCCCTGTGTGTGTAACAAGCATAGTGTTCACGCACTGTGCACAAGCCTCGGAGCATTTTACTAATGTGCTGTTAAAATAACAATAAAATGCTGCATTATTGACTTTAGACCAGGTTTTTGTTGGTCAATGGTGCCATCACTTCCTGCCTGTAAGACCAGCACGCCCAGAATGCACCTGAACACACCTCCCTGTAAGACCAGCACGCCCAGAATGCACCTGAACACACCTCCCTGTAAGACGCAAAATTGACAACTACGTCTAGCAAAGACACTTGCATCAGGCTTTGCGCTGCGACCCACAGACTTCTTCTTCTTCTCTGCAGGATGTCTGGTAACTGGTCCGTCGTGCAGCTGGCTCCGCCCCCTCTCAACTCCTCCCAGTTCCCCCCTCTCTCAGACTGGGAGGCTCCCAGCTTCACCCGGGCCGCACAGTTCCGTGTGGGCGCCACTGCGCTGCTCTTCCTGTTCGCCGCCGGCAGTAACCTGGCCCTGCTGGTGAGCGTGTGGCATGGGCGCGGCCGGCGACTGGCATCCCACCTGCGGCCGCTGATTCTGAGCCTGGCAGCGGCCGATCTCATTATGACATTCGTGGCGATGCCTCTGGACGCGGCATGGAACGTGACTGTGCAATGGTACGCTGGGGATGCACTCTGCAAGCTGCTTTGCTTTCTGAAACTGTTCGCCATGCACGCCTCTGCCTTCATCCTCGTCGTCATCAGCCTGGACCGCCAGCACGCCATCCTGCGCCCACTGGACGCTTTGAACGCGCACCAGAGGAACCGGCGCATGCTGCTGCTCGCCTGGAGCCTCAGCCTGCTGCTCGCATCACCACAGGTGAGTTAGGTTATACATTACACAGGTAACACGACACAGGTAACACATGACACAGGTAACACATGACACAGGTGACACAGGTAACACAGGACACAGGTAACACATGACACAGGTAACACATGACACAGCTACCACATGACACAGGTAACACAGGACACAGGTAACACATGACACAGGTAACACATGACACAGCTAACACATGACACAGGTAATACAGGACACAGGTAACACATGACACAGGTAACACATGACACAGCTAACACATGACACAGGTAACACATGACACAGCTAACACATGACACAGGTAACACATGACACAGGTAACACATGACACAGGTAACACAGGACACAGGTAACACATGACACAGGTAACACATGACACAGGTAACACATGACACAGGTAACACAGGACACAGGTAACACATGACACAGGTAACACAGGACACAGGTAACACATAACACAGGTAACACATGACACAGGTAACACATGACACAGGTAACACAGGACACAGGTAACACAGGACACAGGTAACACAGGACACAGGTAACACATGACAGGTAACACAGGACACAGGTAACACAGGACACAGGTAACACATGACACAGGTAACACAGGACACAGGTAACACATGACACAGGTAACACAGGACCCAGGTAACACATGACAGGTAACACAGGACACAGGTAACACAGGACACAGGTAACACAGGACACAGGTAACACATGACACAGGTAACACAGGACACAGGTAACACATGACACAGGTAACACAGGACACAGGTAACACAGGACACAGGTAACACAGGACACAGGTAACACATGACACAGGTAACACAGGACACAGGTAACACATGACACAGGTAACACAGGACACAGGTAACACAGGACACAGGTAACACATGACACAGGTAACACAGGACACAGGTAACACATGACACAGGTAACACAGGACACAGGTAACACATGACACAGGTAACACAGGACACAGGTAACACAGGACACAGGTAACACAGGACACAGGTAACACATGACAGGTAACACAGGACACAGGTAACACAGGACACAGGTAACACAGGACACAGGTAACACATGACACAGGTAACACAGGACACAGGTAACACATGACACAGGTAACACAGGACACAGGTAACACATGACAGGTAACACAGGACACAGGTAACACAGGACACAGGTAACACAGGACACAGGTAACACATGACACAGGTAACACAGGACACAGGTAACACATGACACAGGTAACACAGGTAACACATGACACAGCTAACACATGACACAGGTAACACAGGACACATGTCTGTCTGCCTGCATATCTATCTATCTATCTATCTATCTATCTATCTATCTATCTATCTATCTATGTATCTATCTTTCTTTCTTCACGTTTGCTGTTTCTGCTGCTAAACTCAGTGAAACTCCAGCTCTGTTTTCCACCTGCTGGCCTCTTAGCGTAGTTAGCATTCCTTATAGAAACCAAGGGGAGCCGTTAGCGCGAGCTAACAGCAGGAGGCTTTAATCTCCCCGTCAGAAAGCAGAACATTCCTGCGGGGATTTCATGTTCTTTCACCTGGCGGAGGAACTTTCCCCTGGATCAGAGAGCAGCCAGACTTTATGGCAATAATTAGCAGATTACTCTCAGAATTTATTGTGTAGATGAACATGTAATCTGTTCTCTAACCAGAAAGAGAGATGAACACATCTCTTCACCTTCAGTTTGTCCTTCGGTGCAGCTCAGCAGGTTATCATAAATATTAATATTAAATATGAATTTTAAACACTCTCAGCAGCCTCTAAAGTATTCTGCAGCTGCAGGATGAAATACTCAGAAGCTGAGAGGAGAAAAAGCTGCAGCAGCAGAAATGTTCCAGTACTCAGCAGATCTGAGTCTCGACTCTTTGGATTTGTGTCCATGAGTACCCTTAGGTTTTTTTTACTTTAACACATTTTTAATAGGCTGATACCAATAGTCATACTAAAATAAGCTATAAATCATGATTTATTGAGGACAAACCAAGTCGTTTTAATACGTTTTTTAGATGCTGAGACAACTTTTGAATCAGGCTCCTGAAATCGAATAGATAGATAGATAGATAGATAGATAGATAGATAGATAGATAGATAGATAGATAGATAGATAGATAGATAGATAGATAGATAGATAGATAGATAGATAGATAGATAGATAGATAGATAGATACTTTATTTGTCATTCTCACAACACGAATGAGGAGAACGAAATAAGAACTCAGGTCTCGGTGCTACAGTAATAAATAATGAAACATATAATTTTTTTGATTATTTTTTGGGGTTTTTCCCTTTATTTTGAAAGTGGACAGATATGAAAGGGGGAGAGAGATGGGGGATGACACGCAGCAAAGGGCAGCAGGTCGGAGTCGACAAGCCCCATCCTATATAAAGCAATTTCAAATAAATGAAATCATCGACTATTAAAGATGTATGCATGAATATAAATACATCCGTCGGCTTTCTTTCAACGGTTTTGTTGTATCTTGTCTTGTTGATGATTGCTGGAGAGCAATATTCCAAATGGTTTAATGCTATTCTGTTGATTAATGTTATTCTGTTGATTATTGGAGCAGCTGATGCAAGGAACATTTCTGTGTGAACTGATGAGCTCCGTCTGTCTCCTGCAGCTGTTTATCTTCCGGGCGATCCGGGCGGAGGCCGCCGACTTCATTCAGTGTGCCACTCACGGCAGCTTCAGCCGCCGCTGGCAGGAAACGGTGTACAACATGTTCCACTTCATCACGCTGTATGTCGTCCCGCTGCTGGTGATGAGCTGCTGCTACAGCCGCATCCTGCTGCACATCCACCTGCAGCACCGCAGGAACACAGGTAACACACAGCTGAGTAGGGTTGGGTACCGAAACGCGCCAATAGGGCACCGGTTCCGACGTAAACGGTAGTAACGGCAGTAACTATCGTTTTGTGCTCCTTTTTTATATGTTATACTACATTATAAATATATTATGTATATTTCGGTTCAGGCACCATTTAGGCACGGAACCATTGTAAAAGTATCGATTTAGCACCGATATCAGAAAAAAAAAAACAATGCCCAACTCTACAGCTGAGACACACTGACTGTAGGGCTGCAACTAACTATTTACATCCATCCATCGTCACCGTGTATCCGGGGTAGGGTCTTGGGGGTTGCAGCTCCAGTCAGATAGGGGCCTCCTGCAGACATTCCCAGTTTACCTGCACTACCCGTTTGGGCTTACCACGTCTCTCCAGAGTCTTCCCCCACCCCCTGACCCAACTCACCAGAAGAAGGTTGACAGCTCCGCCCCTCTCTTAACCCGAGGGTCCAAAACATGCAGCCTCAGATCAGATTATACGATTACAAAATCAATCATCGACCCTTGGCCTTGGCTGCTCTGGAACCAGGTACACTAATGAGCATCTTAATGTTCCAACATGGTGTTTGTTCTAGACAATCCATGACTAGAACAGAAGTCTACAACAACCACTCGGGTTTAGATCAGGGAGGCCGTTCCTCCCAATCAGGTGTCTCCATCGCTGCCCACGTGTGCGTTGAAGTCTCCCAGCAGAACTGTGGAGTCCCCTACTGGAGCTCAATGCAGGACTCCATTTAGGGTCTCCAAGAAGGCCGAATACTCCGAGCTGTTGTTTGGTGCATATGCATCAGAGTTCCACCCCCCCCCCCCCCCACAACACGTAGGTGATGATTCAAGCTGATGTCTTGTTTTGTCCCGAACTCACAACTAATGTACCCCCTCCCCCCTCAGTAGTGGAGTTGTACCTACTGCAGAGATTAGATATTATATAATAGTTATATAATAGTAATATTTAATAACTAACCGCTGCCCCCCTCCTCCTCTTAGCAGGTGAGTCCTACCTGCGGCGCAGCGGCACCGACATCATCCCGAAGGCTCGGATGAAGACTCTGAAGATGACGCTGGTCATCGTGCTGTCCTTTGTGGTGTGCTGGACGCCGTACTACCTGCTGGGCGTGTGGTACTGGTTCCAGCCCACCATGCTGCGCGCCACGCCCGAGTACGTCCACCACTTCCTGTTTGTGTTTGGGAACCTGAACACGTGCTGTGACCCCGTCATCTACGGCTTCTACACGCCGTCATTCAGGGCCGACCTCGCCGCCTGCTGCCGCCGTCGCCGCCACAGGGCGAGAAGTGACGCAGCGATGCCGTCTCCGGACAGACAGGGTCCTCACAAGGGGGAGCACGAGGCCGAGCCCGCCACCAACAACCAGGAAGGAGACTGACACCAACCAATCACAGGAAAGAGACTGACGCTGACCAATCCCTTACATTTATCACATTAAAGAGAGGACCTTAACTTCTCTGCTGCAGTGATTTCACAATGTCTGCTAACGAGACTTTTATGGTAAAGTTTGTTCACATTCATATTGATTATAAACAAAAACAAACCGCTGGTCGTAGTCGAGACAGAGGAGTGAAATCTGGAAACAAACAAAAGCTTCAATTTCTGTTTTCATGATGAATCAGTAAAAAAAACAAGACGTGTGTTTTCTATTTCATTTATTTTTTATTTGGTTTTCAGGTGTCGAAACATCAGAAAGAACAACACATGGTGAAACATGACGTTCAGCAACAACCAAACCTCACACATAGGGTTGGGTACCGAGACCCGGTGCTAATACGGCACCGGTGCCTAAACGACCGGTATCTACCGGACCGAATAGTAACGTGGATTTTGGTGCCTCATTTCAGCTAGTTAATGCTACACTCGACAGCAGCTAACGTTAGCCTACTGCTAGCTAGTAGCTGGATTAAACACGGTTAAAATGCCGACAGCTAAAGGGTGTCTTTATTTCACTGTAGAGGATTCAGACAGCGGGACGTTAAGCAGCGTGCAGCTGACGGTGCGTTCACTTGAAACTAGTAAGCCTTGTGGTGCATTTAAAGTTATTGTAAAATATTTTTTGAAGTATCGGTTCAGGCACCGTTTAGGCACGGCACCGTTTTAAAAGTATCATTTTAGCACTGGTATCGGAAAAAACCCAAACAATACCCAACCCTATCACACAGAAACTGTGTCATTTAACAGGTGTGTGTGTGTGTGTGTGTGTGTGTGTGTGTGTGTGTGTGTGTGTGTGTGTGTGTCCGTGTGTCCGTGTGTGTGTGTGTGTGTGTGTGTGTGTGTGCGTGTGTGTGTGTGCGTGTGTGTGTGTGCGTGTGTGCGTGTGTGTGTGTGCGTGTGTGTGTCTGTGCGTGCGTGCGTGTGTGTGTGTGTGTGTGTGTGTGTGTGTTCCTCATGTTTCTGGGTCATGTGTTGGGTTTTAAAAAGCAGTTTAAAGCTTTGGGATGCTTTTGTTTCAATTATACATTATTAAAAACACAAAAAGTTTTGAGAGAAAAGCAATCAGAAACATTAAAGCATCACTTCTCTCATTGGTTCTAGCCTTCAGTCGCTACGATCTCTACGTCTTAGTTTTAGTTTCTACAGCGTGTCGACAGGCGGACAAAGTCCAAATCTAACTAATAATCAGGTTTTCATATGAAATTACTCTGAACTTCTGTGTACAATATGGCTTCACATGTATGGCTTTTTATTTAAGGGCAACTTAGTTTCACCAGGACTCTCTGTCTCCATGTTTGTGTGTCTGATGAGAACAACAATCTGTGAAACTGGTCCAGAATTAAACCAGAACCAGCTGTAATGTAACCCTACAGGACTAATGTTCAGCAGCAGTTAGTCCACTAAAAGTTCTGTTGTTGCTGCTGACAGACTCAGATTATTATTCTAAGAGTCTGACAACATTATGGGATGAATCCCTACAGAGATAAAAAGTAGAAAAGTCCTGATTATTTACATGGAGTCTGGTGTAGTTTGGTGATGGTGATTTCGGGGCTGTTTGATGTTAAACTAAAAGGATCTTCCTCTTTAACTAAAAGGTCTATCTCTGTAGGGATCCATCCCATAATGTTGTCAGACACTTAGAATAATAATCTGAGTCTGTCAGCAGCAACAACAGAACTTTTAGTGGACTAACTGCTGCTGAACATTAGTCCTGTAGGGTTACATTACAGCCTGGTTCTGGTTTAATACTGGACCAGTTTTCCATCAGACACACAAACATGGAGACAGAGAGTCCAGGTGGAAAAAACCCAAAGTTACCCTCGAAATATGGCTATAAAGTTTAATCTGTGACTTCTTCTCCTGCAAACACGACATTTCTCAAATACTATAAAAACATTTTCACATCATTCAACTAACAAAACAGAAAAGGTCAAAGAATAGAAAAGAGGTAAATGGTAATAATCATAATATTATAAAACATTTTAAATGGTTTTCATTTTGGCAGAATTTCCTTTTTCACCGCTGAACAGCAGTGACGGAAAAATACAAACTGAAAGAAGAAAGTTCTAGAAAAAGAACTGCCAACATTATTTTATAAACATTTTTATATTTTTTAGAAACACTCCGACTCTTCCGACAGTAACCTTTGACCCCGAGTGGACGCTCCATGAGACTGGGCGAGACTCAATGGCTCTTGAAACGTCTCGACTTAAACTCGATGATGCTCAGCTGAAGGACCGTCTCCTCGCGGTGCTCTGTACCTGGCTTACAGTCACATTTTCTCGGCTAAATTCAACTGTAAAGATGGCAAACTTAAAGCGTAACTCTCACCAAAATGCAACCTAGGGTGTTTTTGTGAATGTACGTGAGTCAAACTTTAGTTTAAAAGCATAATTAGGACGGAAGCACCACTTTTAAGATTTACCGTGTTCTTGTTTTTGGGTCAAATGGCCTTTTGAATGGGAGAGCTAGGGGCACTTTTATGCTAGCCTCAAAATATCTATTTTTAACCACTAAGAAGACTCGACACAACATGAGACTTTGCTCCGAGTATCTCCAGGAGCTCTACACATTAACTCAGCATTGAGAACATTGTTTGTGGACCAGAGTTTACTAAAAAGAAAGGTTTTGAATGACTTACTTTAGTGCTGATCTCCAAATGTGACGTAACAGGGAGGAGAGTAAAGATGGAAAGCTCCTAAAGCTTAGTTTCATATAAATGCCCGGATGATTTGTTGTTTAGTCGTTAGTGAAAAACCATATTGACCTTGTAGTTGAAAAAGGTGCCTCATATAAGAACGATATTTCCTCCTATGGAGTCTGTTCATTCGCATTCGGAGATTGAGTCTTTTTGACTGCCGAGACGGCAGCGACCTGAAACAACAAGAGCTACGGTGAGTTGTTAAAACCTTTCTTTTTAGTAAACTCTGGGTCCACAAACAATGTTCTCAATGCTGAGTTAATGTGTAGAGCTCCTGGAGATACTTGGAGCAAAGTCTCATGTTGTGTCGAGTCTTCTTAGTGGTTAAAAATAGATATTTTGAGGCTAGCATAAAAGTGCCCCTAGCTCTCCCATTCAAAAGGACATTTGACCCAAAAACAAGAATACGGTCAATCTTAAAAGTGGAGCTTCTGTCCTAAATATGCTTTTAAACTACAGTTTGACTCACGTCCATTCACAAAAACACCCAGGATGTATTTTGGTGAGAGTTACACTTTAGCCAACCATCAAATTTCAGATTTCATATCCAAGTGTGAATGTTACAGAGCAGGTTTGGATAAATTTAGCAACATAAATAAATGTTACATTTGTAGTCGAGCATTTTGTCTCTATAGGCGCCCAGTAAAACTCAAGTTACAGTTACTACCGAGTTCACAGAGTTTGTTAAAGTACTGTGACTGACGTCCTCGGGGTCTCGGGGTCTCGGGGTCTCGGGGTCTCGGGGTCACTGTCGGCGTGAGAGAGAGAAGCTGTAAAGACATTCAACCACAAACTGAATCCACCGTCTGTGGCTCGAAACACAAACAACTGAGTCATATTTGTTACGGAGCTTTTGGTCAAAAGTGTTTCTATCATTCAGTTATTTGGCTATTCTAAACTCATCCTGACACACGGAGCTCTTCGTGTTACAATATATCAAAATATATATTCATATTCATTCTCCTTTTACCGACGAGTTCATCTGAAGTAGAAAACGTGAAAGTGAGTATTTCTTTTGGTTTCGTTTGTTCTTCGACTCTGGAAACAGGAAACAGAGTGAAAATAAACAGTTTGAACAGAAAACGGTGAAAAACTATTGTTTCTTGTTTTATCTTTGGACGTTGTTCAGCTTGTTTTAAAGAATATTTGGAAGTTTTGGCTGAAACTACAGAAAGCTGCTGTTCATCTACAGAAATTACTTTCACACATTAAAAGACTTTAGAGGTCAATTGAAACATGGCGGCCAGGCCGAGGCGGCTCAGGAAGTGGCTGCTTCCGCAAAAATAAAACATCACTTTCATTAAAACTCAGGACAGAGAAGGGCCGAGACGTCCCACGTTGAGACGTCCATGGTGTCCAACATTTCCTGTTGGCGTCAACGGACGCTGAACTCCTCAAGGTTTTTTTTCTAATTGGAAGGTTTAGCGAGCTTTAGGACCCAAATGGTTCAGCAGATAATTAACTGGACCAGGACTGTTCAGGTAGCCTGGGAAACCCTGACCAACTTCCAGCAAATTTGAGATTTGCTCTGCATTCAGTCTGGCCAAGAGCCCGTTCAAGCCCATTTCCAATTTCTCCGAATCCAGGCACCAATCAGAACCGCTTTACACAATGACGATAGCGAACAGGCTCTGCAACATGCTCGCTGGTTGAGATGTTTTTCTGTCGCTCTGACATCATCTGGTTGAAGGACTATCCAATTGCGCCCGGGGGCATTTGAGTGGCGTCCCTTTGGAAATGGGCTGTGAATGAAGCTTCCCCTGATCCACTCCCAGTTACAACTGAGAAGGGTCTGGTGTCAGCCAGGCTACTGTTCAGGGCTATGGTTGATCATCAGAGGATCTTTTCAGACCCTGAATGCTCAGATCTGGAACAAAACGTCTGCTCCTTTGGCAGGTTACTATACCTCTTAAAACTAAGTTCTGAAACTGATGGTTTTTGGGTCCTGGAAGCAACACTAGAGGAAGTTGTTGGAGCCAGACAGGAAGTGACAAGAGCACAAAATAGTTTCCCTCCACCAGCTTCTCTTTGCGGAGGACTACGATGGGCCAATCCATCGTTGGATGGTTCAGACAAGTAACATTCAGAGTTCAAAGGGTTTCTGGGTGACGGTCCGGCACAGGACATCGGCATTGGTACAAAAAAGGTAGAAAATGGCAAAGTGGTGCCCCGTATGAGGCTTTTGGTTTTGAGGTAGGTTAGCTTGACCAGCGGCAGGAGGCTATCGGCTGGCTGTAGCTCAGGCATTTGGGCCGTTGAGCCTGAGGTAGCTCTCTTTGGAGGTGAAGAGTTTGGTGGAGGAGGAAGAAGGAAAGGAAAAGAAAGAAGGAAGGAAGGAGGGAGAACGACCAGCTGAGTGTCACAGTCCTCTACATCCTGAGCTGAGGCGATCTCGGTGAGACAAACAAACACTAAAAGGCTAAAGCAGCGCAGAGGAGACTCCTCTACAGACACCAGCTGACCAGAGAAATAATAAATCCCTTTGGCTCTGCAGTCTCTGGTCAGACTGGTGGAAGGCCTCGTCGTCTTAGAAAACTCGGCACCGACGGTGACAAACTCTAAACTGAAGACAAACTGAAGACAAAAGGTTTTGGTTTCAACAGGAAGCATCCGGACCACCACAACGGTGATGTTAGCATCTGAAACCACGCGGGAACTTGCCGGAGTCATGTGATCAAGCAGCAATAATACTCATAAAGATTACGTTTTCAAGCCAAACACAAATCTGGCCTAATTTCTTGGCAGAAAACAGAAACTCTAGCACATTGTTTCTGCAGCCGGCCGATTCAAACAGACTCACAGCTGTTTGCTTTATAAATCACCTGCTAAATTAACTAGTGACTTTACAATGTTACCCACCAAAGTAAATCTTTGTTGGCGGGTGTCAATTCAAAGCCCTGCATGTGATCAATCATAATTCAGCTTTGGTTTCAGTGTGAAGAGCGAATCGTGGTGAAGTTGAGTCAAAGGTGCGTTCCCTTGTGGCGTCAGATGCTCTCTGGATGTTCCTCAGACATCATCTCAAAAATCTCAAAAAACTCTAATCCCAGTCATTCATAAAGGCTGAAGTGGCTGTAAGGCTGTCGGAATGAGAGGAGGCGACTCAGGCTGGGGTTCAGGAGGAGGAGGAGGAGGAGGAGGAGGAGGAAGAATGTGGTGTTTTATCCGGTGGCTGTGCCGGGCTGGACGGGTAGAGTCGGTTCAACCATGACCATCACTGGAGGAGGGGCAGAGTCACATCTCTGTGGGCAGGACAGGAACACGGTTAGAGGATTCATTTCATTCCAATGATTATGTGTTTAGGGACAAAAACACTCCAATAAGCAATTAAGACCTTTATTTAGATTAATATTATCCTAAAACTGTTGTGTGGAGGGAGATTGTGTCTGTGTGTGTGTGTGTGTGTGTGTGTGTGTGTGTGTGTGTGTGTGTGTGTGTGTGTGTGTGTGTGTGTGTGTGTGTGTGTGTCTGTGTGTCTGTGTGTGTGTCTGTCTGTGTGTGTGTGTGTGTGTGCGTGTGTCTGTGTGGGTGTGTGCGTGTGCATGTGCGTGTGCGTGTGTGTGTGCGTGTGTGTGTGTGTGTGCGTGTGTCTGTGTGTGTGTGTGTGTGTGTGTGTGTGTGTGTGTGTGTGTGTGTGTGTGTGTGTGTGTGTCTGTGCGTGTGTGTGTGTGTGCGTGTGTCTGTGTGTGCGCACGCGCGCGCGTGTGTGTGTGTGTGTGTCTGTTACCTGGCTCAGCTCGATGCTCTCAGGTGTGCGACCTTTAGCACCTGTGACATCATTCAGGGTGGGCGGAGTCTCCCAGCTCGCTGACTTCCTGCAGAAGAAGCTGAACCAGGACAGACCAGAGGGAGGGGGGTTATGTTGAGTAAATTGATGAGTTGCTAAAATGATTCTTGTAAAACGCTGCAGCAAAGAATCTGTCGACTAATCGATCAGTAGATTTAAGGATGATGGTGTCTTAAGTTGACTTCAAGGAACCCTAACCCTAACTTTTAAAGTGTTTTACTCACATTTGGGTTTCTTTAAACCAAATTTTCAAAAGAAATAGAAATAGAAATGGTTCCATACAACGCTGTTCACAAGTTTGATTAAATTTAATAGCATTTGATTTTTTTATTTTATAAAAGAACGTTGGGAAATAGTGACAAAAACGTTGAAAAAAGTGACAAAAACATCAGTGGAAAATCAACAAAAGTGTCAAAAAAGACTTCCAAAACATTGAAAAAAAGTTTACATTTTGACCCAGAAAAGTTGCATGGTGGACGGGAAGACAACACGAGGGTTAAACTTCATTCTGTCTGTACTCACGGGCATTTATAGCACCCAAATCTGCGTCGTCATTTGGTCCGGTAAATACCGTTTTTTCAGAAACCGTGTTTCTGTACCCTAACCCTGATGATGAAGGTGTTACATGCGTCTCTAGCCCAACAGCATGAAGATGATGATGATGAAGGGTTACCTGCGTCTGTAGCCCAGCAGGATGAAGAGCAGGCAGCAGAGGATGCAGGCCAGGCCGCTGTGAATGCCGATCAGCAGAGTCGACACCGAGCCGCGAGACTGATCGCAGTTACAGCTCGGACCGGCTGGCGGAGGAAACAGAGAGAAGGTTAGGAAGGAAGGAAAGGAAGGTCGGGAGGAAGGAAGGAAAGGAATAAAGAAAGTTCCAGAGGAGATGTTGAGGCTCGTACCTGCGGCGGCGTTTCCTCCCTCAGACAGAGACACGAGGCGACGGTTGGATGGTCCGTCTCCGTTCCCGTTAAACGCCAACAGCCTGATCTCGTAAACCGCTGCCGGCTCTGCAGGAAGGAAATACACCAGTCAAACAAAGTGACAAAAAACTGTCTGTAAGCAGGTGTACTGTCTCTTTAACTGACCCAGGTGAGAGATAAACAGGTGCACTGTCTCTTTAACTGACCCAGGTGAGAGATAAACAGGTGCACTGTCTCTTTAACTGACCCAGGTGAGAGATAAACAGGTGTACTGTCTCTTTAACTGACCCAGGTGAGAGATAAACAGGTGCACTGTCTCTTTAACTAACCCAGGTGAGAGATAAACAAGTGTACTGTCTCTTTAACTGACCCAGGTGAGAGATACACAGGTGTACTGTCTCTTTAACTGACCCAGGTGAAAGATAAACAGGTGTACTGTCTCTTTAACGGACCCAGGTGAGAGATAAACAGATGTACTGTCTCTTTAACTGACCCAGGTGAGAGATAAACAGATGTACTGTCCCTTTAACTGACCCAGGTGAGATAAACAGGTGTACTGTCTCTTTAACTGACCCAGGTGTGAGATAAACAGGTGTACTGTCTCTTTTACTGACCCAGGTGAGAGATAAACAGGTGTACTGTGTCTTTAACTAACCCAGGTAAGAGATAAACAGGTGTACTGTCTCTTTAACTGACCCAGGTGAGAGATAAACAGGTGTACTGTCTCTTTAACTGACCCAGGTGTGAGTTAAACAGGTGTAATGTATCTTTAACTGACCCAGGTGAGAGATAAACAGGTGTACTGTCTCTTTAACTGACCCAGGTGAGAGATAAACAAGTGCACTGTCTCTTTAACTGACCCAGGTGAGAGATAAACAGGTGTACTGTCTCTTTAACTGACCCAGGTGAGAGATAAACAAGTGTACTCTCTTTAACTGACCCAGGTGTGAGTTAAACAGGTGTACTGTCTCTTTAACTGACCCAGGTGTGAGTTAAACAGGTGTACTGTCTCTTTAACTGACCCAGGTGTGAGTTAAACAGGTGTACTGTCTCTTTAACTGACCCAGGTGTGAGATGGTGTGGGTGTTGATGTGAGCGGGGAAGGTCTCCTGGCCCTGGATGTCTGGGTTGGAGACCCCGTGGTACTCCAGTCTGAAGCCCTCCATCTTCCCTGGCTTACTGGGCAGCTCCCAGTACACCTGCATAGCCGTCTGGTTCAGGACCTTGGTGAAGAAACTGGGAGGACTGGGAACTGTGGGACACAGAGATGGACAGTGGTTACATAAATGTTTAAGGTGGACAGTGTTTAAAGGGAAACTTTATTCCTTTTTCAAGCTAGACTCTATTTTCCCATCTATTGTTTTTTTTTGTAACGCTTTGTAACGCTAACCCACCAGACTCTATGATGGAGTTTAAGATGGACTGTGTTTAAGGTGGACTGTGTTTAACGTACCGCCCCCCTGCGTGGTGGCTGTGATGGTGATGGACTGTGTTTAAGGTGGACTGTGTTTAACGTACCGCCCCCCTGCGTGGTGGCTGTGATGGTGGTGGACTGTGTTTAAGGTGGACTGTGTTTAACGTACCGCCCCCCTGCGTGGTGGCTGTGATGGTGGTGGACTGTGTTTAAGGTGGACTGTGTTTAACGTACCGCCCCCCTGCGTGGTGGCTGTGATGGTGGTGGACTGTGTTTAAGGTGGACTGTGTTTAACGTACCGCCCCCCCTGCGTGGTGGCTGTGATGGTGGTGGACTGTGTTTAAGGTGGACTGTGTTTAACGTACCGCCCCCCTGCGTGGTGGCTGTGATGGTGGTGGACTGCTGGCTTCCTCCCAGAGCGGAGTAGGCCTTCAGGTAGATGGAGTAGGTGGTGGCAGCATCCAGGTTGTTGAACTCGTGTGTGAAGGTGTTCTTACTGACAGCTTCCTGCAGCTCCGCACTGTCCAGCTCTGCAGAGGTCAGAGGTCAGAGAGGGAACAACACACAGAGGTCAGAGTTTCTCTGATTGAACAGAAAAGTCTCCAGTCAGTCCCTCATCTAAGTCATTGAGATCATAAGTATCTACCTATATTTACATGTAGTATATACTGTATCTATGTCTCCAGTCGGGCCCTTACCCCCCAGGCGTCTGACGTGCACCACGTATCTACGTCTATATATCTATAAGTCTCCGGTCGGGCCCTTACCCCCCAGGCGTCTGACGTGCACCACGTATCTACGTCTATATATCTATAAGTCTCCGGTCGGGCCCTTACCCCCCAGGCGTCTGACGTGCAGCACGTATCCGATGATGTGCTGGCTGGCGCTGTCTGTCGGCTGTTCCCAGGTCAGCTGCAGGCTGCTGGAGCTGAGCGCCACGGCCTGCAGGCCGGCGGGGGCCTCGGGCAGCTCGGGCCCCTGGCTGATGGCGAGGCGGGCGCTGGCCTGGTTGGTGCCGGCGCTGTTCTCGGCGATACACTGATAGATGGCCTCGTCCTCGGAGGTGATCCGCGTGATGGCCAGAGTCCTGCAGACAGCAGGAGATAGAAAACAGATCACAGGATTAGAAAGAGAGAGAGAGAGAGAGAGAGAGAGAGAGAGAGAGAGAGAGAGAGAGAGAGAGAGAGAGAGAGAGAGAGACAGAGGGAGAGAGACAGAGAGAGAGAGAGAGAGAGACAGAGAGAGAGAGACAGAGAGAGAGAGACAGAGAGAGAGAGAGAGACAGAGAGAGGGAGAGAGACAGAGAGAGAGACAGAGAGAGAGACAGAGAGACAGAGAGAGAGACAGAGAGACAGAGAGACAGAGAGACAGAGAGACAGAGAGACAGAGAGAGAGAGAGAGAGAGAGAGTATTTCTTCTCACGTGTTTCCGTTGGTGAGTTTGACGTTGCCGCTTGGCGTCAGCAGCTTCCCGTTCTTCAGCCAGATGAGGTGCGGCTCTGGGGCGCCGGACGCTGTGCAGCTGAAGACTGCACTGCCCCCTGCTGGCCTGGAGACGGACTGAGGCCACTGCACGAACCCTGGAGGGGCTGAGGAAGAGGAAGAAGAAGAAGAAGAAGAAGAAGAAGAAGAAGAAGAAGAAGAAGAAGAAGAAGAAGAAGAAGAAGAAGAAGAAGAGGAGGACAAACAGCAGAAGAAGACAGTTGATAGATGCAATCCCAAAAAGAGGACGAGAAGCTTGTAAAATACCAGAGGTCTTAGAGAGGATCTAGAAACGTGAAGAAAGTGAAGGCAGCATGGTTCCAGATGTAATCAGATTACTCTGGCTGGGACAGTGGCTCCATCGTCTGAGATCTCAGAGGAGGAGGAGGAGGAGGAGGAGGAGGAGGAGGAGGAGGAGGAGGAGGAGGAGGAGGAGGAGGAGGAGGAGGAGGAGGCAGCACGGAGACTTTCAATGATTTAATGATCAAGAAATCAACTCTGGCAGAATCTCCTCACTGGAACTGTCTGGAAGTTCTGGCAGACGTTCATCGTGTTACAGTTTTTTACAATCACTTTGCTTCTAATTTCAGAACCTTGACGTCATTTTTCATAACTCGACACAAAACTCACAACCAATGATCAAAATACACATTTTTCAAAACTCTAACACTTTTTCAGTTGCTTGGATACAATCCACATAAACCAAAGATCATTTGTTCATTTAACAAAGATCAGCTGTTCAATATGACACAACTTAACATCAAAGTACTACTACTTCAAAAAGCAATTCACACATTACATTTCAGATGATTGTCTATTCATTTCATTACAATAATCTAATCAATCAATACAACTACTCAAAATGATAAGTAACTGTTGCATTACTCTTAATGCATAGTTGTATGGAAACAGACAAACAATATTCCATGTTTAGATCATGAAAGTTTCAAGATAACGAGATTCATTGTCACCAATTAGTGTGGAGCATGAACCAATCAGACTACAGTATCTATGGATGTAATATTTCATCATCATTCTTTACTGTGATGTACATATATACCACATTGTTCGCCATGCCTGAAGGTTTTTTCCAAGATGTTTGTCTAATTGCGATGTAGATGAGAACCTGCGGCCAAATCTACAAGACAGAGTTGATAAATATGTAGAAGTACAGTAATCACTTCTTTGTTTTGCTTTTTACAGTACAAGCAAGTTGAGGAACACTGCATTTGATGTTTTACAGTACTGTCTTTTCTTTTCTATTTCCTAGCTAATTATTGTGCTTTGATTCTAATAAACCTATGTTGTGATCGTACTGTATTGTTTTTCATTAATACATTTCAGGTTTTGTTCAATGATTCCACTGTGTCTGTTGTATTCTCTCTACTACTGCAGTACTTTTACAGGGATGTATTTACATCTAGTACCATAATGAAACACGTATCACCTATTTTGTACTACAATATTTAATGATTGTACTAACGATGACCCAGTGAACTATGGGTAGCTTGTGTGTCTGTGATCTAAAGTAACGTTTCAATGGTATTTCACTATACATTAGTTTTTTGAACCAATGATTGTGCAAGGTTTATTTAAAGATATGAATGCACAATACAATGTTCTGAACATTAGACAGTCTGTGTTACAAGTGATGATCGTTGTGAGTTTTGTGTCTAGAGTTTTGAAAAATGACGTCAAGGTTCTGAAATTAGTAGCAAAGTGATTGTAAAAAACTGTATAAGACTGGAAACAATGTTGAAAATGTTGAAAGTGAAGTTTCAGTTTGTCTCTGCAGCAAGCTTTGTCTTGCTTTTCAACAATACAACAGAACAAAAAGCAGCGAGAGAGAAACCTCCGACACCAGAGAGAGGAGACAGAGGAGACAAGAGGACGTGCGTGTGTGTGTGAGTGTGTGTGTGTGTGTGTGTGTGTGTGTGTGTGTGTGTGTGTGTGTGAGTGTGTGAGTGTGTGAGTGTGTGTGTGTGTGTGTGTGTGTGTGTGTGTGTGTGTGTGTGTGTGTGTGTGTGTGAGTGTGTGTGTGTGTGTGTGTGTGTGTGTGTGTGTGTGTGTGTGTGTGTGTGTGTGAGTGTGTGTGTGTGTGTGTGTGTGTGTGTGTGTGTGAGTGTGTGTGTGTGTGTGTGTGAGTGTGTGTGTGTGTGTGTGTGTGTGTGTGTGTGTGAGTGTGTGTGTGTGTGTGTGTGTGTGTGTGTGTGTGTGTGTGTGTGTGTGTGTGTGTGTGTGTGTGTGTGAGTGTGTGTGTGTGTGTATTTGGTTTTTATCTCTCCACCTCCTCCCTCTGTCAGACTTCCTGAAGAAGAAGACGTGTGTCCAGCTCTACTGACAGGACAAAGAGAAACCTGGGGCTGATAGGAAGTGATGTCACGGTGCGTCCCATGTTATAGTTTATTTACATCCTCAGTAGAAGTTACATCACCACTAGTCTGTATCGACAACGTTTGATTTCCGGGATTGTTCCGGTACCGCCGGAAATTCTGCCTGTCCCTCTTTTCAGCCAGACGTCCGTTATACAAACCACAGCTAACGGCATCTGGCCTCAAAGAGACAAACGTTGAAAAAAGTATATACAACTGCCTATTTTACAACGCAGCGTAACATCCCTAATATATATTTATATTGCATCAAGTCTGAGTCATGTTATATATATATATATATATATATATATATATATATATATATATATATTTACATTCTTCTTGAGATGAACACAAAGGGTGTCATTTCTCTCTGTCATGAACTGTGAAACACTCGGAGTGAACTTGAACGTGTCTCTTTGTGTTTGAACGCCACTCTGACCTCTGACCCCTCTCCTCCAGCTGCTGTCTCGCCCGTCTCCACGGTAACACTGAGACCCCGAATAACCTGCTGAAGCCCCGCCTCCCCTGCGCTCAGAGGGGTCAGAGATCAGGGGGGCATTTATCAATAAGGGACGGGGGTTCGTAGAGAAATCACGTTGATTTGTGGAGAGATGACGACCTTTCACACACTATGTAACGCAAGTTCAAGAGCAAAACACACACACACACACACATGATGATATATATTATATTATATGTTAACAGAGTACTGCGGTCGACTAGAAACAAAGTAGAAGAATAAAATCTCTCTTATTCATTCATAGATTATTTGTTCTCTTAACGTCATCAGTTGGAGTTAAATATGTATATATATATATATATATATATATATATATATATATATATATATATATATATATATATACATATATATATATATGAATCTGAAGGTTCCAGCAATATTTACAACATTCTTATTTTCTCCTTTTTTATTAAAGTTAACACTCTTCTGAGTCCAGAAACCTGAGCATCAGTTGACTTATTTCTGTTCACATCAGAGAAGATTATCCGTGTGTGAAATATTTAAATGTTTATGAATATTTATGAATATTTAAATATTCGTGTGACAGACGGTGTTTCAGAATAAAGTCCTCATTGTGAAGTGGAACTCTTCACATGCTAATAATTATTCTAATGAAGTGTGGGAAACACACACTCACACACACACACACACACACACACACACACACACACACACACACACACACACACACACACACACACACACACACACACACACACACACACACACACACACACACACACACTCTGAGCCTGCAGTGACCTTTGACCCCGCCCGTCTGCAGTGGCAGGAGGCGAATCAAACGCACCCAGGAACAGAGTGTGTGTTTGTGTGTGTTGACTTAGCGTCATTTGCATATTTAAACATCACATAATGTTGTCTTCTAAGACCATGAACTTTTTGTTGCTTTTATTTAGATACTTTTGACTCTTTTTTTTAAACGTTTTTCAATTATAATCATTCATGGCCAATAAACCTTATTTATGTGACATTTTACCTCATTTTCAAGTTAAAAAAGCAGAAATGATAAACTATTCAGACTAATAGGATGTTGAGCGAATCACAGAATGTCAAAGTTTAGTCAGTTTGTAACTAATTAAAACAAGATTTCAAATGCTATAAAATGTAATAAAAGACCCAAAATTCAAAATCCAATGAAAGTTATGATCATTTTACCTGAATATCACATAACGTTCGTCCATGTTATTTGTGGCCAAGCGTCAGCTAAAAATGTCATTTGGTTGAAAGAAACTTTGAAAACGGGACAATGTGACCCGAGGAAACCGGAGGGTCCATGTCAGTCACCAGCTGGGGAAGATTCACGCTGAGATCTGGTTCTGTTTTCAGACTCTGACACCCCGTTTCCACGTCCGTGGTTATTTATTTATGTATTCCCTTCGTTTACACGCTAACGGAGAATTCTCCTCTGAAAACGATTCTTTCTAAAAGCTCCGGCCAGAGAGGAGATTTGGGAAATCTTTGTTTGCACGTTTGCACGTAAACTGAGACAAACGGAGGTTTAGGCAGCCGAGGAAGTGAGGAAGACAAGAGACAGGAAGTGATTCTGATTGGCTAACGTGTGCTTGAGCTTCTCGTTACACTGCCGCCTGGTCTGGCGTGCTCTTGACGGCAGATATACACGGGTACGTGCAAGCGAACACTTTTCTGAAAACTGACAGCTGTGTATAATGTTATTTTTGAAAATGGAGAGGTTGAAATGTCCGTTTATGAAAATAGCCGCTACGTGTAAACATAGTGTGAGCCAGATATCGATCTTCTTCTCTGTATTTTGACTCTTTGTTCAGAGATCATTCATAAAACCACGGCCCCTTATCTGGGTCAGACCCTGATCAGCTGCAGTGTCTCCCCTTAAACCATTTGAATATTTCATTTCAAAGATCAGGGGTCTAGATTCAGAGTCCTGGACCCCCAGGGGAGGTCTGACCCTGACCCTGAGTAAGAGGAAGAGGGGGATGGTCTGCTGCTGCAGGCAGCTGATGGAGGTCAGAGGAGATTCTCATTATTCTGATCCCTGAACAGAGAAGATCTGCAGCGACGGAGGCACAAGAAGAAGACCAGCGACTGTTTTTATCAATGGAGTCTGGTGGCGTTAATACGCTGCCGAGATGCCGAAAACTTGACACATCTCTTTAGAACTGTTTGGTGTTTTGGTGAATTTGGCATACGGCGGGGAACTGAAGCTGTTCTCTCATCAACGCCACCAGACTCCTTTAATAAAAACACATCACTTCACTCACCTAGTTTGGGTTTTATGTTTTTTAACCCTAAAGTCTTTCCGTCGACCTGCAACTTTGTGTTTTTCTGGGTCAAAATTTCAACGTTTTGTTTTTTTTCTTTTCTCTATGTTTTTTTGTCACTTTTCTTAAGCACATTTTAGTCACCTTTGTGTCACTTTTTTCAGTGGTTTAAAAATAAATACATGTTTTTGTTGATTTTTTTCCTGCATTTTTGTAGCTTTTTCCAACATTTGTCACTTTTTTCAACGTTCTTGTGTCGTAGTTCTGATATAGAAAGTTTTTGTAAACGGGTCAAATTTGACCCGAGGACAACAGGAGGGTTAAAGATTATTTTTAGGCATCTCATGCCTTAATCGCCAGGACAGTTGAGATATGAAAGAGGAGAGAGAGGGGGGGTCAGATTCAAACCCTGGGCCTTTGTATCAAGGAACAAACCTCCACATATGGGCACGCGCTCCCCCAACTGAGCTACCCGGGCACCCACTCACTTTGGTGTTTTAACGGGTTAAAGAAACTACAACACTTCCTGCACACATATTTCACACTAAAAGCCTTCCAAAGGCTAATAAACTAGCTGTGTTTCTCTACCATTCTGCCTTTACTATACCTTGTATATATTTCTTTCTATTTCTGTATTTATTTTTAATTGTTATGTTCCTATATTTAATATGTGTGTTTGTGTAAGAGTAACGTACTGATTCTGATTCTGAAATGCGCTAAGCAAGCAGCTGGAAATTCCAGCATAGATATTGAGGTCAATTATAGCAAAGCAGAAATTAAAAGTATGGTTAAAAATATAGTTAAGGGAAAATGGCAAACATTATGGGACAATGGGCAGACTGGAAGACAGTTCTATAATATCCAGAATAAAGTGGGAAAGAGCAGAAATATGTATATGAAATATGAGTCCTAAACCCAGTCTACTACCTGAACACTGAGTCCTAAACCCAGTCTACTACCAGAACACTGAGTCCTAAACCCAGTCTACTACCTGAACACTGAGTCCTAAACCCAGTCTACTACCAGAACACTGAGTCCTAAACCCAGTCTACTACCTGAACACTGAGTCCTAAACCCAGTCTACTACCTGAACACTGAGTCCTAAACCCAGTCTACTACCTGAACACTGAGTCCTAAACCCAGTCTACTACCAGAACACTGAGTCCTAAACCCAGTCTACTACCTGAACACTGAGTCCTAAACCCAGTCTACTACCAGAACACTGAGTCCTAAACCCAGTCTACTACCTGAACACTGAGTCCTAAACCCAGTCTACTACCTGAACACTGAGTCCTAAACCCAGTCTACTACCTGAACACTGAGTCCTAAACCCAGTCTACTACCTGAACACTGAGTCCTAAACCCAGTCTACTACCTGAACACTGAGTCCTATTTAAGTGATCTATGTGTTTCATGAACTACATGTTTTCTAGATGTGTGAAGAGATAATTTGGTGCTAAAGCTGAAAACGATGTTTGCTTATCTTATGATGTGTTGTATGAATTGTTTCGGTGCTTGAAAGGAGTTTACCAAAGTCTTAGGTTATATATGATTAAAATAGGAAATACATTTATTGCTAGTAATATCGCTATTTGAGTAGAAGTTTTATCAAACATTGTTATCTTCTGTGGTGTAGATATGAGGTTGTTGATTCTGGGGTTTCTGTGTCTTTGTCCTGACAGCAGACCCCCACCCTCCCCCACAGATCTGTTTACTGAGGGTCAGGGGTCGAGGGGGTGAAGAGCAGCAAACTGAGCTGAATGGGTTTCAGATACACACACACACACACACACACACACACGCACACACACACACACACACACACACACACACACACACACACACACACACACTTCATGTGTGTTTACACAAACTTAAATTCAAGTTCACTAGTCAAACATCTGCACTAATAAGACTCTTTTCTGATTGTTAAACACTGTTATCATACATATTTCTGTGTGTATATATATATATATATATATATATATATATATATATATATATATATATTATATTAAATATTTGCACCATCCGACGAGGCAAATGTCTTGTAAATGTCTCTCACCCAGCAATAAATAAATAAAATAATTCCTTTTCTGATTCCGATTTCTGACCCACCCCCCTCCCCCCGCTCCCTCCAGTCTTGTTTTTGCATAAAGCTTTGTTTTTTGGTCAAAGCATTTACATGTTATTATATCTTTACTTTATAATCTTATGTGTATTTTTATGTTGTCTGAGTGTGTTTAATGTGTTTTATAGCCTCTACACATAGACCCGACGGGGCGACCATCGGCAGGAAAGGCATTAGGACTGATCAGTCTCCCTGAATTGTTCAAAACATGCCAGAGAACACAGCGAGGAGAAGAGACGTAATACGTCTCCATGACAGCAGGCAGCGCTGATCTGGATTGTAGCCAAAAAAATGAAAACCGGCAGCTGATTGGACGAACGTGTCACGTGGGTCTGGTTGCTGCATCCGGATTTTAGATTTTTCAAACGGCCATTAATGGCGACTCGTTCAGAATACGATCTCATATTTTACTAAAATATTTCACCGAAATGTGTTTCTGAAAACATTTTAAGAAGAAATCGGCCGTGCAGTTGCTGAATCTGTCTTCATTTCAGATCAACAAAGGTCAGTTTAAAAGATCTTCATCAGATTTTGAGGGACTCTAGTCACGCTCATCCCGCTCCCTGTTTCCGGGTTAGCTCTCCACCAATCAGATTGGTCATTTGAGCCCTCCCAACCTACAAATCGTCCCAAATAATGGTCGACGGCACGGAACACACCGCACAGACTCGAGTCACCGACCTCGCCAGACTGTCAGACGGCTGATTTTTGGCTTGGTCTGTAGTGGGCTTAAGACACATATCTGTCACTCGTAATAGACAATAAATGTTTTATTTAATGATATGTTGTCTTATGCCCCTGACACGCCAACCTGATTATCAGCCGTGGGACAGCCATGGCGAGGTTGGTGACTCGAGTCTGGTCGGTGTGTTCCGTGCCGTCGTCAGTCGAGGAGCCGTCGGCCTTCATTTGGGCCGATTTGACTTGTTGAATCAGAAGGTGGGCAGTCGGACTCAATGACCAATCTGATTGGTGGAGAGCTAACCAGGAAATGGTGTGCGGGATGAGCGTGAAGAACAGCCTCTCAGAATCTGATGAAGATCTTCTAAACTGACCTTTGTTGATCTGAGATGAAGACAGATTCAGCAACTGCACGGCCGATTTCTCCTTAACATGTTTTCAGAAACACGTCACGGTGAAATATTTTAGTAGAATATGAGATCGTGTTCTGAACGAGACGCCATTATGGTCGGGGAGCAGCCAGACCCACGTGACGCAGGTTAGGGTTAGGGTTTCATTTTTGGGCGACAATACAGATTAGCGCCGCCTGCTGTTACGGAGACTTAATACGTCTCGTCTCTTCGGTGTGTTCAGAGGCATTTTTTGGACCAACTCGGGGAGACTGATCAGTCCGACTGGCTTTACTGCCGCCGGTCAGCCGTCTGGTTGGTGGTCAGGGGCTTTACACAGTCTGACTGTTCTTTTTGTTTTCCATCTTTGTGTGTGTTTGCATGCTCTACTTCCTGTTTTATTTTGTAGTTTGGGGTTTCCTGTGTCTGTCTTAGTTTCCTGTTGAGTCTGATTAGTGTCTGATGTGTTTCACCTGTTCATGATGTCACCTGTCTCTCTGTCTGCTGTCAGTTTGTGGCAGACGTTCTGCTTGAAATGCGCTAAGCAAGCAGCTGGAAATTCCAGCATAGATATTGAGGTCAATTATAGCAAAGCAGAAATTAAAAGTATTGTTAAAAATATAGTTAAGGGAAAATGGCAAACATTATGGGACAATGGGCAGACTGGAAGACAGTTCTATAATATCCAGAATAAAGTGGGAAAGAGCAGAAATATGTATATGAAATATGAGTCCTAAACCCAGTCTACTACCTGAACACTGAGTCCTAAACCCAGTCTACTACCAGAACACTGAGTCCTAAACCCAGTCTACTACCTGAACACTGAGTCCTAAACCCAGTCTACTACCTGAACACTGAGTCCTAAACCCAGTCTACTACCTGAACACTGAGTCCTAAACCCAGTCTACTACCTGAACACTGAGTCCTAAACCCAGTCTACTACCTGAACACTAAGTCCTATTTAAGTGATCTATGTGTTTCATGAACTACATGTTTTCTAGATGTGTGAAGAGATAATTTGGTGCTAAAGCTGAAAACGATGTTTGCTTATCTTATGATGTGTTGTATGAATTGTTTCGGTGCTTGAAAGGAGTTTACCAAAGTCTTAGGTTATATATGATTAAAATAGGAAATACATTTATTGCTAGTAATATCGCTATTTGAGTAGAAGTTTTATCAAACATTGTTATCTTCTGTGGTGTAGATATGAGGTTGTAATTCCTGCCACCAGGCACTAAACCTAGGAAACGCACTTGTGGGTCGTATGAGGCGGGGGGGAACAAACCACCCATAGGGTTTGGAGGGGGGGGGGGGGCTGTACCTTGTACTACGAGGCGTCCCAGCGCTGTTCTCCTGGATCTACTTCCTGGTCTGTTGGCTGAACAAACGTAAACTCCTGAATGCTGCAGTGTGGCGTCGGAGATCATCAGGTTTCCTGTTCCCAGCACGGCGATTCCCTCCACGCCGATGGACCGCCCGTCTGGAAGACATTAAGCCATTCTTTCACCCCGTAGTGACCAATTAAATATTGGACCCATTCATCAACCAGACGCATCTCTCCAGAACATTCTGACGGTAACATCTTAGGTTTCAGACGGACACACAGGAAATGAACTTTGTTCCAGAACTGATTCTGACTCGGGAACAAACTCTCTCTAGCCAACAGCCTAACAAAACTAATATTCAACTATCTTAACAGAATTAAGGCCCTATTTTAACGATCAAAGGTCACGGCGTGAAGCGCCTGGCGCAGGTGTGTTTAGGGCGTGTCCAAATCCACTTTTGCTAGCTTGTGCTAAAAAGTGTCCGTGTGCCGGGCGCCTGGTTCTAAAGGTTGTACTTAGTGTCTTCATTAATCAGAGGTGTGTTTTGGGCGTAACATGCAATCAACCAATCAGAGATCATCTCCCATTCCCTTTAAAAGCCAGGTGCGTTTGGACCTTGGAGCATTGCTGTTATGATGGAGGATTTACACCCTAATATGTTTATTAGTAATCTTCTGCATGTGTGTGTGCTGCTGTGCGTCCCTGTGTGTGTAACAAGCATAGTGTGCACGTGCTGTGCACGAGCCTCGGAGCATTTTACTAATGTGCTGTTAAAATAACAATGAAATGCTGCGTTATTGACTTTAGACCAGGTTTTTGTTGGTCAATGGTGCCATCACTTCCTGCTGCCTCAAGATAGCAATACGCCCAGAATGCACCTGAACACACCTCCCTGTAAGACCAGCACGCCCAGAATGCACCTGAACACACCTCCCTGTAAGACCAGCACGCCCAGAATGCACCTGAACACACCTCCCTGTAAGACCAGCAGGCCCAGAATGCATCTGAACACACCTCCCTGTAAGACCAGCACGCCCATGGAGCACAGATGGGCGCAGGTGCATTTGCTATTTAAACAACGTGGGCGCTGGATGGGAAACTGACAACTGGGTCGGTCTTAAACTAGCAAAGACACTGGGTGCAGGATATGACCCATAGTATAGTATGTCGAAAAAAGGGTTAGGGTTAAACTAACTTAACAGAACTAATTGTTTGTGAACGCCATTAAATTATACACAGCGTTCACTACACGTTCAAACAACGCCACGGCTGTTTAGGCGACAGGACATGTGGAGAGTTTGATACCGTTGGCGCTGCATGAAATGCGTAATAAACTTTAGTTAGAGAGAGTCGTTGAAGATGGTTACCGAGGCGACTCCAGGACACGATGGGGCGGGGGTTTCCCGTGGCGATGCACTCCAAGATGGCCGTCTGGTGGACGTTGATGGTGAGGTTCTGCGGGCCGGACAGGATGACGGGTTCTCGGTACGTCCGGGATCCTGCAACTGGACCAGAACCACAAAAACACAGCGTCAGCAACACAGAGAGGCGCTCTGGGCTTTAGTAACTAAGTACATTTACTCCAGTACTGTACTTCAGTCCAAATGTTGAGGTACTTGTACTTTACTTGAGTTTTTTCTTTGTATGCCACTTTCTACTTCTACTCTGCTACATTTCAGAGAGAAACATTGAACTTTTTACTCCACTACATTCATCTGACAGCTTTAGTTACTAGTTACTTTAGTTAATCCACTACATTCATCTGACAGCTTTAGTTACTAGTTACTAAATACTTGTTCCAGCGCTGGTGTTTCTTACCGGTGACGGACAGCGTCGCCTCCCGGCTGTATCGAGTGTTGGCGATGTTGGAGGCGACGCAGCGGAACAAACCGCTGTCTGTCTTCCGGACGGCGGTAATCTGCAGCACGCCGTTAGGCAGCAGCGTGTACCTGAACAACAAGTACATGTTAACAAAGTACACTTTACATATTGAAGAAGTCAGTGGGGAACAGTCGTTATATATGATCAAAAGTTTTCCGTTGATTGTTTTTGACACGCTGGGAGTGAGACTGTTGAGGTTTAAGGGTCACGGTTCCCCACTTCATAAAGTACACTTAAAGTACATGTTAATGATCCCTCTAGGACATGAGAAACGTACCTGGGGTCTTCGGTGCTCAGCGGGAGTCGGTCTCTCTGCCAGGTGATGTTTGCTTCTGGGATTCCGTTTACCTGACAGGTGAGTCTGGCCACGCCCCCTTCATCCACTGTGACAGACTCTGGGTGGGACAGGAACTTAGGGAGGGCTGGGGAGAGGGGGGCAGACTGATGAGTAACGCTAGGTGGGATCGGCACTTTACTTTTACATTTACTTGGAAAATCTTTTTATATAGTTCCTCTATTTAGAAGGAAATGCTCTGTTTCAATTTAATGTCTCTTCAGGTTGTTAGCGTGTTGTTAGCGTGTTGTTAGCGTGTTGTTAGCGTGTTGTTAGCATGTAGTTGTGACTCACATGCGATCTGTACGCGGGCCTTGCGGCTGACGAGGCGCCCGTAACGGTTCTGCGCGGCGCAGTCGTACTCCCCGGCATCCGTCTCGTTGCTGTCGCGTCTCTTGGAGAAGTTCCTGATGAGCAGCGTCCCGTTGGCCAGCACCGTTGCCATAGTGCCCGTTGCCACAGGGACGCCGTTCCGTCTCCAGGTGACGGAGATTGGACCCTCCCCCTCCACTTGGCAGTCCAGCAGCAGGGGGCGGTCCCTCGCTGCAATAACATCACCGGGCTCTCGGAGGAAGGCGAGCTCCGATGCTCCGCCCACACCTAAGGGGGAGGAGTTTACATCAGTGTTTACACCTGGACACTGTTTTCTGTCTGTCACTTTAAACGACAGCGCTGTAACCGACAGCCACAAAGTCAGTTTCCGTCTAAAGTTCTGTTTTTCTCTGACAAACGTGTCCAAAAAACATCAATAAAGTCGGAAAAAGTGATGACAACCTGAAACAGCTTTAACAATGTTTAAAAAAGTGACAACAACTTTTTTTAAATGGCAATCTTCAACAATCTTCAACAACAAAGACAACATTTGACCATTTAAAGGAAAACTTCAGTTAAACAACAATCTGTGAAACTGGTCCAGTATTAAACCAGAACCAGCTGTAATGTAACCCTACAGGACTAATGTTCAGCAGCAGTTAGTCCACTAAAAGTTCTGTTGTTGCTGCTGACAGATTCAGATTATTATTCTAAGTGTCTGACAACATTATGGGATGGATCCCTACAGAGACAGACCTTTTAGTTAAAGAGTAAGATCCTTTTAGTTTAACATGAAACAGCCCCGAAATTACCATCACCAAACTACACCAGACTCCATGTAAATAAACAGTAATTTTATCATCGTAAAACACACTTCATTCAAAGTGGACAGAAACTAAATAAAACTACCAAAATCCGTCTTGGTTCATCTTTCCACTGTTCCAACAATCACCACTCTGGTCTGGTTGGAATAAACCCTTAATTCACCCATTTACATGTGGAGATATGCTGGCTCTATACACGCTAAAAGTCCTGATTATTTACATGGAGTCTGGCTCTATACATGCTAAAAGTAGTGATTATTTACATGGAGTCTGGCTCTATACACGCTAAAAGTAGTGATTATTTACATGGAGTCTGGCTCTATACACGCTAAAAGTCCTGATTATTTACATGGAGTCTGGCTCTATACACGCTAAAAGTAGTGATTATTTACATGGAGTCTGGCTCTATACACGCTAAAAGTAGTGATTATTTACATGGAGTCTGGCTCTATACACGCTAAAAGTCCTGATTATTTACATGAAGTCTGGCTCTATACACGCTAAAAGTCCTGATTATTTACATGGAGTCTGGCTCTATACACGCTAAAAGTCCTGATTATTTACATGGAGTCTGGTGTAGTCTGGTGATGGTGATTTGGGGGCTGTTTCATGTTAAACTAAAAGGATCTTACTGGACCAGTTTCAGAGATTGTTGTTCACATAGACACAGAAACATGAAAACATAGAGTCCAGGGTGAAATTAAACCATAAAGAAGCTGTTTTAAAACACATAATTACACATTAATATATTTCCTGATCCAGTTTAGAGTTTTACAGTTTCTGATAAACTTCATTAAAAATACTCACAGACGGTCAGAGGGTGATGAAGGTGGTGGTGATGATGATGATGATGATGATGATGATGATGAAGCTGTTGATGATCAATAACACAAATGCATCATCTATTCACTGTTGTAAACAGAAAATATGAACAAATGTACCCAACGATGTCCCCCAGCTGGACCTTTCCTCAGGTCAAATCTGACCCATTTTCAACAAGTTTCTATATCAGAAATTTGGGTCTTTTTCAACCAAATTGTCCAAAAAAATAACAATTTTTAATGGTTCCCTACAACGCACTGAACAAGTTAAATAAATAATCAGTTCAGTACTTTCATAGTATTTGAAGACAAATGAAAAAAGTGACAAAAAATGTCAAAAAAAACAAAAAAATCTAAAAAACATCAGAAAAAGCTTAAAAAACATCAGGAAAAGTGACAAGTATTGATTTAAAATTTTGACCCAGAAAAATAAAAAGTTGCACGGTCGACAGGAGACAACACGAGGGTTAAGAGTCTGTCCTCCCACATGTAGTTTGTTGTTGTTGCAGAGATTATGACCTATATTCCATTTATAGAGACACAAACTATTTATACACTTTTAACTTTTTTTTCCACTTTCACTCAGAAACCTGACTGATCTTTTCATAATTAATGCATGAACTCCATCATCGCCGTCCCCTCCTACTCTGCATCTCTTTCACACTTGAACTTGGTCGAGGTCATTTTCCCAGGACCCCCTCCTCCCTAACCCCCAGTCAGCCCCCCCGCCCCATGTCCTCCATCTTGTCCCAGCTGGTCTTTGGACTCTCCGTGACGTCTGGACCTTCTGTCCCTCAGAAACCTCCTCCTCTGTCTCTCTCTCTCTATAGTCTGAATGACAACAATAATCACCACTAAAGTGTGAAGCCAGACACAACAGACCCCCCCCCCCCAGGAAAACCCCAAAACACAACAGACACCCCCCCCCATAAAATAAATAAATGATGAAGAAGCTAAGTGCTCTAAAGTAAAACCAGCCGTCTTTCTCTCAGAAGTTGGTCCATTCTCATTGTTCATGTGACTGCGTTGAGGAGTTATTTTTTCTGATGAAGCCAGATATTGGCGAGCCAACAGAACTGGAACAGAACCGGTTAGCGGTCCAGAACTGAGCCGACTGGGATGTCAACGCTTCCACTACAGATTCTCCTTGTCAAACATTGGGGAAAAAAAATAACTACAATGTTTGAAAAAAAGCATCAGAAATGTCAAACAGTGATAAAATGTTGGTGCCAAAGGAGGAATGAATAAGGAAGGGTGGAAAAAGAAGGAAGGAAAGAAGACGTAAGAAAGGAAGTACTTAGGGAAGAAGGTAGGGAAGAAGGTAGGGAAGGAAAGAGATGCGGAGAAGGAAGGAAGGAAGGAAGGAAGGAAGGAAGGAAGGAAGGAAGGAAGGAAGGAAGGAAGGAAGGAAGGAAGGAAGGAAGGAAGGAAGGAAGGATGATTGAGTTTCCTGTCCCAGAGGAGAGAAGACAATCACACAAGTTTACCTGTTTTATCATAAGAAATGACTCAGACTGATTCATGGATTATCAGAAGAGTTGGAGATTCATTACTAGTTGATTAATAATGGATGAATCTTTGCAGTTGTGGATTATTGTTGAGTTGAGGTTCACTTTGTCTCGTTAGCTTCTCGACACAAAGTTTACTTTTCGTTTCTGCAGATTCAAATCTTTTCACCTTAAAATGAATGAATTTAGTTGACTGAATGATCCAAAAACCTCTGCATGTTTATTTTCACAGAAGTGGAACTAAAGTCTAGCTTTAGTTACGGATTTCAAAATATGTGTGTGTGTGTGTGTGTGTGTGTGTGTGTGTGTGTGTGTGTGTGTGTGTGTGTGTGTCTCTGTGTGTGTCTCTCTGTGTGTGTGTGTGTGTGTGTTTCTGTGTGTCTGTGTCTGTGCGTGTGTCTCTGCATGTGTGTGTGTCTCTCTCTGTGTCTGTGTGTGTGTTTCTGTGTGTGTCTCTCTGTGTGTCTGTGTGTGTGTGTGTGTGTGTGTGTGTGTTTCTGTGTGTCTGTGTCTCTGTGTGTGTGTCTCTGTGTGTGTGTGTGTGTCTCTCTGAGTGTCTGTGTGTGTGTGTGTGTGTGTGTGTGTGTGTGTGTGTGTGTGTGTGTGTGTGTCTGTGTCTGTGCGTGTGTCTCTGCATGTGTGTGTGTCTCTCTCTGTGTCTGTGTGTGTGTGTGTTTCTGTGTGTGTCTCTCTGTGTGTCTGTGTGTGTGTGTGTGTGTGTGTGTGTGTGTGTTTCTGTGTGTCTGTGTCTCTGTGTGTGTGTGTCTCTCTCTCTCTGTGTGTGTGTGTGTGTGTGTGTGTGTGTGTGTGTGTGTGTGTGTGTGTGTGTGTGTGTGTGTGTATGTCTGTGTCTCTGTGTGTGTGTCTCTGCATGTGTGTGTGTCTCTCTCTGTGTCTGTGTGTGTGTGTGTGTGTGTGTCTGTGTGTCTGTGTCTCTGTGTGTGTCTCTCTCTCTCTCTCTGTGTGTGTGTGTGTGTGTGTCTGTGTGTCTGTGTCTCTGTGTGTGTGTCTCTGCATGTGTGTGTGTCTCTCTCTGTGTCTCTGTGTGTGTGTGTGTGTGTGTTTATGTGTGTCTGTGTGTCTGTGTGTGTCTCTCTCTGTGTCTGTGTGTGTGTGTGTGTGTGTGTGGCTGAAGGACAACGTGCCACTAACTGATGAATGCGTGCAGCTGTAGGTGGAGAGTAGCCCAGCCTTCAGGGTTATGTCTGTAACAAGTCTCTCTCAGTCTCTCTCAGGCTGAGGCTATCAGACCTTTAACTGATCCCTTCTTCTCTGCTATCTGCTCTGACAGACAGATCAGCTGAAGTCGGTCTCTGACATCACGTTCAGGATTAAAACCTCCGCCTCCCATCTGTGTCTTCATTATACAGGGGGGACAGACCCCCCCCCGACCTCTGACCTTTAAATCCCCCAAAACCCTGCCGCCTGCAGACAGCGACCTCGGCCCCTAAAGGTCATGAGAGTCTCTCGTATTGCCGTACGCCGCAATCTGACCGTGAACTTCAGACACACACACACACACACACACACACACACACACACACACACACACACACACACACACACACACACACACACACACACACACACACACACACACACACACACACACACACACACACACACACAGCAGACACACACAACAGGTTTTAATCATCTAATTGGAGCCAATTAAGAACTGCTGAGTCACTTCCTGAGCTGATTAAGGATTCTGTTTCATAGTTTAAACCACCACCCATATAAATCACAGAAGACCAAATATACACACACGCACAATATTCATACATTCACACGGAAACACTCAAATGAATGAAGTCATACAGACCTATATCTAGTTACTTGTTTAAGACGCGTTTGATGGCCTAAAGTTAAACTGGTGTCTGGTGTGTTATGTGGCCTAACTTTCACAGTTGTGTAAACTCTGCTCACTGGGATGTTTCACTTTGAGTCAGAGACTAAAGTAAAGTTCTCACTTAAAACGTAGCTCTCTCTCTCTCTCTCTCTCTCTCTCTCTCTCTCTCTCTCTCTCTCTCTCTCTCTCTCTCTACCTCTCTCTCTCTCTACCTCTCTCTCTCTCTACCTCTCTCTCTCTCTACCTCTCTATCTCTCTCCATCTCAAGTTCAATTTTCAATTTCATGTTGCTTTATTGGCATGACAAAAAATACCTCTGTATTGCCAAAGCATGAGAACAAACATACATATAAACAACAACAAGGAGTAAATACATCTGTTATAATAATAATAATAATAATAATAATAATAATAATAATAATACAAGTAAACAGGATAATTATGAGACGAATGCAGACACCAAACAAATTATGTGCATGTCCCTCTAAGGGTTGAAACAAGTAAAAATAAGAAGGAATACAAGTAAATAAAAGGATAGAACCAATAAAGATGCTAATATATAGCATCCTCTATGTATGTAGTCTAGTATTGTGGCAGGAGAAGACATATTTAGCTGCTAGCCGTGCCGTGCTTTGATCTTCCCCTAATAAAAAACTCTCTCTCTCTCTAACTGGAGTCACATTTTGACGTTTTTAAGAGCTGTTTACTTTAAAACCCTCAACTGGTCATTACTGTCATTTACACTCTGAGACACAGTGAAGTGGCTGCTCAAGTTCAAGAGCAACACACACACACACACACACACACACACACACACACACACACACACACACACACACACACACACACACACACACACACACACACACACACACACACACACACACACACACACACACACACACCCTCTCTCTCTGTCTCTCTCTGAGCATCTGGATGAAAATGAGGATGAATATTCAGAGATCTCTGCTGTCTGTCATCTTTTCCCCTCGTCCTCATGACAAAAACTCACAGAAATACAAATAATAATAATAATAATAATAATAATAGTAATAATAATAATAATAATAATAATAATAATAATAATAATAATAATAATGTGTAAATTAATTTAAAGCTGCAATGATCTGAGATATATTCTCTAAACTCAGAGCAGAGGAAAGACCTGAGACTTTCTGTTCATTCACGGAAATGAATACAAATATCTATAAAATAAATCTATATAAAACAATATATAGCAGATAATGAAGCGTTCAGACCTGAGCAGCAGCAGCACAGTCCCAGCAGCAGCAGAATCATCTTCATCATCTTCATCTTCACTTTAAATCCAAATCATCAGAAACACAAACATCAGCTGCTCCATCAAATAAAAAGAGTTCTTGTTGTTTGAAATCAGATTCATAAAGTGAAAGTAGAATAATAATCCAGTCTGATGGAGAGAGAACTGCTGCAGACGGACTGAAGATCTGACTCAAACTGAGAGAAACGGAGAGAGACAGAGAGAGGGGGGCGGGGCTTAGGAGGGGAGGGGGGGGGTCACTGACCCTGAGGTCAGAGAGAAGGGGGAGGGGGGGTTCACAGCTGAGCACTGAGTGATGGAAACCTGGAGGAGAGATATACTGTGTGTGTGTGTGTGTGTTATGGTTGTCTATTTTACTGGATGCCTAAAATGTCCTCTATCTATCTATTAAATAGATACAAGATGCTATGTAAAATAAAATATTAACTTAAAAAAATGTCTCGCAAAAACTGCCACAGGTTTAAAAGAAAAACTCAAACAAAAGAAAAAGCATCAAAGAGCGTTGGGAAGTGTCTAACATTTAATTTAAAAGTAAGAGAAGATGGAAACATGGAGGAGGAGAGAAGTGTCCTGAGATAACTCCTGTTATGATTTGATACTATCAATAAAATTCAATTGAATTGAATTGAAAAGATGAGAAGCAGGACACTTGTGTATTTCCATTTGTGGGATAATCTGAACAAATCGATCAAACAAAGTGCAAATATGTTGCATGTTATAAAAAGGTACAACAGATTTAATTGTTAAAGTAGAGACGTGAAGGAGAGTGAAGATCTCACTGATGTTAAGAGATAAGATGAGATAAGACAGACTTTATTAATCCCATCCTGTGCTACAGAAAAGAAAAACAATGTACACACATCGGAATAACACAAATACACATAGGAGAAATAATATACAGAAAGTATTATAAGAAATAGAATTCATTATAACAGTAATAAAACAACCATATTTACACAATAAACACCCTTATATGAAGAGACAGTATATCAACACAGATATACAGATGAGTAAGTGAAGGTACAATAACATTTCTGCATTTAATGTCTAAAAATGACTATACCTATCTTATGAATTTAGTAGAGTGGACGGGACTTTAGTCTGCCTGTCAGTGGCGTCATATAACCTTTGACCCCTTTAGTTACCCAGATGATACGTTCAGGAGTAATTGTAAATCAAGACTGCAGTCGCCTGCACACGATAGCATGCAACGCTGCTTTGCTCCGGCCGTTCCAGTGGGTTCCTACGGGAGCGCTGCACTGCCCCTGGTATGATTTACCAGTTCACGCTGCACTCAAATGTTTCCACTTTGACCTAGTTGCTGCTGACCCTTCAAAAGCACAACCAATGAGATGACAGCTGTACGTGACGTAGCCAGAAGGGAAACAGTGGAACAACACCTTTTTAAAGACGTATCACAATCTCAGCAGGAAAACGTATGCATGGCGTAATGTCAGCAGTCAGATGCGATTACCAGGTTTGTGAATAGGTATAACGTATATTAACAAAAATTGTCGTTACTTAGCAACGGCAAATAGCTTCCTTCCCACCCTTGATGACGTTTGCCCGCGGTGCCCTTTGCTGACTACGCTTTGCTCTGCGCCCTACCTAGCGGTGTGCCCAACTTAAGCTTAATTTCTACTTGTGCGTAGAATCGTAGCCTGACGTGCACCTCTTGAAAAATGCAACATCGCACATCGCACATCGCAGCGACGCACGTCTCTCGGCCGTGGCTTGGTAGCGTTGACTCATTTCCTGGTTCTCCTTCACCATAAACAACATGAAATCAGGAAGAGGGGTAACTTCTCCTGCTCCAGATTTCCCTCCGTGGTCAGAAAGAACAGACACTTTGTTTCTCTCACTATGACTCTAGAGTCGCTACTCGCTCCGAAGATAATCGCCGTCACTCTCTCACTTCCTCCTCGCTCTAAAACACACTCCCCCCCCCCACATACACACACACACACGTCGGCTCCACGCACACACCAGCGCACAAGTATGACCATCAGGCCACGGCGTAGGCTACGGAGAAAGCTCTGCGCGGAGCCTCCACTGAACTGTAAAAACCCCTTTAGCGATGCACCCTACCTAGTGGAGCACAGTCGCCCAGGCTGCGTTAGCGTCACATCGCTGTCCGCATCGCACTAAATGCAAAAATCATGGAACTGCTTAAACACCGCTGAGACCTTATTCAATGATACATTTTAATATTGACCGATCCAGCTTAGCGTTTATACAAAGTGCTGGTTGACCAGTAGCTAATGCTAATGCTTGGTGGGTAACATTATAAGGTTACGACATCATTCAACACGCTCATAAAGTTACGTTTATTTTAATTGTTCTGACCACGGTTAACAGCACGGGGCTAACCCCTGAAACAGTTCCCCAGTAACGTTAACGCTCATGATTTATGAAGAAATTTATTTCAGACATAAAAAAAATAAAAATAAACCAAACAAAACATCAAAGAAATGTACTAATTAGTTAAATAAGCAACATATTCAATAAACAATAAAAAATATTAGCACATCTGAAAAAGAGTAGGAAGAAGTATATACTTATTTAATCCTACCCCCTTTCCATAACTCAGTAATTCATTATTATTATTATTATTATTATTATTATTATTATTATTGTTTTTTAAATATTTTTAACTCCCCTCCTGACCCTTGAACCCCGAACACTCCCTTGTAACTATATACAATTTGGTGTTTTGAATGTACAATCCATATACAGATGTATATCGACATTCATACATACACGTACATACACACACACACATTACATTACATTACATTACATTACATTACATGTCATTTCGCAGACGCTTTTATCCAAAGCGACTTACAATTAAGTGCTTTCAACTGTGAAGGTACAAACTCCAGACAACAAGTAGTAAGTGCAAGTACATTAGCTTTAAATAAGTAAAGCTACAAAGCGACATATGAACAGAAAAGAATGTGTTACGGACAGGACGTGTTACGGACAGGATAGAATGGACCCAAACGCAAGGCTCAGGGGACGCCAAGGACAGGAGCGAGGGCACGAGGACAGAGGTAGGATGGCGAGGGACTCGAGGACTGAGGTAGGATGGCGAGGGACTGAGGTAGGATGGCAAGGGACTGAGGTAGGATGGCGAGGGACTCGAGGACTGAGGTAGGATGGCGAGGGACTCGAGGACTGAGGTAGGATGGCGAGGGACTGAGGTAGGATGGCGAGGGACTGAGGTAGGATGGCGAGGGACTCGAGGACTGGGGTAGGGTGGCGAGGGACTGAGGTAGGATGGTGAGGGACTCGGGGAGCACGGGGGAACCGGGTGAGTAGATCCAGGGTTTAAATAGTTGATGACTGGCAGGTGTGTACGGCGGCAGTCATGTGTGGTTGTGTTTGTTGCAAGAATTTCATTTTTAGAAAGGAGTGTTCATTTTGGCATAGATGAGAGTTGTTATTTTTCTAATAGCAATGTCTGATTGGCTTGTGTGTAGAGTTTTGACATAATGAGCCAAATTCTGCAAAAACTGTGTAAGCAATAGACAAAAACTTTTTTCCAGGTTTTTGTCGGCTATTTTCTGTGCTTTTCTATTATTACCACTTACACTTTTTAAAAAAAATTGATGGTCAATAAACTTCATTTAATTAAATAATACCTAATTTGAGTTTTAACAAAAAAAGCTTGAATTATGAATGAGTGAGTCTCCTGATATTGTTCCTGAATATGAGACGGAGCCACCACATCTCTCTCAGTCAGAGGATATAACACACAACATCATTTCATTTCTCTGTCTGAACATTCTTCAGATTCTGCATCGTGTCAGAGTTCTGCTCTTCATTGATAGGATATATTTTCAGTAGGTTCAAGGTAACTAGGTGAACAAGTTCGAGTGTGCATTTAGACTTTAGCACTTCCAGCTATTTTGAGAAATGCCTTGAGCATCAGGTAACTGAGCCAAACAGAAAAACATCTTTCTATAGCAATTCTATTCAGAGAGTGCCCTAAAAGGTATTGTCTGAGGGCTATAGGAGAACAAGTCAGCTCAAGTTATTTAGGTTGAAGGACAAAAGCGTGTATATAAGACCTCTCGCCACAGACAGAAGTAGGACATCTTGGGGTGCCCAAGCTGTGGACATCTCCAGATGGTCTCATGTCATGACAGATTTGTACTTTGTCAATAAAAGCTCCACTTGAATCCAAGATCACCTGATTCCTTCATCTGTTGCGGTCTCCTGCCTTACTTCCGAACCTTCATTCATCTTCTTCTTCATCTTCATCTTCAGACTTTTAGATTTTACATTTCGACATTTTTGGACCTTCATACCTGAAACTTTCTCCACCAACTCTTGGGTAAGACTCTGGCTCTTCTCCAACTTTTAGTATTTTATCACTTTCTTCAACGTGTTTTCAACGATTGTTTTGTTGTTTTTCCAAAAAATAAAAAAAATACTTTTTTAACGTTTTGGTCAAATACATTTTTTTCTTCATATTTTGTTTTGTTAGACGATTTTTTCCTCCAACATTTTTGTCACATGTAATGTTTTGGAAAATACCTTTAAAAAAAAATATTTGGGCACTTTTTTCGACTTTTTTGTTGTTGTTTTATCGTTTTTTGGACAATTTATTTGTCGTTAGGGTTACAAACATAAACAAAAATACAATTTACAGTCATTTATTGACATTTTAGTTAATGTTTTTGATTGTTTTCTGAAGAACCTTGAAGTTAAATAACGTAGTTAAATGTGATGTAATGTAGTTAAATGTGATGTAATGTAGTTAAATGTGATGTAATGTAGTTAAATGTGATGTAACGTAGTTAAATGTGATGTAATGTAGTTAAATGTGATGTAATGTAGTTAAATGTGATGTAACGTAGTTAAATGTGATGTAATGTAGTTAAATGTGATGTAATGTAGTTAAATGTGATGTAATGTAGTTAACTATGATGTAACGAGTGCATTTTTATTTCTGAAGGAACTGACTAGATATTAAGCTAAGTACTTACTTTATTTGGGTTTTGCCAAGGGGCCAGGCTTCTCTCCACAGAGTGAACCTCCTATGGCGCCACTTTGATGCTACCAAGCTATCACCCCCCGTTAGCATCCCATTGACTGCAATTCATTTTGGCGTCACTTTGACAGCCAATAACTTTACATCTGAAGCGTTTAAAGACTTTATTTGTCCGTTGTTTATTTCTAAAGAAACACGACAATGTATAAAAGGCTCCGTTACCTTGTACCTCACGTTATGGCTCCGTAGCAGACGTTTTTATAAAAATAGGCTAACGGTTGGGTCATAACCACGAGACCTACTGTCTCATAGTAGAGGAATTATGGTGCGTTCTTTTTGCCTCGGAAGTCGGAGGTCGCAACTGGGAATGACGTCACACACGAGTTGAATGCGTTCTTTTTGCAAGTCGGAATTTCCCATAATTTCCATTGTTTTCATTAGCTTTAACCAGGTTAGCCATTGTTAGCAACGCCAGTTTAAACAACGTATACGCTGTTTTTTTGTGCATACAAACCGCGTGACAACACAGACAGAAGACAGCGCTGCGTGTACGACTGATGTGTGACACAAATGACACAGAAGTGCTTATAACTATGTTACTACAGCTTTTGTCGATACAGGGGGCAGCCATGTTGGATTTTCAGCTCGGGTTCCTCGGTGGATGTACGAGTTCCGAACTCGTAAATAGGGTGTGTTTACGACTTTGACCTCGTAAAATACGAGTTGCGAGGCAAAAAGAACGCACCATTACCATACAGTACAGGAGAAGCTCGCAGGCAGTTTGGACTTACATTAGCTGTTTAGTTTAATTACTAATGTTAACTAGCATTTTAGTTATCAATAATTATCCTGTGCCTATGTTATCTCCTTACATATACCTACGCTCTCCGTCTCTGATAGATTGGGAATGATTGAGATTTCTCTTGGCACAGCTACCAGAAGACTTACAACATTCAGACACGTTGCTCACGTCACATCTACGTCATCAAGCTCAGTTTGAGGCTGCGCAGTAACGCTCAGCCATCACCGGGGAAGTGCTTCTAATAGACTTCCCTGGTCTCCGTCAAAAACAGCGGAGTGACTGGGTCCATATTTTATATAGGTCTATGGGTTTTGCTGCTTCTTCTTCTTCTTCTTCTTCTTCTTCTTCTTCTTCTTCTTCTTCTTCTTCTTCTCTACTTTCTACTGCTGCTGTGTTTTTTGTTGTATTGGTTGTTTTGTTAGGCTTGGATTGGTTGTTCTTACAGTGAAACTAGTTAGTGTGAAGTGTGTGTTACTACCTGATGAATCAGAGTAATCTGTTACTACCTGATGAATCAGAGTAATCTGTTACTTACCTGATGAATCAGAGTAATCTGTTACAACCAGGGCTCGACTGGCCATCGGGCATACCGGGCATTTGCCCGGTGGGCCGACGCACTTTTGGGCAGAATCACCGATATAATTTATAGGCCTTTGTTTTAATTTTTTTAATTTTTTTGGGCTGCGCCGTCCCATAGATAACTGACAGCGGCCCATTGTTTAATATTCTTTATTGGCACTGACCTAACCCAATCAAATCCAGGAACACCCTTCCCCACTCCCGGCCGCAAAATTACAAATCCCACTATGGCAACGCCAAGGCCCGCCCTCCGAAGCAGCTCGATTGTTTGGGGTTAGGCATTTCACCTCGAGTGGTTAAGGTTAGGATAGCGGATTGGTCAGGGGATAGGACCTGAACAAATGGGATCACGCCTTGGACGCCTGGCCAATAGTAGTGATTGAAGGGCAGGTCTTGGTGTTGCCATAGTGGGATTCGTAATTTGTGTGTGTGTGTGTGTGTGTGTGTGTGTGTGTGTGTGTGTGTGTGTGTGTGTGTGTGTGTGTGTGTGTGTGTGTGTGTGTGTGTGCGCGCCTCACGTCATAATGACAACAAGCAGTTTGGCAGTAACATTAAAGTTAGTGGCTGTCAGGTAACCTAACTGTTTAAGGGTTGGCCTGTTGGGTAGCTGAAGTCTGTGATCTATACAGCCTGTTCTACTAGGCTCATGTATACCATGTATACAGCCTGTTCTACTAGGCTCATGTATACTATGTATACAGCCTGTTCTACTAGGCTCATGTATACTATGTATACAGCCTGTTCTACTAGGCTCATGTATACTATGTACAGCCTGTTCTACTAGGCTCATGTATACTATGTATACAGCCTGTTCTACTAGGCTCATGTATAGTATGTATACAGCCTGTTCTACTAGGCTCATGTATACTATGTATACAGCCTGTTCTACTAGGCTCATGTATACTATGTATACAGCCTGTTCTACTAGGCTCATGTATACTATGTGTACAGCCTGTTCTACTAGGCTCATGTATAGTATGTATACAGCCTGTTCTACTAGGCTCATGTATACTATGTATACAGCCTGTTCTACTAGGCTCATGTATACTATGTATACAGCCTGTTCTACTAGGCTCATGTATACTATGTATACAGCTGTCTCTCTACATTGCCCAGAGATTTAAGCTAAATGAATTATACCTTAACGTAGCTGACATTTCTCTCTGTTTTTCACTCTTTTAAAGGTTACCTTGTTAGAGTAAATCTTTCTGGTTCATTGGTGTGGGCCAAGGCAACATTTTGATTGACTTTACTGACAATACACTTGTATACTTAAATGTTGTTAAATAATTTGAAATTATACTTTAAACTTTATCTTTGGCATTTACTTGCACTTGAGTATGGACATTGTGTAGGCTACCCTATGGCCTCCAGGTCGCCAATCAAAAGTGAGTGAGTACACTGCTTCTCTTTTCCAGGGCATGTACTACTCCCAGCTTTATTGTAGCTTTTGGGAAGGGTTATGGTTATGGTTATTGTAGTTAGCAGACACTTTTGTCCAAAGCGACAAAATATGAATCTTACAATGGTTAAAATTAACAGTAAACAGTTTTTAAAAGTTGTTAAGCCAATATTAAGCAAAATAGTAATAATAACAATAATGGCAATACAATATCAAATATCAATAATAATAATAATAATAATAATAATAATAATAATAATAATAATAATAATAATAATAATAATAATAATAATAATAATAAATACCATAAATATACAAATCATAACTCTAAGAATGAATTAATTATTTAAGTGTAAGATCAACAGATATGTCTTGAGACCTCTTGAAGGATCCAAAACCATCACATGAACGCAGAACACTAGGCACTCATATCATAGAATGGACGCATATTTTAAGAGGACTGTCTGCAGGGAATGTCTCTGACCAATCACGGTGGGTGTGGGCCGCCTGGGCCAAAAATGCCCGGGCCTTTTTTTTGTCCCAGTCCAGCCCTGGTTACAACCTGATGAATCAGAGTAATCTGATACTACCTGATGAATCAGAGTAATCTATTACTACCTATTGAATAAAACACATGTGACAGTTTAACTCTGGGTCTGTTTTTAATGTTGTCATGTTCACTCATTCATGAAGTAGATAAAACTACATAATATCAGTGTTTCCCCTATGTTGATTTGGAAGTGGCCACCGCCACAGTTAAATTTCTGCCGATCAATGTTGAAACCCAGCCCCCCGTCTCTATTCACATGCCAGGATTCTTGCCTGCGCGCCACACACACACACACACACACACACACACACACACACACACACACACACACACACACACACACACACACATCTAAGCCGAGATGTGTGTGTGCGTTAACGTTAACGCTAATTTAATCTAAAACACGCGCAGCACCTGACTGGGAACGATACCGAGGATTACCAACGGCCGCTGGGGGGGCAGATGAACTCACGCTAGTCTCGTTACTGTAGGCAAGGCAAGGCAGCTTTATTTGTATAGCACTTTTCAGAAACAGGGCAATTCAAAGTGCTTTACATGAAGACAATCAAAATACAAGAATAAAAGTTACAGTGCAGTATAAGAAATGAAACATTAAAGAGCAGTTAAAACAGTTAAAAATATAAAAGCAGATAAAATAAGCAACGAAAGTATAAGAAATGGACAGAAATGAAAACATTGGACAGAAATGAAACATTAAAGAGCAGTTAAAAACAGTTAAAAATATAAAAGCAGATAAAATAAGCAACAAAAGTATAAGAAATGGATAGTCATTTAACCAAAAGCAACATCAAAAAGAAAGGTCTTCAGCCTTGATTTAAAAGAACTGAGAGTTGCAGCGGACCTGCAATTTTCTGGAAGTTGGTTCCAGATATGTGGAGCATAGAAACTAAATGCTGCTTCTCCCTGTTTAGTTCTGACCCTGGGGACAGAAAGCAGACCTGTCCCAGACGACCTGAGAGGTCTGGGTGGTTCGTAGTTGACTAGCAGATCAGAAATGTATTTTGGACCTAAACCGTTTAATGATTTATAAACTAGCAGAAGGATTTTGAAATCAACTCTCTGAGGCACAGGAAGCCAGTGTAAAGACTTCAGAACTGGAGTGATGTGATCCACTTTCTTGGTCTTAGTGAGGAGTCGAGCAGCAGCGTTCTGAAACAGCTGCAGCTGTCTGATTGATTTTTTAGGGAGACCTGTAAAGACACCGTTACAGTAGTCCAGTCTACTGAAGATAAAAGCATGGACAAGTTTTTCCAAGTCCTGCTGAGACATAAGTCCCTTTACCCTTGATATATTCTTAAGGTGGTAATAGGATGACTTTGTAATTGTCTTAATGTGGCTGTTGAAATTCAGGTCTGAGTCCATAATTACACCAAGATTTCTGGCTTTGTCTGTTGTTTTTAACATTGTCATTTGAAGCTGAGTGCTGACTTTCAATCGTTCCTCTTTTGCTCCAAAAACAACCACCTCAGTTTTTTCTTCATTTAATTTAAGAAAGTTCTGGCACATCCAGTCATTAATTTGTTCAATGCACTTAGTCAGTGTTTGTATAGGACTATAGTCTCCTGGCGATAAGGTTATGTAAATTTGTGTGTCGTCCGCATAACTGTGGTAACATATTTTGTTGTTTTCCATAATCTGAGCCAGTGGAAGCATATAGATGTTAAACAGAAGAGGCCCCAGAACGGAGCCTTGGGGAACTCCGCATATCATATTTGTATGCTCAGATGTATAATTACCTATAGATACAAAGTAGTCCCTATTCTTTAAATAGGATTTAAACCAGTTTAGGACTGAGACAGAAAGGCCAACCCAGTTTTCTAATCGGTGTAGTAATATGTCATGGTCGACCGTGTCAAATGCAGCACTGAGATCAAGTAATACTAAGACTGCAGTTTTGCCACTATCTGTGTTTAAGTGGATATCATTAAATACTTTAACAAGAGCTGTCTCAGTGCTGTGGTGTGGTCGAAAACCCGACTGGAAGGCATCAAAACCATTGTTTAGTGATAAGAAAAGGTTGAGTTGTTGAAAAACCGCTTTTTCAATGATTTTACTTAAGAATGGAAGGTTAGATATCGGCCTATAGTTGCTCAGTAATGCCGTGTCTAGATTGTTCTTTTTTAAAAGTGGCTTGATGACTGCAGTTTTCAGGGCCTTTGGGAAGATACCTGAGAGTAGAGACGTGTTTACAATCTGTAAAAGATCAGAAGACATACAATTTGAAACATTTTTGAAAAGGCCTGTTGGTAGAATATCAAGGCAACAGGAGGAGGTTTTCAGATGTTGTATAATGTCCTCCAGGTTTTTATGGTTGATCATATGAAATTGTGTGATATTGGAATTTGTTTTGCCTGGACAGTGTGGCAACACATATCCCTTACTTGATATGGAGGCACTGACAGTTAGTCTAATTTTCTGAATTTTGTCTTCAAAAAATGAGGCAAAATCATTGCAGGCCTTGGTAGATAAAAGTTCAGATGCTACTGGTACTGGAGGGTTTGTTAACCTATCAACAGTAGCAAACAGAGCACGTGAATTATTATTGTTTCTGGCGATAATGTCAGAGAAGAAGGACCACCTAGCATTCCTCAGTTCCAAATTATAAATGTGAAGTCTTTCTTTGTAGGTGTTATAGTGGACCTGGAGATTAGTTTTTCGCCACCTACGTTCAGCTTTTCGACACTCTGATTTTTCTGTTCTTACCCGTATGACATTTCTCCATGGAGATCTTTTCTTACTACAGACAGCTTTGACCTTAGTGGGAGCAATGGCATCAATAACATTTGTAATTTTAAAATTGAAATTATCTATAAGCTCATTGACTGAGACCCCAGTGAGGGCGGGTGTGGAGGAGAAAAGCTGAATGAATGTTTCACTGGTGTTTTCAGTGATATACCGTTTTCTGATTACCTTAGTTTGGACACTTTTGGGCACCGAGATAGTGCCGTTAAAGAAAACACATGAATGATCAGAGAGAGCAACGTCAGTCACCACAACCTTGGAAATGTTCAAACCCTTGGAGATAATCAAGTCCAGAGTGTGACCCTTGTTGTGGGTGGGTTCCGTCACATGCTGAGTCAGTCCATAGTTCTCAAAAACACAACACAGTTCTTTGGTCCCTCTATCCTGCAGGTTGTCCACATGAATGTTAAAATCACCAGCAATAATTACACAGTCAAAGTTAATACAGATTATAGATAGCAGTTCAGTAAAGTCATCGAAGAAAGCTGCACAGTATTTCGGTGGTCTGTAGATATTTAGAAATATGGCTCGGGGGGTGGACTTTAGCTGAAGAGTCACATACTCAAAAGAAGCAAAATTTCCATAAGATATTTGAGTACAATGGAATGAGTCATTATACAAAATGGCTACTCCACCTCCTTTCTTATTCACTCTATGCTCACTCATAAAACTGAAGTTAGGGGGAGCTGACTCAATGAGAACAGCACCACTGTTATTATGGTCCAACCAGGTTTCAGTTAAAAACATAAAATCAAGATTGTGCTTAATAATAAAATCATTGATTAAAAATGATTTTCCTGCCAAAGACCTGACGTTTAGTAAGGCTAGTGTTAGTGTGTTCAAATATTTATCTGTCTCAATTTTTGGTATAGGCGTTGGCTGACGAGGAATGAATGCTAAATTTGCGAGGTTTGCTGATAAGTGCTTGTTCTTACTTAGCGGATTTATCATTCTTTTTCTATTACCTATCACAACATAAATTGAGGAAGGACTTACAGTTTTTTTCGATTGCTAAACAACAGTGGGGCAGAACTGGAGTCACATGTGCAAAACTCTAACTACAGTCTGCACAGCAGCAGTTCATGTGGACCAAACTCTAGATCGTTTTTCATTGTTAGAACACAGTTTTCAAAACTCTACACACTTATCCCATGACTTTGACCACAACCTGCACAACACTGTGGATTTACAGCACTTTTTTCAATTGCTAACACACTGCTGTCAAAACTGTGAACCACACATTCAAAATATAATAGATTTCAGCTTTGTGCCTTTCAAACACTGCTGATTGCAATTTCAGCTAAAAGGCTAAGCAGGTGTATTGTTTTAGACTTGTTAGTGAACACACACACACACATATATATAGGTAGAGCTCAGAAAGACTAATTTTGGAAATGGATCAAGGAAGACGGGTTCGTGGAGGGAGAAGGGTGGCAGGGAGAGGGCGGATGCGTGGAGGAAGACATAGAAGACAAAGAGCTGTTATTTCAGATGAAATAAGGACTACACTTATCGACCATGTTGTGAACCATGGTCTCTCATTGAGAGAGGCAGGGTTGAGGGTGCAACCCAATCTGCAGAGATCCACAGTGGCATCTGTAATGCGAATTTTCCATCATACAAACAGGTGAGAGTTACATCTTTACAGTAAATGAAAACATTACAGGAATTTATTTTGTATTCCAATGATATAATATTTACACAGATATATATTACAGTAAGTTTGACTGTAAAATATATTTTTTACAACAGGACCCAAAGGCTACCCCCAACAGGAGGAAGAGTAAAAATATTTTCAAATGCGCAGGAAAATGCTATTGTTGACATGGTTGTTGTCAACAATGCAATAAAACTGCGGGAGATTAGAGAGAGAGTACTGGCTGATAATGATATATTTGAAAATGTTCATTCTGTCAGCACAACAACTATTGCTCGAGTCTTACAGAAACACAGAGTTACAATGAAACAGGTATACACTGTACCGTTGGAGAGAAACAGTGAACGGGTAAAAGAGCAGAGATACCAATATGTCCAGGTAAGACGTCTGAGGTTACATACACGGCAATAAAAAAAAATTACAGTAAAAGAAACACTAGCATTACAACAGTAAAACTGTTTACTTACTGTTTTTCAGAGAGTAATGGAGGTGGAAGCACTGGAAACACCACATTCATTTATATTTATCGATGAAGCTGGATTTAACCTTGGCAAAACACGGCGCAGAGGAAGGAATGTTATAGGTCAAAGGGCCACTGTGGAGGTTCCAGGCCAAAGGGGGGGAAATATCACCATGTGTGCTGCAATGTCCAATGATGGTTTGCTTCTCAACACACCACTCATTGGCTCATACAACACAGAAAGGCTTTTAGCTTTCCTAGAACAGCTCTATGCTCAGCTGGTGCCAGCAGAACAGGGGGAGCCAGTAAGAAACCCCCAGGTTTTTGTCATAGTTTGCGATAACGTTGCTTTTCACCACTCTGCAGCTGTCACAGATTGGTTTGCAGCACATCATAGATTTATGGTTTTGTACCTGCCTGCATATTCACCTTTCCTCAACCCAATAGAGGAGTTTTTCTCTGCCTGGAGGGGGAAAGTGTTTGGTCACCACCCACATGACCAAATGTCTCTTTTGGAAGCCATGCGTGCTGGATGTGAGGACACGAGTCCAGAGGACTGCCAGGGATGGATAAGGCACTCCAGAAGGTTCTTCCCCAGGTGCATGGCAAGAGAGAACATTAGATGTGATGTTGATGAAAACCTATGGCCTGATGCGAGAGAGAGGCAGGATTAGCCCCTCAATTATTTGTTTGAATTATACAGTATGTACTTTTAGTTTCTACCTTTTTTTTCTCATTACTGTAATTCTGTAAATTACTACTGCTGATTTTCATTTACCTTAAATAATTTTTATGTTCTAAAAAATTAAGAAATTATGTGAAAGAATGTCACTCTTTTCTTTGAAGAAAATATTACTTTGTATGAAGTGACTGAAATTGTTCAAACTGTAAAGATGAAAAGTTAGTATTTTCTGAATTGGTGTTTGATGCTAGTGTTTTTACTGTCAGTGTGTTCTGAGTGCCAGTGTGTGTTATCTCAGTGAGGGTTGTGTGTAGTGTTTGGCTGCACTGAGCCTGTTCTGAGCCATGTGTTAAGAGTTTTGTTGCTTGGAGTGGGTTTTGCAGGTGATGTGAACTGTTTAGCTCAGGTGACTGTTGGTAGTGCAGACTGTAGTTAGAGTTTTGCACATGTGACTCCAGTTGTGCCTACTGTGGTTTAGCAATCGTAAAAAACTGTAATACACAGGGCCCGGGCTTGTCCTGAAAAAAGTCATGAGTGCCACTAGGCGTGCAGCCTGGACCCGGCCCATATCAGACAAAGCTTGATGCATTTTGTACACAAGTATTCTTATCAGTCTGGGGAGGAGGAGTTAGCTGCCGTCCTTGGGTGGGCAGTGGTGCCTGCCGTTTAACTTTTGGCTGGGGGCCAATGATGGGAGAACGAAGGGGGGTAAGTTTGATTCCAGGATCTACTTTTGGCCGGGGGCAAATGATGGGAGAAGGAAGGGGGATAAATTTGGTTCCTTCAACTACCAGTCGCTTCATCTGGTCAGTGAAATCCAACATGGGGCAGGGGGAAGGAGGGGAAAAGGTGAGTGGAGAGAGCGATGGCATGGGCGGGTTGTATGGATCCTCAAAGGCGTCAGGGTTGGTGCGGGGGTTTGAGGGGAGTTGGACGGGTGAAGAGGGGGATTGAGATTTCTCATCTCTGCTCTGTGGTCTTCCATGGTCAAATCTTTGCTCAGGCGGGGGCTGTGGTGGAATACTGCCCTGCTTTGTTGTCTTCCTCTTGTTTAGATTCCTCTTGTCTCGTGTCCTTGGCCGAGGGAGCTGATGTGTGGCGCAGAAAGTAAAGTTGGTTAGAGGTGAACAGCTTTACTCCTGGTTTGTTAAGGAAAAGTCCATCTGCCTTAAAAAGATGTCTGCGATCCCAGAACATGTCAAAATTGTCAATGAACTGCAGAGAATGAGCGGTACACGCAGTTGAAAGCCATGTTCTCAGTGCCAACAGTCTGCCGAATCTCTCAATTCCTCTTCTGACTGGCGGTAGAGGTCCACTGATAAACACCCTCGCATTTAGGGAGCTGACTGTTTTCAGTAGATCCATGAAGTCCTTTTTCAGCACTTCAGACTGTTGCTTTACAACATCATGTGACCCTATATGCAGTATAATGTTATTCACAGTTGGGTGTGCTGCCACGATATCCGGGATTCTCTTGGCCAAGTCAGACACCATTTCTTTGGGAAAACAGAGTATTTTGGTGTTTTTTCTGCTTTTTACATCTTTTACAGCAGTCACCTACAATCAGAGTTTGAGGCCCAGTCGTTAGCTTTCCCTGTAGCTTTTTACTTTTTGAATTGCTCTCAGTCCTTACCCTGCTGTGTGACGATGAGACACAATCCAGGTCAGATGAAGGTCCAGGGTCCTGCTGCAGTGTAGCAAATCTGTTATCAACTTGCAGACTTGGTTGTTGGGGAGGCATTTTGTTGCTAATTCTCCCTTTTGCAGCTGTCCACGGCTGTGTCCTACTAAGTACAGGGGTTGAAGAGGCGCTCTGCCTGGATGGTAATGCAGGCCAGCCGGTCATATCACAAATCTCAGGGCCAGTGCCGATCCTGACCTCCCTGGGGCCCTAAGCAAAATTCTGCTAAGGGGCCCTCTACCTGACCCGTGATGCCGTGAGCTATGTAAACCATTTGCCACACAGTCACACCTGACACTTCAGTGCTCCCAATACAATCCTCCCTCCTTTAAACAAAACAGTCAAAGAATAAGTACAACAATATAGAACAGAATGAGGTTCAAACAAACAATATTTATTGAATAGAGTATTTTCTATAATATTAAGATAACAAGTGAATATTATTAAATAAGTGAATATTAACGTAAACATAAATAACAAGGAAATAATAAATTATAACCCTGAACTTTGGCTTTTGGGATTAACTTTGGTTCTCTCTACAGCCTGGGCATTTTCACATCAGTATGGGCACCACCAGACTATTTGGACTGTCTAGAATAAGTAGTAAATAGTACAATTTTTGTACAAGTGAACATGTAATTCCTGATATCAAAAATAGACATTGGTAGATAAAAAATAAATAAGGGGCCCTACTAGTAAAAATAATCAAGAATTCACTTTGCAAATAGTAAAAAATCGAATTCTTGATATCAAAAATGCATAAACTGTGAATGAATAAAAGCTAAAATGGCTGCCATAGCATGTTAAAGTTTGTATTTATTTATTATTATGCATGTTGAAGCAATTCTTGATGTATGGTTATTATTTACTGAGGGATGTGCATCCATATTGATCAGTACGTCCAGCTAATCAACATTTTAAATTCAATATAGCCTATAAATCAATATCAAATTGTCAAAACATTGCTTTCTATCTTGCATAATTAGTGCAGTTGTTTAGAGTTTTTAACTACACATTGTCTGAGACTAGATAATCGGTGTCTTAAAAGTATGTATAATGTGTACTTTGATGAGGAGTGCCATCATTCATGCCCATATATTGTAGCCTACAGTCTGTCTGGTCTTCACATATATTTCTGCTTGAAAAATGCGCGTTTCATTTCGTGCACGCGCCTAACGCATGATAACACACCCGATGCGGATATCTTTTCAGAGCTGCAGTAAACAAACACCGTTGCACTTTGTCGTTTATCAAACGTAATAAATAATAGTATTTTACTCTCACTTTTGTCAGGCACAAAGTCACAAAACACAGCCCCGGAAGTGACTGGCGTTAGCAGCTAGACACAGACCAAGAGATGCACTGCCTGCCTGCCCAGCTAGGTTAGCAAGACCGAAAAAAAGCACAATAGAAATGCACATAAACGTAACTTTACTTTGCTGACAAACTTGGAGAGGAGAGAACACAAGTTTACCTGATTGTTGTTCCCGCAATTCACTCTCATGGTGTTTTTTTTTCCTTTTTTCGTGACCAGAATGATAGTTTCGCTTCATTTTGTCATGGATGTTGTAAACATTAATTGACGCGCTATGACATGAGGGGGAGGCGGGGCCTCGAGTAATTTGCGGGGCCCTACGCAGCTTGCGTAGTGAGCGTATAGGGCGGATCGGCTCTGCTCAGGGCGCTGTGCCCTGCCTGTTAGTCGTCCTCCCATTTCCCAGGAAGATTTACTCTTAGGCTTTGCACCAAAAGAGTTCCCGGGAGGACTACCACTTGTTGATTTATTATCCGCTTCACAGTCCTCCTGTTTCTTTGTAGCCTTGTTGGTGCTAATTAGCCGTGTGTTAGCATGCTTTTGTCCATTGCTTTGGGTCCATGGTAAAGTGGTGTCATTCCCACATGATGTGTTCACCTCCACGTTTACTTCTAACCGATGAATTTTGGTTTCCAGAACAGCAATCTTCTGAAGGAGTTTGTAGTAGTCATCCACGGAGAAGGGAGGCATCTTGCTGCTAATTAGCTTTAGCTAAGTATCACGTTTCCAGTCACTGTAGTACAGGCTTGAGCTATTGGTAGGCCACGCTCACAAAGAAAAATGATTAAATATGGCAATAGCCTACTATGTCTACAAAAAGTGTATAGTCCAGTGATTTATAAGTATCCAAGAGCCGCTGCTCATAGTTTCTCTCAGAGGAAAAGCAAGATTATCAGCAGAAATATGCAAGCAGAGGCAGGAGCAAGCAACAAAGCGTCTGCACTGTAAGAAGCAGGAAGCAGAAAAAAGTAGGTTACGATAAAACCTCCGTGAGTAAAAAGTCAATACTTATCAATGCACTCACCTGTATAGACCGGCATAAACATGTAGAAAGAGATATTTTAATCTGCTCTGTCTGATCAGTCCACTCTCGTCCACCGCGCTGTTTTACCAAACACAGCTCTAGTCTGCAAGTAGCCAATTTTTACCAACAAGCTAAAACAAATAAAGCTGTTAGTTTGTAGTCTAATTGTTTATCTTAGCTTGGCAGGAATCTAGAAATTTGGACAAACACTTATAAACTTATTAACAGCTGGCTGAGCGAACCGTCCTCTCTCCTGGAGGTAAATCTATGGATGTATTACAAGACCAAAACAGATACATGTGGCTACTTAATATGCACGTGAATGATCGATCGTTATGTTTGCGTTCTTCATTTTTGATGATGATGCTGGTTATATTATTTTGCAACAGCCATCATTTCATTGCAAATGAAGCATACAGTATGAATGGTAGCCTGCTTATCAGTCCATTCATCATTAAAGTGGCTTTTCCACGTCAACTTTCTCTTCAGCCTCTTTGACTGTGACATGTTTACCTGACAACAGCCTTTCTTTCTGCAAACATTTTCCACCAATCAGGACGCTGCATACTACAACCATGTTTCCTTAATCACAGACTTTAACAATCACTCCTCAGTGACCTGCCTCCTAGTCTGAGATCTTTTTCTAGTTAAAGAGTCAGTTATCATTATGGAGTTTACATGTTTTTGAGGAGTTTGCTCACACTAATGTACTGTATGTAAAAAATATAGCATTAATTCAGTAAGAAAGTGAACATTTTGAACAAGAATAGGCGTATTAGGTATACGTTCATTTTATTTTCTTTATCTGAAAGTCCGGCCCCCGGAGTGTGTGTGTGTGTGTGTATATGTGTGTGTGTGTGTGTCTCTGATCAAACAGAGAGTAACTTCTGTCTCCTGTTCAATAAAATAAAACACATTTCACTGACATTACTTTCTGTTATTATTTATTATTACAAGCTGCAGGAGAGAAATACTTTAATATAAAGAAACCTGATGTTGGTATTCTCTATTGAGATTGTTGGATGCACACTGTTAAAGGTTAATGCTGAGTCTCCCACATCAGTTCTCAGATTTCCTGCTTTGTTCTATTTTATAATAAACTGATGGAAACAAGATGAAAACATTACAGACTTCACAATAGACTTTTTGGACATTTTTCAGTTTTTCTGACATTTTACAGAAAATGTTCTGCAGATTAAAGAAGTCATGTTATGGAAGATTAATGTAGGTAAAGATGATGTTTCTGTCTGTTAGTGTCTCTCCTTAAAGCAGCAGCATCATCAACATCAAACATTTAGAGTGTAACAGATGATTTTAGTTTGTGCTCCACTTGTGTTCAGTCTGTTCAGAATATAAACTGTGTAAGAGAGTCAGGGCGCCATCTGGTGGAACAATCCTCAACTCACCCTCAAAAGTGTGTGTGTATGTCTGTGTGTGTGTGTGTGTGTGTGTATATGTGTGTGTGTGTGTCTGTGTGTATCAATATGACTCAAATCAAGAAAAACATAATTATGTTGGAGAAAGCTATTTTATTAGAATGACATGTTACTAAACATATAAACTGTGAATAAACAGTGAATAAACTTGAATGGGTAAACTCGTCCTTGAACAGATTCTAATCAGTGACAGTGTTTAAGAATAAAAACTACAACTCCCATAATTCCACGCAACTTCCCAACGTCATCAGAAGTGTGTGTTACCATCCCTCAGAGCGGTGGGAAGTAGGGGTGCTGCAGGTGCTGCAGTACCCTCTGTTGGCAAACTACAATAACAATAAAATGATCGCTTATAAATATCTCTGGTTATTGTTTCTGTTCCACGACATTTTGTATGTCATGTTTGGGGAGTGGGATGAAGAGAGGGACAATGTTAGTAATTCCACTCAGTCAACGAACTTGCTCGCTTTGTATCAGCTCTACATCCACAAACAAGAGGGCTTTTCACCGAGGTGGAACAGCTGATCCACTTGCCATGTGCCTCTGTTTACAGTGTCTACTGCTGGCTCCAAAAGGTCTTTCTCTGCTCTTCGCCACCTGAAAACCTGGCTCCGTAGCACTATCAATCAGAGTAGACTTTCACATACCGCACTGCTTCACGTCCACAAAGTATGAAGGACTAAAAATGACAAAAGGAAAAATAAATAAATGCAGAAATATAGTGAAAATAAATACATTTTGGTAATATAAATGGCTATTTCTGTATTTTTACATGTATTTATTTATTTATGCATTTCTATATGTATTTATTTATACATTTATTTATATATTTATTTATTTATAGGTTTATTTATGTATATATTTATTTCTACATTTATTTATTTCTGTATTTCCACATTTCTACATTTATTTTTCCCTGCGCCTGTATGCTAATTGGGTGGCCAGTTGTCCCTTCCTCTGTCTCAGAGAGAATGTGAAGTTGGCGGAGGATTTCTTGAAGACTCCAGCACTGCTACCCAGAGGCGGAGTGGCAATCGGGAGAGTCGGGACTTTTCCCGGTGGGCCGGTAGTGTTTCGAGGCTGCGAGGGCCGGTCTGAGATAATACTGTAGCCTACATTGCAAGTTCTTAGCAACACCATCCGGCGGCCTGGTGTGCCGCTGCCGCTGCCGCTGCCGCTGCCGCTGCCGCTGCCGCTGCCGCTGCCGCTGCCGCTGCCCACTGGTCAACTGTGCAGCCTCTGGGCGGGCCGGGTCTATTCAATTTCCCGGTCGATTTTTTTTGGTCCCACTCCGCCGCTGCTGCTACCTCAACTTCGACATCCTGATCTGAAGTAAATCCTCAAATGAAACTGGAGATAGTCATTGGACACATTGTTCTCACAATCCTGCGCTAATGATCTTAAATCATTAGCAATCGCTTGAACAAAGTCTCCATCCAGGCTACATAAAACTTAACTCAAGCAGCAGCGTTACCGAGTAGGCTTCCTTACCAGTGAAATCCAGGCAGTAGTAGTAGATTCGATCACATCACTCTAACCAATCCATCTTCAGACTGATGTTGGCACCGCCCACTCAATTAGCATACAGGCACAAGGAAAAATAAGACTTAGAATTTATCACATACTGTCGAAAAGGAAATATCCCCCCCACCACCACCAGCACCCCCTGCCGAAAATGCCATCCATTGTTCTGATTGAGAGGCCCCTAAGTTACATATTGTACCTTTAATGTCTGCAGTTTTCAGGCTTTTTGTCTTCAGAGACTCAGATGTTATTATTATTATATTGATGTGTAGTTTTATCTACTTTATGAATGAGTGAACATGACGACATTAAAAACAGACCCAGAGTTAAACTGTCACGTGTTTTATTCAACAGGTAGTAATAGATTACTCTGATTCATCAGGTAGTAACAGATTACTCTGATTCACCAGGTAGTAACAGATTACTCTGATTCACCAGGTAGTAACAGATTACTCTGATTCATCAGGTAGTAACAGATTACTCTGATTCACCAGGTACTAACAGATTACAGAAACTTTTCAAAGTGAATAGGATTGCCTTTTTTATCACATCCGATTATTATTTCTTTGTGTAGAACTTGACCTTTGTCGTAAACACAGTGGGGAGGCTTGGCTTTAGCTTTAGCATTGTCCATATTCTGTGTGCAGTGAATAAGGTCAAAGGGCTTTGTGCTTTGATGCAGATTTCCTTTAGGATTCAGTAATGGTGTTTGGCAGACGGCTGTCACAGCTTCCAAAGACGCTTTGATGAAGGTGTTGAAAAACTTACAGCTGCCGTCGTCCTTCATGATGTTTCTGCCTTTAATCACGTTGGTGCAGTCGTCTTCACTCATCTCCTCACCGATGTGCTGCTTTGTAAACCATGCAACATCGTGCTTCACTTTTTCCACAGAGAGCACATTCTCTGAACAGCCGTTGTTTGGGTTCTTGTCTTTTGTCTTCTGGGTACATTGGTCTTCAGTCATCCCAGCGTTTATATGCCTATTATTAAACTGAGCATCTGCAGTTTCTGGTCCCAGGAACAGCAGAGCAGCAGAGAGCAGCAGAACACCAGCAAAGAGAGAGATCTTCATGTTGATCTGGAGAACACAGAGTTATAACAGCTGTTAGAGACTTTACTCTGACATATCTAACATCTCTTTATATTATCATATAACAGCTGTTAGAGACTTTACTCTGACATATCTAACATCTCTTTATATTATCATATAACAGCTGTTAGAGACTTTACTCTGACATATCTAACATCTCTTTATATTATCATATAACAGCTGTTAGAGACTTTACTCTGACATATCTAACATCTCTTTATATTATCATATAACAGCTGTTAGAGACTTTACTCTGACATATCTAACATCTCTTTATATTATCATATAACAGCTGTTAGAGACTTTACTCTGACATATCTAACATCTCTTTATATTATCATATAACAGCTGTTAGAGACTTTACTCTGACATATCTAACATCTCTTTATATTATCATATAACAGCTGTTAGAGACTTTACTCTGACATATCTAACATCTCTTTATATGATCATATAACAGCTGTTAGAGACTTTACTCTGACATATCTAACATCTCTTTATATTATCATATAACAGCTGTTAGAGACTTTACTCTGACATATCTAACATCTCTTTATATTATCATATAAAAGCTGTTCATACAGTAGCAGTTAAATAAAATATTTAGTGTAAATCTCAACTTAAACAATGTCATCAAAGCAAATACAAAATTAAAGCTTATTGCCACGGCCAGGGCATTCATGTTATCATTAATAGAACACATTCATGTTATCATTAATAGAACACATTCATGTTATCATTAATAGAACACATTCATGTTATCATTAATAGAACACATTCATGTTATCATTAATAGAACACATTCATGTTATCATTAATAAGACACATTCATGTTATCATTAACAGAACACATTCATGTTATCATTAATAGGACACATTCATGTTATAATTAATAGGACACATTCATGTTATCATTAATAGAACACATTCATGTTATCATTAATAGAACACATTCATGTTATCATTAATAAGACACATTCATGTTATCATTAATAAGACACATTCATGTTATCATTAATAGAACACATTCATGTTATCATTAATAGAACACATTCATGTTATCATTAATAGGACACATTCATGTTATCATTAATAGGACACATTCATGTTATCATTAATAGGACACATTCATGTTATCATTAATAGAACACATTCATGTTATCATTAATAGAACACATTCATGTTATCATTAATAAGACACATTCATGTTATCATTAATAAGACACATTCATGTTATCATTAATACGACACATTCATGTTATCATTAATAGAACACATTCATGTTATCATTAATAGAACACATTCATGTTATCATTAATAGAACACATTCATGTTATCATTAATAAGACACATTCATGTTATCATTAATAGAACACATTCATGTTATCATTAATAGAACACATTCATGTTATAATTAATAGAACACATTCATGTTATCATTAATAGGACACATTCATGTTATCATTAATAGAACACATTCATGTTATCATTAATAGAACACATTCATGTTATCATTAATAGAACACATTCATGTTATCATCAATAGAACACATTCATGTTATCTTTAATAGAACACATTCATGTTATCATTAATAGGACACATTCATGTTATCATTAATAGGACACATTCATGTTATCATTAATAGAACACATTCATGTTATCATTAATAGGACACATTCATGTTATCATTAATAGAACACATTCATGTTATCATTAATAGAACACATTCATGTTATAATTAATAGAACACATTCATGTTATCATTAATAAGACACATTCATGTTATCATTAATAAGACACATTCATGTTATCATTAATAAGACACATTCATGTTATCATTAATAGAACACATTCATGTTATCATTAATAGGACACATTCATGTTATCATTAATAGAACACATTCATGTTATCATTAATAGAACACATTCATGTTATCATCAATAGAACACATTCATGTTATCATTAATAGGACACTTTCATGTTATCATTAATAGGACACATTCATGTTATCATTAATAGGACACATTCATGTTATCATTAATAGGACACATTCATGTTATCATTAATAGAACACATTCATGTTATCATTAATAAGACACATTCATGTTATCATTAATAAGACACATTCATGTTATCATTAATACGACACATTCATGTTATCATTAATAGAACACATTCATGTTATCATTAATAGAACACATTCATGTTATCATTAATAGAACACATTCATGTTATCATTAATAAGACACATTCATGTTATCATTAATAGAACACATTCATGTTATCATTAATAGAACACATTCATGTTATAATTAATAGAACACATTCATGTTATCATTAATAGGACACATTCATGTTATCATTAATAGAACACATTCATGTTATCATTAATAGAACACATTCATGTTATCATTAATAAGACACATTCATGTTATCATTAATAGGACACATTCATGTTATAATTAATAGAACACATTCATGTTATCATCAATATAACACATTCATGTTATCTTTAATAGAACACATTCATGTTATCATTAATAGGACACATTCATGTTATCATTAATAGGACACATTCATGTTATCATTAATAGAACACATTCATGTTATCTTTAATAGAACACATTCATGTTATCATTAATAGAACACATTCATGTTATCATTAATAGGACACATTCATGTTATCATTAATAGAACACATTCATTTTATCATTAATAGAACACATTCATGTTATCATTAATAGGACACATTCATGTTATCATTAATAGGACACATTCATGTTATCATTAATAGAACACATTCATGTTATCATTAATAGGACACATTCATGTTATCATTAATAGAACACATTCATGTTATCATTAATAGAACACATTCATGTTATAATTAATAGAACACATTCATGTTATCATTAATAAGACACATTCATGTTATCATTAATAGAACACATTCATGTTATCATTAATAAGACACATTCATGTTATAATTAATAGAACACATTCATGTTATCATTAATAGGACACATTCATGTTATCATTAATAGGACACATTCATGTTATCATTAATAGAACACATTCATGTTATCATTAATAGAACACATTCATGTTATCATTAATAAGACACATTCATGTTATCATTAATAAGACACATTCATGTTATCATTAATAGAACACATTCATGTTATCATTAATATGACACATTCATGTTATCATTAATAGAACACATTCATGTTATCATTAATAGAACACATTCATGTTATCATTAATAGGACACATTCATGTTATCATTAATAGGACACATTCATGTTATCATTAATAGGACACATTCATGTTATCATTAATAGGACACATTCATGTTATCATTAATAGAACACATTCATGTTATCATTAATAGAACACATTCATGTTATCATTAATAAGACACATTCATGTTATCATTAATAAGACACATTCATGTTATCATTAATACGACACATTCATGTTATCATTAATAGAACACATTCATGTTATCATTAATAGAACACATTCATGTTATCATTAATAGAACACATTCATGTTATCATTAATAAGACACATTCATGTTATCATTAATAGAACACATTCATGTTATCATTAATAGAACACATTGATGTTATAATTAATAGAACACATTCATGTTATCATTAATAGGACACATTCATGTTATCATTAATAGAACACATTCATGTTATCATTAATAGAACACATTCATGTTATCATTAATAAGACACATTCATGTTATCATTAATAGGACACATTCATGTTATAATTAATAGAACACATTCATGTTATCATCAATAGAACACATTCATGTTATCTTTAATAGAACACATTCATGTTATCATTAATAGGACACATTCATGTTATCATTAATAGGACACATTCATGTTATCATTAATAGAACACATTCATGTTATCTTTAATAGGACACATTCATGTTATCATTAATAGAACACATTCATGTTATCATTAATAGGACACATTCATGTTATCATTAATAGAACACATTCATGTTATCATTAATAGAACACATTCATGTTATCATTAATAGAACACATTCATGTTATCATTAATAGGACACATTCATGTTATCATTAATAGAACACATTCATGTTATCATTAATAGAACACATTCATGTTATCATTAATAGGACACATTCATGTTATCATTAATAGGACACATTCATGTTATCATTAATAGAACACATTCATGTTATCATTAATATGACACATTCATGTCATCATTAATAGAACACATTCATGTTATCATTAATAGAACACATTCATGTTATAATTAATAGAACACATTCATGTTATCATTAATAAGACACATTCATGTTATCATTAATAGAACACATTCATGTTATCATTAATAAGACACATTCATGTTATAATTAATAGAACACATTCATGTTATAATTAATAGAACACATTCATGTTATAATTAATAGAACACATTCATGTTATCTTTAATAGAACACATTCATGTTATCATTAATAGAACACATTCATGTTATCATTAATAGGACACATTCATGTTATCATTAATAGGACACATTCATGTTATCATTAATAGAACACAATCATGTTATCATTAATAGAACACATTCATGTTATCATTAATAAGACACAGTCATGTTATCATTAATAGAACACATTCATGTTATCATTAATAGAACACATTCATGTTATCTTTAATAGAACACATTCATGTTATCATTAATAGGACACATTCATGTTATCATTAATAGGACACATTCATGTTATCATTAATAGAACACATTCATGTTATCATTAATAGAACACATTCATGTTATCATTAATAGAACACATTCATGTTATCATTAATAAGACACATTCATGTTATCATTAATAGAACACATTCATGTTATCATTAATAAGACACATTCATGTTATAATTAATAGAACACATTCATGTTATCATTAATAAGACACATTCATGTTATCATTAATAGAACACATTCATGTTATCATTAATAGGACACATTCATGTTATCATTAATAGGACACATTCATGTTATCATCAATAGAACACATTCATGTTATCATTAATAAGACACATTCATGTTATCATTAATAGAACACATTCATGTTATCATTAATAGAACACATTCATGTTATCATTAATAGGACACATTCATGTTATCATTAATAGGACACATTCATGTTATCATTAATAGGACACATTCATGTTATCATTAATAGAACACATTCATGTTATCATTAATAGGACACATTCATGTTATCATTAATAGAACACATTCATGTTATCATTAATAGAACACATTCATGTTATCATTAATAAGACACATTCATGTTATCATTAATAAGACACATTCATGTTATCATTAATACGACACATTCATGTTATCATTAATAGAACACATTCATGTTATCATTAATAGAACACATTCATGTTATCATTAATAGAACACATTCATGTTATCATTAATAGAACACATTCATGTTATCATTAATAGGACACATTCATATTATCATTAATAGAACACATTCATGTTATCATTAATAAGACACATTCATGTTATCATTAATAGAACACATTCATGTTATCATTAATAGAACACATTCATGTTATAATTAATAGAACACATTCATGTTATCATTAATAGGACACATTCATGTTATCATTAATAGAACACATTCATGTTATCATTAATAGAAGACATTCATGTTATCATTAATAAGACACATTCATGTTATCATTAATAGGACACATTCATGTTATAATTAATAGAACACATTCATGTTATCATCAATATAACACATTCATGTTATCTTTAATAGAACACATTCATGTTATCATTAATAGGACACATTCATGTTATCATTAATAGGACACATTCATGTTATCATGAATAGAACACATTCATGTTATCTTTAATAGAACACATTCATGTTATCTTTAATAGGACACATTCATGTTATCATTAATAGAACACATTCATGTTATCATTAATAGAACACATTCATGTTATCATTAATAGGACACATTCATGTTATCATTAATAGAACACATTCATGTTATCATTAATAGAACACATTCATGTTATCATTAATAAGACACATTCATGTTATCATTAATAAGACACATTCATGTTATCATTAATACGACACATTCATGTTATCATTAATAGAACACATTCATGTTATCATTAATAGAACACATTCATGTTATCATTAATAGAACACATTCATGTTATCATTAATAGAACACATTCATGTTATCATTAATAGGACACATTCATATTATCATTAATAGAACACATTCATGTTATCATTAATAAGACACATTCATGTTATCATTAATAGAACACATTCATGTTATCATTAATAGAACACATTCATGTTATAATTAATAGAACACATTCATGTTATCATTAATAGGACACATTCATGTTATCATTAATAGAACACATTCATGTTATCATTAATAGAAGACATTCATGTTATCATTAATAAGACACATTCATGTTATCATTAATAGGACACATTCATGTTATAATTAATAGAACACATTCATGTTATCATCAATATAACCCATTCATGTTATCTTTAATAGAACACATTCATGTTATCATTAATAGGACACATTCATGTTATCATTAATAGGACACATTCATGTTATCATGAATAGAACACATTCATGTTATCTTTAATAGAACACATTCATGTTATCATTAATAGAACACATTCATGTTATCATTAATAGGACACATTCATGTTATCATTAATAGAACACATTCATTTTATCATTAATAGAACACATTCATGTTATCATTAATAGGACACATTCATGTTATCATTAATAGGACACATTCATGTTATCATTAATAGAACACATTCATGTTATCATTAATAGGACACATTCATGTTATCATTAATAGAACACATTCATGTTATCATTAATAGAACACATTCATGTTATAATTAATAGAACACATTCATGTTATCATTAATAAGACACATTCATGTTATCATTAATAGAACACATTCATGTTATCATTAATAAGACACATTCATGTTATTATTAATAGAACACATTCATGTTATCATTAATAGGACACATTCATGTTATCATTAATAGAACACATTCATGTTATCATTAATAGAACACATTCATGTTATCATTAATAAGACACATTCATGTTATCATTAATAAGACACATTCATGTTATCATTAATAGAACACATTCATGTTATCATTAATAGGACACATTCATGTTATCATTAATAGAACACATTCATGTTATCATTAATAGAACACATTCATGTTATCATTAATAGGACACATTCATGTTATCATTAATAGGACACATTCATGTTATCATTAATAGGACACATTCATGTTATCATTAATAGGACACATTCATGTTATCATTAATAGAACACATTCATGTTATCATTAATAGAACACATTCATGTTATCATTAATAAGACACATTCATGTTATCATTAATAAGACACATTCATGTTATCATTAATACGACACATTCATGTTATCATTAATAGAACACATTCATGTTATCATTAATAGAACACATTCATGTTATCATTAATAGAACACATTCATGTTATCATTAATAAGACACATTCATGTTATCATTAATAGAACACATTCATGTTATCATTAATAGAACACATTCATGTTATAATTAATAGAACACATTCATGTTATCATTAATAGGACACATTCATGTTATCATTAATAGAACACATTCATGTTATCATTAATAGAACACATTCATGTTATCATTAATAAGACACATTCATGTTATCATTAATAGGACACATTCATGTTATAATTAATAGAACACATTCATGTTATCATCAATAGAACACATTCATGTTATCTTTAATAGAACACATTCATGTTATCATTAATAGGACACATTCATGTTATCATTAATAGGACACATTCATGTTATCATTAATAGAACACATTCATGTTATCTTTAATAGAACACATTCATGTTATCATTAATAGAACACATTCATGTTATCATTAATAGGACACATTCATGTTATCATTAATAGAACACATTCATGTTATCATTAATAGGACACATTCATGTTATCATTAATAGGACACATTCATGTTATCATTAATAGAACACATTCATGTTATCATTAATATGACACATTCATGTTATCATTAATAGAACACATTCATGTTATCATTAATAGAACACATTCATGTTATAATTAATAGAACACATTCATGTTATCATTAATAAGACACATTCATGTTATCATTAATAGAACACATTCATGTTATCATTAATAAGACACATTCATGTTATAATTAATAGAACACATTCATGTTATAATTAATAGAACACATTCATGTTATAATTAATAGAACACATTCATGTTATCATTAATAGGACACATTCATGTTATCATCAATAGAACACATTCATGTTATCTTTAATAGAACACATTCATGTTATCATTAATAGAACACATTCATGTTATCATTAATAGGACACATTCATGTTATCATTAATAGGACACATTCATGTTATCATTAATAGAACACATTCATGTTATCATTAATAGAACACATTCATGTTATCATTAATAAGACACAGTCATGTTATCATTAATAGAACACATTCATGTTATCATTAATAGAACACATTCATGTTATCTTTAATAGAACACATTCATGTTATCATTAATAGAACACATTCATGTTATCATTAATAGGACACATTCATGTTATCATTAATAGAACACATTCATGTTATCATTAATAGAACACATTCATGTTATCATTAATAGGACACATTCATGTTATCATTAATAGGACACATTCATGTTATCATTAATAGAACACATTCATGTTATCATTAATAGAACACATTCATGTTATCATTAATAGAACACATTCATGTTATCATTAATAAGACACATTCATGTTATCATTAATAGAACACATTCATGTTATCATTAATAAGACACATTCATGTTATAATTAATAGAACACATTCATGTTATCATTAATAGAACACATTCATGTTATAATTAATAGAACACATTCATGTTATCATTAATAGGACACATTCATGTTATCATTAATAGGACACATTCATGTTATCATCAATAGAACACATTCATGTTATCTTTAATAGAACACATCCATGTTATCATTAATAGAACACATTTATGTTATCATTAATAGGACACATTCATGTTATCATTAATAGAACACATTCATGTTATCATTAATAAGACACTTTCATGTTATCATTAATAGAACACATTCATGTTATCATTAATAGAACACATTCATGTTATCATTAATAGAACACATTCATGTTATCATTAATAGAACACATTCATGTTATCATTAATAGGACACATTCATGTTATCATTAATAGAACACATTCATGTTATCATTAATAGAACACATTCATGTTATCATTAATAGAACACATTCATCTTATCATTAATAGAACACATTCATGTTATCATTAATAGAACACATTCATGTTATCATTAATAGAACACATTCATGTTATCATTAATAGAACACATTCATGTTATCATTAATAGAACACATTCATGTTATCATTAATAAGACACATTCATGTTATCATTAATAGAACACATTCATGTTATCATTAATAGGACACATTCATGTTATAATTAATAGGACACATTCATGTTATCATTAATAGAACACATTCATGTTATCATTAATAGAACACATTCATGTTATCATTAATAAGACACATTCATGTTATCATTAATAAGACACATTCATGTTATCATTAATAGAACACATTCATGTTATCATTAATAAGACACAGTCATGTTATCATTAATAGAACACATTCATGTTATCATTAATAAGACACATTCATGTTATCATTAATAAGACACATTCATGTTATCATTACTAGAACACATTCATGTTATCATTAATAGAACACATTCATGTTATCTTTAATAGGACACATTCATGTTATCATTAATAGAACACATTCATGTTATCATTAATAGAACACATTCATGTTATCATTAATAGGACACATTCATGTTATCATTAATAGAACACATTCATGTTATCATTAATAGAACACATTCATGTTATCATTAATAGGACACATTCATGTTATCATTAATAGAACACATTCATGTTATCTTTAATAGGACACATTTCACTGCTGTGCAACTTCAATAAAGTGTCCCGTGCACGTTTCAGCATAATGTCTCTCCTCTGTTTTCATATATACATATTCATATATACAATATAATGTTCTGTAACTCCGAGGTAACTATGGTTACCCAGTGATGTCCAGTAGTCCCCAGTGAGAGCAACAGCAGGTGCACCTTGTAAAGTTGTCTCTTTTGCAGTCCTCTCCTTTTCATACAGCTTGTGTATTCTTCTTGTGATGGTGCGTCTTGAGGGAATCTCATACCTGCCGTCATTAGTTGTGATTCTCCTCATCAGTAATCAGCCTGCAGTCTGTAGATATCCACTGCACTATGGCATTTGTTAGCTTCTCTTTCCTTTGTTTATCTCTACTTCTCCCACACGCTGCAGCTAATGTAGTCTGCCGAAGCCTCGCACCACTGTTTGTTTCCTTGAATGATTTGCTGGTATCAACTGTGTGTAATTACTGTATTTAGGTGATATTTCAGACTGGAAGTACTCCGGTGATAAGAATATTCAACTTTGCAGTGGTTACAAATAACTTTGGTTCTGTCGACTGTGCCGTCTGGAAGAACTTTAAAATAAGTGTCCATGTAAAAGTTCCATACCCTTCTCCATGTTTGTTCGTCTGATCTCTTGATACATCCATGCTTTCTCTATCACTCTGATCTTTTCCTGGTTCCTGTAAGCGCGGCAGCGGTCAGCAACAAACTTTTTCAAAATAAAAGCTTGTGAACAACATACTTTTACAATAATAAAAGAAATAATAAAAACTGCGTTAATGCGCGATAAAATAATTGTTGGCGTTAATTAATGCGTTAACGTTAACTTGCCCAGCCCTATACATATATACATTTTTTTTTTTTTTTGGGTATCGTTAGGGTACAGATTCAATTATTGGAAAATTATCAAAGACGTTTTATCTATATGAATAAAGTATATTCACTATTCATTCACTATATGAATAACTTTACCAAATTGACAAACAATCAAAATGGGGCACCACCCTGAACTCAGGAACCAATAATCAAACTGAAACGGTCTCATCTGTGGTGTTCTCTTTAAAAGTCGTTTTTCGTTTTTGGATTCAGAAACCAAAAACGGGAGAACGGCTCTTTCTTTACCGTTTCTTAGTTTTTGGTTTGAAACCAGTGGTGTAGTCTACGTGATACGCAGGTATACGCCGTATACCCACTAGGAAAAGTCAAGGATTTCCGTATACCCACTTACAAAAGCGCGATGATACGTAACAACATTGTTTGTGACAGAACGTTCTCACTTTCATTCATAAATTCACCCCGTCTGTGTTGGGAAGCTCTGACATTTGGACCTTCGGCGTTTCCGTAGCCGTGCCCTGGATCTGACGTGAAGTCACTTAACGTTACTAAGCAACAACAAGTTGCATTCTTTGCGCGGTCTTTCCTTTCTCGCAACTAGGTAGAGTTTGAACAACATTTTATAAGTAACGAGATATGAAACGTTACTAAACAGACCTAAATAACACTACTTCAGTGTTTTCTAAAGTCTGTCCCTGAAGCTGCTGCCACGTCGGGTGATACTGCAGCTGCCACAGATCATGATGACCCGAAAACCAGCCCGAAAATCCTACCGCAACGTTACTGTTACCTGGTAAGTGAGAGTAGCTGTGTGTGTGTGTGTGTGTGTCTGTGTGCCTGTGTGTGTGCTGTGTGTCTATGTGTGTGTGTGTGTGTGTGTACCTGTGTGTCTGAGTACAGCAGTAAACACAATACAATGTTTATATGTCCTTGTTTCAGATGATGAGAGAGACAGTGAGAACTCCCGGCCTTCATTAGGTCAATGACTATGCAATATTAGAGTAAATTCTTAAATCTTAAATATGCATTGCTTTACACAATTAAATGACTATATGGTAATGTTAGTTAGCAATGGTCAGATAATTAACTAAAATAGAAAGAGTGGAGCTTTTTATGCATTTGTTAGCCGTGGTGTTGAAGATTGTAAACAGTTTATTAAATACTTTTGAGTAAATGTAGGCCCTTATCAGCAGATTTTACTGCTAATCGATACAAAAGTTGTATGATGATGCTAATTATTAGTCATGGTTTTGTGTGGCAGTGGGGGGGGTGTCGGTTAAATGGCTTATTTGTGTGATGTGATGTCCTGTTGCGTTCAGGTTCGGTTGCGTTTCTCAAAAAGTTAAATCTGTCTCATCTTTTCTCAACTCTAAGTGTTGTTTTTCCAGGACTTTAAATAAACGCCATCAATACTTAAACGTCTGTTGCCCGTGTACAGTTCGTATTCAGAAACGTCACAGTACCGACTGTCTGGGGTGTTGCTCTGGGACAGGCGAGTATGAGGCTGGGAGGGAAAAATCACAGTATACTCACTACAAAAAAATAGACTACACCACTGTTTGAAACGACAAACGAAAAACAGGTGGTTTCTCGTTATTTTGTTTTGTGGTTCAAACAAAAAAACAAACTATCAAAACATACACGGACCGTTCACTGTACTGTTGTGATATGTGCGCTTTTCTGGAAAAGTGGATTCCTGATATGCTTGGTGAATGCAACTTTCCAGGGCCAGTCCTAATCGAAAGAGCACACCGACTTGGCAGAATTAACAACAACGGTGGAAATCAACAAATTGCTGGGCGACAGAGTGGTGGTGATGAAGTTCCTGAACTACGCAGATACAGATACGCTTGAGATGATCATTCATGCTTTTATTTCATCTCGGCTTGATTACTGCAACTCTATTTTCACCTGTCTCAGCAAGTCGTCCCAGGACCGTCTGCAACTAGTCCAGAACTCTGCTGCAAGGCTGCTGACCAGGTCTAGCAGGATGTCGCACATCACTCCGATTTTATACTCATTACATTGGCTTCCGATCAATTTCAGGATCAAATTCAAAGTTTTGGTTCTAACTTATAAAGCATTGCATGGTCAAGCACCTGCTTATATATCTGACCTGCTCCATCCGTACACTACAACCAGGCCTCTCAGGTCTTCTAACCAGGGATTACTGGTTGTCCCACGCACTCGCTTAAAAACTAGAGGTGACCGCTCCTTTGAAGCGGTGGCTCCAAACCTGTGGAACGCCCTTCCTGTTGTCTTACGTTCTGCAGTCTCGCTTGAAGCTTTTAAAAAGCAGCTGAAGACGCACTTGTTTACATTTGCTTTTGATTGATGTATGTAATTTTTTGGTGTCATGCTGTAATTGTTCTAATGATTGTTTTTAGTCTTTTTGGTTTTATAACTTAATATGTTTTGTTCAAATGTTTACCAATGTGAAGCACTTTGTGACTTTGTCTGTGAAAGGTGCTATATCAAATAAACTTATTATTTTTATTATTATTATAAGGTACGAGTCATGAAAGCTGCCAGGATCAGCGGAAAGATACATGTTGACGGTAAGAATGTGACGTTTCTACTGATCTGCTCAAGCAGAGAAAAGTGTTTGACTCTTCAAAGAAAGAACTGGCCTCCCTCTCTATCTGTGACCTATCCCATCCTGCTACACTTTTGGCAACGATTAAAGGAAAACCGCATACTTTCGATACAGCAGCAGAAGCGGAGGCATTTGTGTGGGAGCTGAAGGCTGACACTCGGGACGCAGAGGCAAGGGAGGCAGCAGTGATCAATGATTAGTAATGTGTATAATGCGGTCGCACTACAGGTAATTTGTTTCAGGACTGTTTGAAAACTGTTTATAATTTACACTGCACAGTAAGCTACCTCGAACTGCAATAGGCTATAGCCTAATATGATCACTTTTACGTACTTTTGTAGGGAGCTCTGTCATGATCGCTAGGCATGCTGTTCCTCATCATGTGGACGTGGGTGGACCAGTGTAGCTCCATAGTTAGGCTCAGTTTAGGGGCCGATTCGAAGGGTGAACTAGGGGAAGGGGGTGTGTATTTCGTTTGGGCAAATGCACTCTGTTATGTTCATATCGTTCTAAGGCACATCTTTTTATTTTTTTGTTAAGCTTTATTTCTTTTTAACATTCAACTCCAGCCCACATATAGGCTACACACTATCATATCATGTCTGAACTTTAGTTCATTTCTTGGAATGTAAGAGGTTTAAACAAACTTGTCAAGCTAAATCAGGTTATGACCAGTGTTGGTCATCTTACTTTAAAAAAGTAATTAGTTACAGTTACAAATGACTTATCCCAAAAAGTAATTGAGTTAGTAACTCAGTTACCACATTGTAAAAGTAATTAGTTACTCATCAAAGTAACTGTGACGTTATTATTTACGCTCTATAACATTTTTAACATGAAAGATGTTTATATTAAGTTAACTGATTGAAGAATAAAAACACTATATACAGTATTTTAGAACATTTGGTATTTATCTAAATTCAATAGATTGCAGCCGGCCATATGATATGCAAGGATATCTCTTATGACTCAGACTCCACATGTTTTCAACAACATACCTTACAATCAGTATGTTCAGCTCGGCCTTGGTCACCTGTTGCTGACCCGAACAATTGCTTGTTTTTGCTCTGTCTCCTCGCTGGAGCTCACGCTAGCTGCTATTGGGCTCGGGGTTATTATGAGCTTGGGGTTATTATGGGGTTGGGGTTATTATGGGGTTGGGCTATTATGGGGTTGGGGTTATGGGGTTGGGGTTATTATGGGGTTGGGGGTATTATGGGCTTGGGGTTATTATGGGCTTGGGGTTATTATGGGGTTGAGGTTATTATGGGGTTAGGGTTATTATAAGCTTGGGGTTAGTATGGGGTTGGGGTTATTATGGGGTTAGGGCTATTATGGGCTTGGGGTTATTATGGAGTCGGGCTATTATGGGGTTGGGGGTATTATGGGCTTGGGGGTATTATGGGCTTGGGGTTATTATGGGGTTGGGGTTATAATGGGGTTGAGGTTATTATGGGGTTGGGGTTATTATAGGCTTGGGGTTACTATGGGGTTTGGCTATTATTGGCTTGGGGTTATTATGGGCTTGGGGTTATTATGGGGTTGGGGTTATTATGGGGTAGGGGTTATTATGGGGTTGGGGTTACTATGGGGTTATTATGGGGTTGGGGTTATTATGGGCTTGGGGCTATTATGGGGTTGGGGTTATTATGGGGTTGGGGTTATTATGGGGTTGGGGTTATTATGGGGTTGGGTTATTATAGGGTTGGGTTATTATGGGGTTGGGGTTATTATAGGGTTGGGTTATTATGGGGTTGGGGTTATTATGGGGTTGGGTTATTATGGGGTTGGGTTATTATAGGGTTGGGTTATTATGGGGTTGGGTTTATTATAGGGTTGGGTTATTATAGGGTTGGGTTATTATGGGGTTGGGTTATTATGTGGTTGGGGTTATTATGGGGTTGGGGTTATTATGGGGTTGGGGTTATTATGGGGTTGGGGTTATTATAGGGTTGGGTTATTATGGGGTTGGGTTAGCAGCAGCAGCAAGTGTCGTGTTAGCATGTGTTGATGTGAGGTGTTATTATAAGATTGGAGTTGCTTGAGGCAGACGTGGATAAAGTCTTTTTTCCTGGGCATAGCGTTCACGTTACATAAACATCCTTGCCTTTAATTTCAAGTAGTGCCGGTACTTCCAGTTCCAGAACGCTACCTTTGAATTTCCCTGGCTCGTCACCATTGTTGCTGTCTTGTGTTTAGTGGCAGTCAGAGCGTGAAGTGAGACAGCGTGAGCAGGGCATCCGCCCACCCAGCCAATCATCATCGCATTTGCAACGGTGTCATCATCCCCCCCCCCCGCTCTCTCCAGGCAGCTGATGTGTAGCCAAAGCCGACACCTCGTGCTTCATTCAACCAAATTGTAGTAACGTGCCACTTCACATTCTCAGTAACGATAACGGCGTTGCAACGATGGGAAAAGTAATTAATTAGATTACTCCGTTACTGAAAAGATAACTGCGTTAGTAACGCCGTTATACTTAAACGCCGTTACTCCCAACACTGGTTATGAATAGAATTAACTAAAAGCTAAGATAGTCTTTCTCCAGGAGACGCACTTAACACCTGAAGATGTAATGAAAGTGAGGAGGAGATGGCCAGGTCGTGTCTTTTCGGCCTCACTCCGTTCTCACTCATGTGGGGTGATTACTCCAATACATAATTCTCTACCATTTCATCTCATTAGTGTTGATGAAGATCGGTTTAGTAGGTACCTTATTATTCTGTGTGAAATTCTTTCAGTTAGGCTAAATCTTATCTAATCCCAATCCCAATAGTGACAATCCCTCCTTTTTCCAAAATCTGTTCTTATCCCTGGCTGATTTGTCTGGCAATTTCATCATAGGTGAAGATTTCAATTGCACTCTCCAACCTGACAGATAGATCCACGTGGTTAGATTCTTCCCGCACTCAAAGAAGAAAGGAATTGTTGCAATATATTACAGTTTTTCTCAGTTGCTTTGGTATATTTCTCACATCAGAATTGAAATTCTCAAAACTACCTGTTCAATCTTCACATCATTGTGTCACTTCATCAAAAAAGGAGTTTCTCTTTACTTTGAACAAGTTGCAAATGCTTTGGTACATCCATGCAAATGATTATGTACAATTCTCTGCTGTTTCCTACATTATCAGTTGCTTATGTCATGTTGATCCAAGTGTATTATAATGGGTCTCTGTTAAATAGTCTCACCCCCCAAAACATTTTGGCATTAGTTCATAGCATAAGTCTTTACATGCAAAATGGTTGAACAAGTTGTCATAATATGCAACCCGGAAGTTCGTGAAATTGTCACGTTATTTTGATCTATTATTTCGTGTACAGGAACACAATTTTCTTGTTTATTTCGTGGTGGTCACCACGAAATGGGAATGTGACCATTTCACGAACTGCCATGACACTGGGCTGCAGCCAGCCTGCTCTGGGGAAATGCCACAGGCGGTAGACGGTGACAACATTGGCCGCCTGGACGCAATCCCCGGTCTCTCACGCGCTACAACAACGGGATGGTTATGTTTAGGAAAAGGAGAACGGGGAAAGGAACCGTCACACGCGGGACGCGATCGCGGGTCTCCGGGGTGAAAGTCCTGTGTTGTTTGACCCGTCCACCCCCCCAACCAACCTCCCTATGTGGATTTTCGGCTTTTCAATACTACTCACTACCACCGTCATGCTATTATCACGAAATATGCTTCCCATTGAAATACATTAGTTTTCAAATTCGTGCTGACCACCGTGAAAAAAATGAGAAAAACGTGTCCCTGTACACGAATCAATAGATTAAATAATGTGACAATTTCACAAACTGCCGTGAGACTGGGCTGTAATATGTCAAGCATATTTCTATACATTTCCATTAGACATTTTTCTACTTTCTACGCTGCATCACAAGAGAAGATATTCGTTGTGATGTGGATGAGAACTTGTGGCCCAACAGGCAGGAATGTCAGGAGGTGTAGAAAGACTGCACTGGAATTCCTACAGCACTGCATAGACAGTTCACATTTCTAATTTAGTTATTTATTTATTTTTCTTGGTGCTATGCAGTGCTGTCTTTTCCTTTCTGTATCACAATGACATGGTCTGTCAACAAATTAGAGCACAAACAGTACAAGCGTGAATGTGAATCTTGTCCAGTCTCTTGCAATCAAACTCCCACATACACTAAAATATACAACCGCAAATCAGAAAAAGAAAAAGTTGGGACAAAAAAACACAAATAAAAAAAGAAAGTAGTGATTTCTAAATGTACTTTGACTTGTATTTCATTGCAGACAATGTGAACACAAAATATTTCATGTTTTGTCTGGTCAACTTAATATCATTTGTAAATATACATCCTTTCCTGTCATTCAGACCTGCAACACATTCCAAAAAAGGTTGGGACAGGAGCAATTTAGGGCTAGTAATCAGGTAAATTGGTTAAATAATGATGTGATTTGAAACAGGTGATGTCAACAGGTGATTGTAATTATGATTTGGTACAAAAGCAGCATCCAAGAAAGGTCTAGTCCTTTAGGATCAAAGATGGGCCGAGGATCGCCAGTTTGCCAACAAATACGTGAGAAAATTATTGAAATGTTTAAAAACAATGTTCCTCAAAGAAAGATAGGAAGACATTTGCTTATTTCACCTTCAACAGTGCATAACATAATTAAAAGATTCAAGGAATGTGGAGGAATTTCAGTGCGTAAAGGACAAGGGCGCAAGCCTAAGCTGAACAACCGTGATCTCCGATCCCTCAGGCGGCACTGCATCAAGAATCGTCATTCATCTATAAGCGATATCACCACATGGGCTCAGGACTATTTTGGCAAACCTTTGTCAAGTACCACAATACGTAGTTACAGCCACAAATGCCAGTTAAAACTGTACTGTGCCAGTGCAGTGATTCAAAGTAAAGCAAGCCCTTGAGACATTTTTCAGTTTATACAGTAAATGTTTGAGTTTGTAAAGAAAAAGGCAAATACTGCTATTTTTTTGAACAGCCTAATATTCCTTTTTCTTCACTTTCTGTAAAGGCTTAACACAAACTTGATCAATTTTGGTCATGTTATCATTTGGAATTGAATGTGCAGTGTTCCCAATGCATTGATATTACAGAGTTAAAAGCTATTCTGAGGACTTTGAGTATTATTCACTTTTTTAAACACACTGCTGTTATTCTGAACACAACTGCATGTAACCCCAGCTAAGTTGCATCGTTTTAATTCTAACATACCAGATACTTGCGTCAAATGTAATGACCAAAAAGGAACTTTTTATTTCATTGTATGTGGGAGTGTCCACTGATACTCTCATTCTGGAGAAAGGTGTTGGACCTGGCAGATCACTGGCGAGGAGGTGCCCCTTAGTCCTAAACTATGCTTATTAAATCTCTACCCAGACTGCCTTATAACCTCTAACAATCAGTTAGATCTCTACTGAATATTTGTAGTTTAGAAGCCAAACAATGCATTGCTTGTTCTTGGAAATCGGACATACCGTGTAGCACATTGCAATGGTTGAGGGGAATGACTTTTTACTTAGCTTTGGAAAATATGTTACACAATGAAAAATAAGCTTGACAAGTTTTGGAAAATTTGGAGAGTTTTCCTTGAGAATAACAACTTGGATGTGAATGGTTGGAGTGATAACTAGCTGGACTAAACAGTGTGTTTTTATTTTTTTAGTTTAAATAAGATAACATATTCCTAATGCCTGTAGTGTGCCATCTGTACTATACAGTGTTGAGATAAAAAACTGCTGTATGTATTTCGTGTAAGCATACACCTATAGATGTACAGATTTATGACTGTGGGTACTACAGCTACTACATTTGATCCTTGGTCTCTGGTTTTATGTTATGTGCCTTGTTGTAGCCTACTGTTTTTGTCTATCAATGTACAAAAACTCAATAAATACATGTTTTAAAAAAATACCCTTTTGCAAAACTACAACAAAAGCAAAGCAAACGACAGACATGTAGTGATCATGTCTCTGTGTCTGGGTGTGCGATTGCGTGTGTGTGCGTGGGTGTGTGTGAGGAGGAGGGGGTGTGACGAAACCCAGGGGGTTGCTAGGCTACGCCCAAGATTAGCCATTAGCTTGTTCGAGTTGGGCTATGTGTTAGCTGCACAGAAGCTATTTAGCCCCAAGAGGGCAGCAGTGGGCTGCGTTGCAGGCTCCACGTGGCTAGGCTAGCCAGTTAGCTCTCAAGTTTACTTCTCGCTGACAGTAACTAAACTCCTCCACAGCTGGGGGATAGCAATGTAGCGTTTACAGTGTTACCAAGCTACGGTACAAACGCATCATATCAACAGTATCGTGATCAAATGATACATTCACAGAAAATAATGGGACACGGTAGTCACCATCAGATTAATAAACCAAACGCGCACCAGTAGCGCTTATTAATAATCAGATCAGATTAATGTCATAACACGATTGCAGCATTATCAGTTATTACATTAATAAACACACATACATTTTTCTGCCCAGAAAACCTCAAGCCTCCTTACTGTGTGTCAGTCCGTTTGTTTCTGTCCATAGATTCCCATGGGAACAAAACGGGTCCGGTTCTGCTCGTCAGTGGAACCCGGAGAAACTGTCTCCCTGGAAAGGCAGGAGGGAGCAATTTCAGTCGACTTTTGAGAAGAAAAACGTTGTTTCCATCTCCTGCAGATATGAAAACACCGGTGCGTGTTTTCGTAGAATCCACGGTACCTCCTGCACCGAAATTTAATCCACTTTGTTTAAAAAATGGAGGTTTTAGCACAAGCTTGGGTGCTGACCTGGTTCACTCAGAGTTGAGGTGGAAAGCAAGGATTTTTGGGTGCCCAGGCTATTTATAGCTCAGATCCCCTGACCTGGCTACATGTTGTGTTAAGCTACAGTTAGAAGTCCAGATGCTGCCTGTCTGCCCTGACACTCACCTGTCCTCAGCCTCAATGAACACTATGGAATGCATTGACTATGTTACTATCAGTTTTACCCTTTCTCCTATGAAATGTTTGGTCCGTGGTTTGCTCCAAAGATCGGGGTTCAACCCGCTCGTCAGACCAAAAAGGGGGACTGTTGGAACCACACAGTGGGTTAACCCTGATTTTAACCAAAAACGACCACAGCAGTAAGGTTAAATGAGTTTAAACTGATCTCTGAGGGACAAAGTACCGCATGGAGCCACAGACAAAATGATCTCAAAATTCCAAAGCCTGTTTCACCAAACTCCTACAGGTCACCACGAGGAAAAGATCACAAAATGGCTGAACGACCGAGAGGGAGTGGTCAAAGCCAAAACTCTAAGAACTTAAAGGAGAATTCCGGCCAATTGTTACATTAATCTTGATTGCTATAATTATGCATGTACTTTCGATTGAAAACCCCCCGACACCAATCGGTGCAGGCAACACGGAGCAGCTGCAGGCCAGCTTCCACTGAGCTAAAACGGCAGTTGTCAGGGCAGACCTTTTTTGTGCCTTTGTGCCTCTTAACAGACACTGATATGGTCATAACCACTACAGTGCTCAATTACCTATTTTTGAGGGGGAATAAACTTCAGGTTTTCATTGCGAAGGCATGACCTGTCCTCTGGAGGACATAGCCAGAGCACCGGGCACTCACTGGATTGTTTTCGGAAGCGGGAGGCGACGGAGGCAGGGAGATCCAGGCTAACACAGATTGACAATGCCAAGCCTCCTACTCACCAACACCAGATCGATCAGACACAAAATGGATGAGCTACAAATACACATGGAACTGCTGCGTGATATTCTGGCTGAACACAGTTATCACGGACGGCAGCAGCTAACAGCTAGCTGCTAGCAGCTAGCTAGCTGGTAGCAGCTAGCTAGCTGGTAGCAGCTAACTGGGCAAGCTACCCTCCAGCAGCATCGAGACAGGGTAGGTGAATTAAAACAATGTCTGAGTTGAAAACGCATCTCGTTGTCACGTAAGGGCCCTGTTCATGTTGCACAGACATTTTAATTGCATTTTGTGTCTGTTAAGAGGCACAAAGGCACTCTAAAATCTGCCCTGACTACTGCCGTTTTAGCTCAGTGGAAGCTAGTGGAGGTATCTGCAGCTTCTCCATGTTCCCTGTACCTGTGTCGTTTTTTTTTTTTCAATCAAAAGTACACGCATAATTATAGCGATCACGATTAACGTAACAATTGGCCAGAATTCTCCTTTAAGAACTACAGGCTTTTAGTCTTCACACCTTCGAGAGCTCTGATTCTGGGCAACCTTAATAACAATTGCAACTTGAGCTGTAGTGGTGATAAAACGTCTTCTCATAACCAGCACTGCCACTGGGGCCCGGTGTCGAGTTGGAGGACTGAAGGAAGGGGGTAAACTAGACGGTCTTGAAAGACAGAGCTCTAGAAAGGTTTGGCGAATTAGCAACAACTGTACTGTGACTGTAATTATCATGGGTAAAAGTACGGATGGCGATAGTGATGGTATGACATGGCAGGATGTAAATAAAAAGAGGAAGGTAAGGATTGAGAGTTCTGAAAGTTCAAACAGTGATGTGGAGGTGGGCCATGTGTCCAAAAAAGTGAGATCTGCAATGATGAATGTGAGAAAGGAGGACGATCACGCTGACTGGAAAGTAATGATAACATTCAAAAAAGAGGGGGGGCATTTTCACCCGCTAAAACTAACAAAAGCAATTGAGAAAGAAATGGGTAAGATCAAGTTTGCCAAATGTTTGAGTAATAGGAGGTTGTTGGTATTTGCTACAGACCGTCAGCAAAGAGATAGGTTTCTCAGGGCAGATACACTTAATGATGAAAGGATCAGTGCTCATATCCCAGGGAATGCAGCAAAGCTTAGAGGGGTTATTTCTGATGTGCCTTTGGCAATAACAATGGAGGAGATGATTCAGGAAGTGAAGGGAGGACAGGTGGTGAAAGCCACGAGACTGCAATCTCAAAGAAAAGGGGTGAAAACTGATAGCCTATCAGTGGTCCTAGAGTTTGACAATTTATTAGTTATTAGTTATGCCAAAGAGAGTAAGAATGGGATATCTGAGTTACGATGCAAGAGTGTTTATCCCAGCTCCGTTTAGATGTTTCAAATGCTGGACAATGTAAAGGGAAACAACGATGTGCTAGATGTGGAGGTGACCACGAATATGGTAAATGTGGTCAGGATACAAAAGCAAACTGCTGCAATTGTGGCGGTGAACATAGCGCTGCTTTTGGAGGATGCCCCGTTCAAAGGCAAGCTAGAGAGGTACAGAAATATAAATTGACTAATCAAGTTTCTTATGCTGATGCAGCAAGAAAAGTGAAGGAAAGTGAACTGTGCAGACCCGGTGCTACACAAGTAGGCCTAGTAACTAGAGCAAAAGAGTCGGTGAATAGCGGAATGTCTGAGGTTTTATCTCCATCGTCAAGTCAGAGGAAATCAGAAATAAATCCGTGGACAAGGAAGATTAATGAGGACACGCTGATTGTGGGTAAAACCAACTTTGTTGCTTTCATCTGTTAGACTGTAAATGTAGCAATACAGCAAAAGAAAAAAAGTGATAGAATCAAGACAATTGTAGAGGCAGCCATAGAGATACTGGGGATCACGGAAGTTACAGCTGAACTGATTCAGTGGTAACAGATATGGAAGTTAGGCCTGATGTTGTGTGTATACAAGAATCTTGGTTGAGACCACATTTGGATTTTGTCCTGCCAGATGTGACAGACTTGGAAAACAAGGTGGAGGATGTGTGACCTTTATTAAGGATGCTTTAGCATATAGGAGAGTAACTGTACCAAATGTGTAGTAGTAGAACTGTGTAGCCCCAGAGGAAATATTAAAGTGGTCAACTTTTATAATCCGTGCAAAAATTTGTCAATTCAAACTTTCCATGAGATATCGGACAGTGTTGATAGAAGAGAAATCTGGTGTGGAGACTTTAATGCTCACAAATCTCTGTGGGGAAGTGATCATAGAGACACTAATGGAGAAGTAGTTGAAGAACTACTCGAGGAGAGATCACTTACTTGCCTTAATGATGGAAGGGGCACCAGGGTTAATGTTGCAAGAAATTCAATTTCCTGTTTAGATCTTACTTTAGTCTCTGTAAATATGAGTGATTTATGTGAATGGAATGTGAGGACTGATACCAATATAGGGAGTGATTACTTTCCATTTTGTGTTCCATGAACTTTGATATGTGTGTCCAGGAGGGTTATGTAATAGAGAGATGTTTTTTTGCTAAAGCTAACTGGGAAAAATTCAGAGAACATTGTTTGGAGTATGCTGAATGTATATCGATGGAGGGTCAGGTGAATAGCTGTGCAGTAGCAGTGACTTCCATGATTATTAGTGCTGCAACATCCTGCATTCCTAGGAGTAAAGTTAATGGGGACAAGAAAGTAGTTCCTTGGTGGACCAATGAGTGAAAAAATGCTATAAAAGACAGAAACCGTGCATTTAGAATTCTAAGAAAACATTTGAGTCAAGATACTGTGATTGACTATCAAAGAAACAGAGCTATGGCACGGAAAATAATTAAGTCATCTAAGAAGAATGCATGGAGGCAATTCTGCTCCTCCATTGGTAGAGAGGTTACATTGGGTGACGTTTGGGCAATGATCAAGAAGATGAGTGGGAAAAGAAAATCTGCTAAAATCCCAGTATTGATTGAGGGGAATACTGTACCTGGCAATTACAAATAAAGAGAAAGCTGTTCTACTAGGTAAGAAGTTTGCAAGTGTACATAGTGGGAGTCATTTAGATGAAATACATAAACAACAGAAAAAGGATATCTTAAGATTAAATAGTGATGTAACAATGAAAAAAGATGATGATGGGTCAGCACTTGACATGTACTTTTCATTGCATGAGTTGAAAAAGGTCCTGGAGGGAAGTGGATATACTGCTCCTGGACAAGATCAACTATGCTACGCTATGTTTAGACAATTGCCAGATGAAGTCTTGGACATTATACTGAAAGTGTTTAATAAGATATGGAGAGAAGGTGTACTGCCTGATAGTTGGAAAAGTGCTTTGATCTATTACCTTTTGGTAAAGCTGATAAAGACATGTCTAATGCAGGAAACTACAGGCCTATAGCCCTGACATCGCACATGTGTAAATGGATGGAAAAGATGATTGTCAGTAGATTGACGTATTTTTTAGAGCAAAAGGGGACTGTTGAACAAATATCAAAGTGGATTCCGTAAATGAAGATCTACAGTGGTTAAAGTTAGCAATGAGGCAGAAAAGGCGCTTAGTATGAAAGAGGTCATGGTTATAGTGTATTTTGATATTGAGAAAGCTTATGATTCAATGTGGAGAGAAGGATTGTTGATAAAGTTGCATGAAATGGGTATTGGTGGAAGACTATATAACTGGGTTTTGGACTTCCTGTCTAACAGAACATTCCGTGTTAAAGTTGGAGATGCTGTGTCGGATGATTTCTGTATTGTAAATGGTGTTCCTCAAGGTAGCGCTATAAGCCCTATGCTGTTTAATATCATGATAAACAATATGTTTTATGAGGGTTGGTAGAGATGTTGGGTCGTCACTTTATGCAGATGATGGGGCTATATGGAAAAGGGGGAAAAATGTTCGACGTGATTAAAAGAATACAGAGTGCTATAATAGAAGTTGAAAGATGGTCGTATGATTGGGGATTTAAAATGTCAGTTGCCAAGTCATGTTATATGTTGTTTACCAGAAAGAGAAGGATTAATAATGCCCAGCTTACATTGTATGGATGGAGAGTGAAAGAGTTCAAGTATCTTGGATTGTGGTTTGATGAGAAATGTGTATGGAGGAATCATGTTAAGCAGGTTGAAACTAAATGCAAAAAAGGTACCGTTTCTGGTTATCAGTGGGAAGCAGATAAACACTCACTGTTAGATCTGTATAGGGCCTTAATACAACCGTGTATTGATTATGGATGCATGGTCTATGGAGCAGCAGCCAAGAGCATTTTAGAAACACTTGACAGAGTGCAGCTCAGAGCTTTGCGACTCAGCATAGGTGCAGTGAAAACGACCCCTACTAATGCTCTGTTGGTGGAAGCTGATGAGTTGCCACTATATTTAAGACGGTCTAAATTGTCATTGGCATATTGGGTTAAGTTAAAAGGATCTGGAGAGGAACAACCTACAACAAAGGTTCTGTGTGACTGTTGGGAATATGAACAACTGAAAGGTAAAGGATTTGGTTGGAGTATTAATGCAGTAGCAGAAGAAGATGGATTAAATAGCATTGAGTATGGACCAGCTGTTGTATGGGGTAACGTTCCTCCGTGGTTGTTTCCTGTGACCATTGTGGACTTGAAGCTACTAGAGAAGAAGAAAGAATGGAGTGAACGTAATGTGGATAATATTGGCTATTTGGTTCAAGATTATGTGAGCAGGAACTATATAGCTATATGCTAATATTTACAGATGGATCAAAAGATCCAGGGAGTGAACATGTAGGTTCAGGAGTAAACATTCCTGAGTTTAATGTAGTTATGTGTAAAAGACTCTGATAAATTATCTGTTTATACAGCAGAAATGGTTGCTATTGTTTTAGGGTTCCAGTGGATAGAGGAGGTGAGGCCAGAGAGGGTTTCATTTGTTCAGATTCTACTGCAGCCCTACATAGTTTGAGTTCCAAACAAACAGTGAGAGATGATTTATTGATTGAAATGTGTACAATACTGTTGAGAATACAAAGAGCTGGAGTTGATGTGGGATTTGTTTGGGTCCCTGCTCATGTAGGTGTTGAGGGGAATGAGACAGAAGATGGGACTGCTAAAACAGCGTTGACATTAAAGGATGATGATATACTGAATGTTCTCTTTGGTAAAGGAGAGGCCAAGTCATTGATTAGGAAAGCAGTGAGTGATGTATGGCAGAAGAAGTGGGACACAGACACTAAAGGGAGACACTATTACAGCATACAGAAATCAGTTAAGGTGAAGGGTTACAAAGGGAAATGTAGGAGAGATGAAGTGTTTTTTTCAAGATTGAGGTTTGGTCACACTGGATTAAAACCAACTCTGTATATAATGGTGAAATGTATGTCTGATATGTGTGAGGTTTGTAATGTTCCTGAAAATGTTGAGCATGTCCTCCTGAAGTTTAGTAAATATGATTCAGAGAGGAACATCTTACGTGATAAGATATATGAATTAGGACGGGGATGGAATGTAGCAGGGATTTTAGGGATGGGTGAGGACTCAAGGGAGTGCTGCAAAGCTCTATTTAGTTTTATTAAGTCGACAGGATTAGATCATAAAGTATAGTTTTTTTATTTTATTTATTATTTTGATTTCTTTGGTTTTTTTAAGACTGTAACCGGAAGTACTTAAGCATTGATTTTTACACACTCCGGTACAGTAGGTGGCGGTATGCACCTAAATAAGTTGGTTAAGAAGATAGATAAGAAAGAAAGAACTCTGATTCTTCCCATTGGTTCGGAGGGGCCATAAAAACAGAATGTAGCCAGGTCAGGGGACCTGAGCTACAAATAGCCTGGGCACCCACAAATCCTTGCTTTTTCCACCTCAACTCCCAGAGACACGCACCTCATGTGTTTCAAATCTGAAGAGAGAACCACGACGTTCTCTAGGAAAAAATCAGGGAACACGGACACCGTTTTCTTCATCAAAGTCGACTTGAAACTGCTCCCTTCTGCCCTTCTGGGGGAAACAGAACGGGTCCAGTTCTGCTCGTCAGCAGAACACTTCGGAACTGGACGTGTTCTGTTTTTACGTGGAAAGCTATGGACAAAACTAACGGACTGCACACAGTAAGGAGGCTTACGGTCTGGGCAGAGAGATATAAATGTGTGTATTAATTAAGTGTTAAGCTGATTTTGACCGCCGAGTCAAATCTATTTCTGTGAAAGTCCTAGATCATGGGACATGTTGATGATGTGTTGAATAATGTAGCTTAGGTAAACTGTAAATGCTACATTGCTAGCTCCCGCCACGGAGCTTAGTTATTGTTATACTTTGTTGTACTATACTGTCTACAGCCCACGGCGTGGCGAGAACGCCACCCGCGGTTCTATGTAAACCACCAGAGCTGTGGTTGTCTCCACGAAGAATCAGCTGTTTTAGCTCATCAGAGTGTGTGTAATGAACATCCTCTCGTTCAGACAAAATTCTCAGAGCCTGCCCTAACCTCGTTAGTGGTCATTCGCGATCACCAAGATCCAGAGCTATGTTTCTTTTTTCTCTACGTGTGTTCTTTCTTCCTCTAACATGCTCACCGAACACACACATACACACACACACGTCCAAGTGAACAGCTAGTAGCCTACACAGCTAGCACCTAGCAAAGTAGCTTATTTTGTATCCCCATTGTCCCCAAAACATTAGTTTGAGAGCTAACTGGCTAGCCTAGCCACGTGGAGCTTGCAACGCAGCCCACTACTGCCCTCTTGAAGCTAAATAGCTTTTGTGCAGCTAACACATAGCCTAGCTGAAACGAGCTAACAGCTAATCTGGGGCGTGACCTCACAACCCCCGGGTTTCGTCACACACCCCCTCCTCCTCACACTCTCTCACACACACAAACACACACACACACACATGCAGACACACACACACACACGTGTCTCCCCACATTGTTGCTTGTCTTCTTTGTGGTTGTAATTTTATAAAAAGAGTATATAGGTTTGATGATTGAAAGATTACTGATTGGCCATTGATAATTTTGGAGTTAATAAATTGTAATATACTTTAAATATCAGTTGTCTGTGATCATTTTGTGTATTTGTTGTAATAATTGCTGGTTGAACAGTCAGTGCTCGAATTCACCCTTTCTGTTCCTAAATAAAATACCAGGTAGATTAATCAAGTTAATTAAGATCTGGATTTTAAAGGGAACGCCACCTAAATTTCGATTACTGGTCCCTGGTTCCAGGGTAGTTTCCCGTGTTGATTGTTACCCATATTCATAACTTTATTAATATCGATAAAACATCTTTGATAATTTGCCAATAATTAAATCTGTACCCCTACCGATTCCCAACAATATACAGTGTATATATATATATATATATATATATATATATATATATATATATACAACCCCAAATCAGAAAAAGTTGGGACAGTATGAAAAACACAATAAAAAAAAGAAAGTAGTGATTTCTAAATGTACTTTGACTTGTATTTCATTGCAGACAATGTGAACACAAAATATTTAATGTTTTGTCTGGTAAACTTAATTTCATTTGTAAATATACATCCTTTCCTGTCATTCAGACTGCAACACATTCCAAAAAAGGTTGGGACAGGAGCAATTAAGGGCTAGTAATCAGGTAAATTGGTTAAATAATGATGTGATTTGAAACAGGTGATGTCAACAGGTGACTGTAATTATGATTTGGTACAAAAGCAGCATCCAAGAATAGTCTAGTCCTTTAGGAGCAAAGATGGGCCGAGGATCGCCAGTTTACCAACAAATACGTGAGAAAATTATTGAAATGTCTAAAAACAATGTTCCTCAAAGAAAGATAGGAAGACATTTGCTTATTTCACCTTCAACAGTGCATAACATAATTAAAAGATTCAAGGAATAAGGAGGAATTTCAGTGCGTAAAGGACAAGGGCGCAAGCCTAAGCTGAACAACCGTGATCTCCGATCCCTCAGGCGGCACTGCATCAAGAATCGTCATTCATCTATAAGCGATATCACCACATGGGCTCAGGACTACTTTGGCAAACCTTTGTCAAGTACCACAATATGTAGTTACAGCCACAAATGCCAGTTAAAACTGTACTGTGCCAAAAGGAAGCTCTGAGTGAACAGTGTCCAGAAGCGCCGTCGACTTCTCTGGGCTCGAAGGGCATCTGGGATGGACCATCACACAGTGGAAACGTGTACTATGGTCAGATGAATCAGTATTTCAGGTATTTTTGGGGATAAATGGACGCCGTGTGCTCCGGACCAAAGAAGAAAAGGATCATCCAGACTGTTACCAGCAACAAGTCCAAAAGCCAGGGTCTGTCATGGTATGGGGTTGTGTCAGTGCCCTTGGCAAAGGTAACTTGCACTTCTGCGATGGCACCATTAATGCTGAAAAGTACATAGAGATTTTGGAGCACAATATGCTGATTCAAGAAGACATCTTTTCCAGGGACGTCCATGCATATTTCAACAAGATAATGCAAAACCACATTCTGCACACATTACAAAGTCCTAATTGCGGAGGAAGAGGATACCGGTACTTGACTGGCCTGCCTGCAGTCCCGACCTGTCTCCAATAGAGAATGTGTGGCGCATTTTGAAGCACAAAATGCGACAACAAAGGCCCTGTACTGTTTGCAGCAAGAATGGGACAAAATTACACCTGAAACACTTCATCACTTGGTGTCTTCAGTCCCTAAACGTCTTTTAAGTGTTGTGAAAAGGAATGGCAACATTACAAAGTGGTAAATGCTTTACTGTTCCAACTTTTTTTGAAATGTGTTGCAAGAACCAAAATAGGAATTTTGTTTTTTTGAAACAAAAACAATAAAAATCATGAGGAACACATTAAATTATGTGCTGTTGTATTGTCTGCAATGAAATAAAAGTCAAAGTACATTTAGAAATCACTACTTTCTTTTTTTATTTGTGTTTTCCATACTGTCCCAACTTTTTCTGATTTGGGGTTGTATATATATATGCAACACTGGTATTTCCCATTTGTTTGGGATCAATAAAAAACTATCTATCTATGTATGTATGTATGTATCTCTCTATATCTATCTATCTATCTATCTGTCTGTCTGTCTATCTATCTATCTATCTATCTATCTATCTATCTATCTATCTATCTATCTATCTATCTATCTATCTGTCTGTCTGTCTGTGACCTTCTGTGCTGGGCCGGTCTGGGCTGATTTCTGGTCCCAGTCCGTCCCTGTCAGTCACTGTGGCTCAAGCAGAGAAACTGAAGTTGATCAAGTCATACCTGAGGTCATGTCCCAGGAACAGATCACTGGCCTTTGGTGTCAATCACTCAATAGAAGAGCAGATTTCATACGATGACATCATTGATGATTTGGAATCAAGGAAGACCAGAAAGGTCAGGTTTTAGTTTGTGTTTTCTGTTTTTAGTGCTATAGTGTAACAATTAAATTCTCTTTAGTGTATCTTCACATTTGTGTGATGAAGGATTTGTGCTATTGAGAATATTTATTCTATATTGTGTTCATTGTCTTTTGGCAATGTTGGACGTAGAGATTGTGCACCTTAAAAAGTGTGTTTCCTGTTGTAATTGCAATAGTTAAATACCTGGCTCAAAGGGGGTCCCGCCCGGGGCGTCATTCAGTGTAGAACTGCCTGGAATGCATGGAAGCTTGGTGGGATAGCATGCTAGTGTTAGCCAACTAATAGCCAGCCTGCTTCTAAATAAATACCCTTTAATTATCTAAACGCCAGCCAGCCAGCCAGCCAGAGATACACACACACACACACACACACACACACACACACACACACACACACAGACACACACATTTATAATACTGACGCTTGGTCCGTGTCTCTCAGCCTCAGGCACCTAACTTCTTCATGAACACCTGTCTGAGGGAGTTGGTGAAAGTCTTGTCTTTTGTTATTTCAAACAATCAACTTACAGTTTCTTCAAGCGGTCCAAAGTGTTGACTCGACGCCTGGAGAGAAAGGTAACTTGTTTCCTGGTATGAATGACAGCTACACCTTGAGGAAGCAGGTAGGACGAGCTCTGACTGATGGTAAAAAATCAGGTTTGTGGGGTTATATATATACACACACACACACACACATACACACACACACACACACACACAGACACAGACACATTGGCGTTCAAACGTTGAAAAAAGCATAAAAAGCTAAATAACGACTGTCAGCTGAACTAAACTGTAACGGCCTCTGAAAGGACATTCAAATATAAATAAAAGGATTTCAAACAATCAACTTACAGTTTCTTCAAGCGGTCCAAAGTGTTGACTCGACGCCTGGAGAGAAAGGTAACTTGTTTCCTGGTATAAATTAAAGACACACCTTGAGGAAGCAGGCAGGTATTTTTTCAGGGAAGGTCCTCTGAGAGGCAGCCTCTCTTCTGCAGGAACACCCTGATCACATTCCCCCAGTTCCCCATTCATACTGGAAGCTGCCCAGTCCAACCAGTCTGATCTGCTGGTCACTAAGCAGCTCCACTGGAGCCGGTGGGGTTAAGGTGTCTTGCTCAAGGGCACCTCGGTGGTGATGATGAGGGAGGGGCAAGAGCTGCTCTTTCACTTTCCCCACCTTCCCCTTATCCTGCTGGTCTGGGGATTGAACCGACGACCTCCTTACAGCTAGCTCCTCTAACCTTTAGGCCACCACTGATGTTTTTGTCAGTGGTGTTAAAGCAATCGTTACAAAATTCGGGAAATGAGCTTATTTGCATCTGTGTGGACTAGCCAGACCTTCTTCCACAGCGCTGGGGAGGAAGGTCTGGCTGTAAGAGACTACAAACATGGATATCTCAATGAGATAGGATGGCGAGGGACTCAGGTAGGGTGGCGAGTGACTGAGGTAGGATGGCGAGGGACTCGGGGACTGAGGTAGGATGGCGAGGGACTCAGGGACTGAGGTAGGATGGCGAGGGACTCGGGGACTGAGGTAGGATGGCGAGGGACTCGGGGACTGAGGTAGGATGGCGAGGGACTTGGGGAGCGCGGGGGAACCGGGGCCGAGGGATCCGAGGAGGGGTCACTGGACTCCGGGGAGCCTAGGAGTAGAGGAACCGGGCTGGAAGCAGGAGCGGAGGTAGGTTGGAGCAGGGAGCCGTAAGGAGGGGACTGAATGGTGAGGCCAGCTGACTTACAAACAGGGCGCACTTGGGTAAAATGGCAGATTTCCTGCCACATGAGGAGAAGAGACAAGTTGAGCTTTTTTTTTGTGCGTTCGTGGGAGGGTCATGGGGAAAGTAGGAGTTCCACCCAAAAAGGTGGGAGGATATGCGTAAAGTGCGCCTGATTATATATTCCGTGGTATTTACAAAGACTGCCAGTAAGAGCGCGCCTCTATTCTGGGGGGGGGAAATTCTCCGCCTCTTAAAAGCAGGTCTAACCAGCCGCCATCATGTTTCCTCGTAGGCCGATATGCCGCTGGTGAAATGGCAGCAGTAATCAGAGCAAGACGAAGACATCGGCCGGGCTGACAAGGATCACACTTTGTCAGTGGAGTGAACATGAAATCATGAAGCGTTACAGATGAAGCAGCCGTGTAATATTAGAGTTACTGGAAGAAATCAAAGATGACGTTGAATCTCCGACTCAGCGTTCACATCCCATCCAGCAGTTGTTAAACTCCTCGCTACGTTACAGATATTATCATCAGGATCATTTCAACCAGTCATAGCATCAGCAGTGGGAACACGGCCGTCTGCTCTCAGCCGTATCATAGCAACCAGTACCGCTCTGCTACAGCGCCGTGTACGGTCTAGTGGGCGGAGAAAGACGCTGGTTGGCTGATGGGTGTCTTTGATAAATACTATGCAAAATGTGGAAGCATAGCGTGTGCTATTACCGAACTCGCATAAACAGACGCAGCATAAACTGCGCTAGTGTTAGTAAATGAGGCCCTCTGAGAGGTCAGAATCGACAACGGACAGAAACGGGTACGTAGAAGGATTCTCAAGCAGCTTGTAGAGAGTGTCACCAGTGCGGCTGAGACAACGATCAAGTGAAGATGGTGAGTAGATCCAGAGTTTAAATACTGGGCGTGATTGTAGTTGACTGGCAGGTGTGTACGGCAGGAGAGGTGATGGTGGGAAAACAGCAGGTGTGCGCAGTCACCTGACTGGTGAAGGCAGAAGGGGGAGGAGGCGAAACACAGGAGACACACAGAGAGGCCGGGCCAACAGAGAAACAGACAGTGGAAAACAAAATATTAACTAGAAAACTAGAAAACAAAAACAGAAACTCACAGCCAGCCGACCCCAACCATCACACAGTGTGGTTCACAGTTTTAACAGCAGTGTGTTAGCATCTGAACAAAGTGCTATAGATCCAGTGTTGTGCACGTTGTGGTTGAAGTCATGGGATAAGTGTGTAGAGTTTTGAAAACTGTGTTCAAGCAATTAAAAACCAACTAGAGTTTGGTCCACATGAACTGCTGCTGTGCAGACTGGAGTTAGCGTTTTGCACACGTGGCTTCAGTTGTGCCCGCTGTCGTCTAGCAATCAAAAACAACTGGAATTATACATTTGTATTGACAAGAAAACACATTTCTTTAACTGGATTATTTCCTTTTCCCTGTTATCATTTTAATCAAAAACTTCCCTCAGCAGTCATAGTAGTTTAGAACACTGGCTTTTAATTAACACTGATTTAATTGCTTTTTTATTTTCATGTTCATTCATGGTTTCTTTAGCACAGTTCTAAGTTACATGGACTAGCATGTGTATAAATGGGCACAGAACAGGAGGCAAAGAGCAACGACAACCACAAGACTAATCCCAATGCAGCTGACACGGTATGTCTCATTATGCCTATCTATCACATCGGGACACACTGAATTAGCGTTAGCTAACTATTAGCAAATGGCCTCTATTAGCTGCTCTTCTGTGTAGCAAACTGCACATTTCATTTGGTGCAACAACCGGTTATAATATGTCAGTCATTTGGTCTCTGTCCAATGAAAGTGATATAGGGCACTAAACTGTGCAACGCAACGACAAGTTCTTGACACCATTCCGTCATCTTTTATTTGTAAATGTGCAAAATGTTCTCATTCAGGTAAGCATGTAGTACTTACATATTGGAGTTGAGAAGTGCAAAGGCCCTAGGGATCATCGCATACTTCAGTCAATAGTGAAGCATAAAGTGACGGCATCACCATTGATGGACATTGATTTCTTTTCGTCTTTATCCGACGATGAGGGATTAAAATTAATGTCTATTTGACGCACCCCTGTGATGGCAAATTACATTTAACACTGTTAGGTTAGTGTGTTTAGATTATGGTTTAAACTTAGAAAAAGGTTTCTAACAGATGGAACAGCTGAAGCCATAAAACCCTGGCTGAGAAAGAACTCTGAGACCTTTCTCTAAGGCCTCCGGTCATCTGTTTATCCAAACAACCCTTGATAAGGGGACAGAGGCGCTATAAACTTTCTTATTAGACACAGTTTGTTTTCTTCAACAGATGAAACTGCGAAGATGTTATGTCTTCTCCTGTCAACTAGGCCAAAGGGCTTGACATGACTCTTTGCTTTTTGTTTTGTGTAAGATGGGTTTCTGAAGGAAGCCAGGGAGGGGGGTTTGAGAGTGACCATTTGTTTTTCCTGTATTGTGACTGTCTGTTTGAAGGTGAATTAGAACGCTCTTGCACTCGTATGAGAGTACATGTGTTAAGGCGTTTCTCCATTGATCAATGAGAATAAACACTCAATAACCAGACTTTGGTTTCTCCTCGATGGTCTTCATTTGTTTCACTAAAAGCTTTAAACCTTTTATTTACTTACACCGTGTTAATAGGAATTATTTCCTTGACACCCCCACCTCGAAAAACAACACAAAAGGTATACCTCTTTCGTTGGAACTTAACGTCCTTAACCATGCGTCAGACATTTGACGAGTAGGAAGTGAGACTGTGTTGAATCTTTTGGTGTTTGTTTCCATCTACTTATTGTACCCACCTTATGTCTTTTCTAAGTTTCCCAAACATCGCAGGACTTTGGTCCAAGTTCTTTAAAGCCTAAGGATGAGGGCAGAGCCTCAAAGCGGTCACCCTGAAACAGCTGTCCTCTCTCCGGACAGCTTTTTCTCAGCAATTCAAAGTCCTGGTCGAGGTATTTAGCTGCCTGAGAGTTGGATCCTATCTTCTGCGATTTCTCTCGGCTGGGCTGAAGTTTAGCTAGCCTCGTGAGACCGTCCTGATCTGGCGAGCTCCAGTTTTCTGTTTGCAGATCAGTCTGGCATCTTGAGGCAGAGAAAATTTGGAGCCGTTCGCCAAACGACTGACCAATCAGCGTTGGTTTTGAGGCGGTTTAGGTGTGATGCAACGAGAGCTGGCGAGATCAGGACGGTCTCACGAGGCTCAGCAAGCAGAAGCAACGCGTGCAGATCTGACCTGATCTAGACACGTGTTCAGACAGCGGTAGCCCTGATTCTGTTAGCCGCTCGCTAATGCTGTTTTCTCTTGGATCCTTCTTCTGGAATATGGACCGGGAACCTGAAACGGGGCCTTTTATTCCTAAATTCTCGTTACACAAACGGCAAATATCCTTTACCGACATGTTGCTTGCTGAGCTAACGAGCTGTGCTCTGCCTGCAGCAGCAGGGGGAGCCTGGCTTCATTGTTGCTCTGTTGGTACGTCATACGCTTCGTTGATCTGATTGGTTGATTTGGTCCGTCTATCACCAACATAGCTGGTGATAGACGGATGGTTTATCCAATCAGCTAACCAGTATTTTCGCCCCTTCCTAAACGTTCTCCAACAGAAAGTTCCCAGATGGATATGCTGAGCAAATGAGAAGCGATCCATCTGGTGGAGTCAGGTTAGAAGTTTAGCTGCAATGCTGGACATTTTAAAAGATTAAGACTTTCTGTCCTTTTACGACCGTCTCTTGTGTGTGTGTGTGTGTGTGTGTGTGTGTGTGTTTAGTCAGGCTCTGTGCAGCTCCACTGTCTTTACACCCTTTATTGTTCATGCCAAACTTGCTCTGGCTCACCTGTCTCAGTACTCTGCCTCTGTCTTTGATTGATGGCCCATGATTGGCTCAGACCCAAATGGATGGATGTGAAACGTGTGCTGGTCCACAAAAGATTAGATTGGTAGAATGAAATCACAATTATATTTATACCTCATTTGGTCCTACTAAACACCATAGTTACTGCAATTGCATTACTCCAATAATCTCTCCCCAACAATCATAAACAGTGAAAACTATTTCATCTCTGACTATTTTAACCATGTATGACCTGTGCAAGGTTTTATAAAGTATAGTCTTATAGTCCAGAGGCCATAGTTTGTTAGTTTCTTTATTTTCTTTCATTTCACAGCAGTTTTGCAAAAGAGCAAAAACACCAACTAATAAGACAGAATTGTTCCTGCTGCACACAAAAAAGATTTGAAAAATAGAATACTACATGTGAGTGATACAACATATGCCCATGTACTATATGTTCAGCAAATATGATTCAAATTTACAATCACATTTTAGCCATTGTCAAGCATTTGGAACATATAGAGTGCATGTGAACTATCATTGGGTTTACTTAGTTTGTAAAAAATACACTTTTATATATAGATATATAATATATCTTTTTGTGAATTCAATAAATGTATTCTTAATCCTCCAGCAGGTATCACCAAAGGGCCCTCACTTGTCTTGTCTCCAGAGTCACTAGATGGGCAGGCACAGCCACTGTAAGAGGAAACAACATTATACAGCAAGCTGTCTGAACTAGAAGTGCCGCCAAACCAGCAGCTTTTTTTATTGTCTTACCTGTTGCATATCAAGCTCAATCCTCCCTGTGTCAGCTCTCTCCAGAGCCTTAAACATTTTATCGACTGATAAAAATAGAAATGCATAGCTTGAACACTCTTTTGGTGTGCAAGAAAATAACATCAACAGTAAGTTTTGACTGTGAATTTAAGACTTTTCTGTGACCAAAGAATGAGCTGGCCTCTGAGTTCTGTCCACTAGATGGCTGTATTACAGCAAAGCTCTGAGGTCTACATTAGCCTGCAGACATCAACCGGTCTGTATGTTACTGTAACACAATACCTGGCTGCAGCCTGTTTCTCACAGAACACCCTGAGAAGGAAGCTGCCATTCTTGTCAGGCTCGAAGGTCGAGGGAACAATGGCATATTCTCCTGGAGGAAGTTTAAAGCGGTCGCACACTTCCCGTGTGTTGGCGAAGGAACTCTTGGCCACAGGGCTCTGTCGCAGCAGCACATCTGGACCCAGGTGAACATGGCGTTGGCCTTTGTACTGAAGAGTAACAGGAGAAAAGGCCTTTTATAAATGAAACATCAAAAAGCCACCCAGAAAATCACAATGCAATCAAGCAATACTCGTTACACTTGTGATGTCTATTTTGCATTTCAAATTTCAGAGAAAGTAGGGGATATAACAGTTCAAATACAGACCTGATCTGGGACCTGTAAGAAGGAAACAGACAGAAGAATTATTTTTTAAATCAGTCAAATACAGAGCTGTGATTTCATGATAATGAAACATCAAATTATTGTGAGGCACCTTATAAATGGCAAAGCCAATGCTCTCAAGGTTGTGGCCGAGCCTCTTCAGCTGTCGCCCATCCTTTTGCATGAGCCCAACCAGAAAGGTACATTGACCCTTCCCATCCAGGGGATCAATATCCACATCCGCCAGGCGCACCACAAACTGAGGGTTGGACGAGAATGTGTCTGGAACAGACAAAAGTGTCATTCTTTATATGAAGTGTAACAGAACTTCTTGCTCAGAGATTCAAATGGTTTCTCTGTTACCTGAGAAATTGCGGCAGCCGCCTGCACTAGAGCCCTTGCTCCACGTCCCTTCAAACTGGTAGTGCTTCCAGTGGCCCACTTCATCACGCATGAGCATGTCTGGGGTCAAGTTACAGATCTGCAGCAGGGAGAACTGCATGATGAAGTCTGAATAGGACATCCTGACGAGAAAAACACATGTCTCAACAAAGAACATTGTGTCCATCACTTTTCCTAGTCTGAGCTTAAATAGTTGCTTTGGCGATGGTGAAAATATGTAAAACATTACATTTATGTACAACCCCAAATCAGAAAAAGTTGGGACAGTATGGAAAACACAAATAAAAAAAGAAAGTAGTGATTTCTAAATGTACTTTGACTTGTATTTCATTGCAGACAATACAACAGCACATCATTTAATGGGTTCCTTGTGTTTTTTATTGTTTTTATTTTTCAAAAAAACAAAATTCCTATTTTGGTTCTTGCAACACATTTCAAAAAACGTTGGAACAGTAAAGCATTTACCACTTTGTAATGTTGCCATTCCTTTTCACAACACTTAAAAGACGTTTAGGGACTGAAGACACCAAGTGATGAAATATGCATGGACGTCCCTGGAAAAGATGTCTTCTTGAAGGCAGCATAAAATCTCTATGTACTTTTCAGCATTAATGGTGCCATCACAGAAGTGCAAGTTACCTTTGCCAAGGGCACTGACACAACCCCATACCATGACAGACCCTGGCTTTTGAACTTGTTGCTGGTAACAGTCTGGATGATCCTTTTCTTCTTTGGTCCGGAGCACACAGCCTCCATTTCTCCCAAAAAATACCTGAAATACTGATTCATCTGAACACAGTACACGTTTCCACTGTTTGATGGTCCATCCCAGATGCCTCCGAGCCCAGAGAAGTCAACGGCGCTTCTGGACACTGTTAACATAGGGCATCCTTTTGGCACAGTACAGTTTTAACTGGCATTTGTGGCTGTAACTACATATTGTGGTACTTGACAAAGGTTTGCCAAAGTAGTCCTGAGCCCATGTGGTGATATCGCTTATAGATGAATGACGATTCTTGATGCAGTGCCGCCTGAGGGCTCGGAGATCACGGTTGTTCAGCTTAGACTTGCGCCCTTGTCCTTTACGCACTGAAATTCCTCCTCATTCCTTGAATCTTTTAATTATGTTATGCACTGTTGAAGGTGAAATAAGCAAATGTCTTCCTATCTTTCTTTGAGGAACATTGTTTTTAAACATTTCAATAATTTTCTCACGTATTTGTTGGAAAACTGGTGATCCTCGGCCCATCTTTGCTCCTAAAGGACTAGACCTTTCTTGGATGCTGCTTTTGTACCAAATCATAATTACAATCACCTGTTGACATCACCTGTTTCAAATCACATCATTATTTAACCAATTTACCTGATTACTAGCCCTTAATTGCTCCTGTCCCAACCTTTTTTGGAATGTGTTGCAGGTCTGAATGACAGGAAAGGATGTATATTTACAAATGAAATTAAGTTGACCAGACAAAACATGAAATATTTTGTGTTCACATTGTCTGCAATGAAATACAAGTCAAAGTACATTTAGAAATCACTACTTTCTTTTTTTATTTGTGTTTTCCATACTGTCCCAACTTTTTCTGATTTGGGGTGGTAAATAAAAGGTTAAAGCCAATAAATTTACCAGAATTCTCCATCATCAGCAGCATGGTTCAACGTTGATTTCTCATGTTTGCTGACATTGTTCCATTCACTGGACCTAATTGTCATAACAAAAAAATAAATCATGCTTTTAGGATAATCCTGGAAATATCTAATGGTAGCTGATGGTTAATGGATCTAGAATGTAATTATTTACCCGTCACTCCAAGGCCCAGTCCACTCCTTGTGACCCCATGGGTTCCTGATGCGAACCAGCTGAACCGGCTTGCCTTGGAAATGAACCTGGGAGAGAGCAACAGCAGGCAGTGTAGTTTGCAGGCAGTTGAAAAAAACAGCATAATGTTGACGGTTTAGATAATCATATACCTCCTCTGCACCAGTGACTGAGTATGCATGTGCCTTTACAAGACTGAGAGCTGTAACTGCCTCTGTCTCGGCACTGGTGGTCTGAAAACACCAAGAACGAAATATTAATCTGACAACATGAGTACTTTACTACTGTTGGTGTGTTGACTTGCAGGTAAGCATGCAAATCTGTATGAAAATAAGCAAATTACGATGAAAATAAGATCTACTTTATCAATAGAGCAACCAAGCAGTGAACCCAGGCTCAGGGCCTTCTGCATGATTTGGAAGAGCTTCGGTGGAGCTTTGTCTAAGGTGTATACTTCTGCAATTCCTCCTGTGAAATCCTCAAAACCCTCACTAGTATTTCCTCCTATCAGGGCCTCATAGCTGCCATACAACCTGTCAGACACAGAGGGATGTGACCATATTTACCAATTATATATTGTACATTTTCACAGGATTAATGTTTTGATGAAGCAAAAAAAGAACGATCCATACTTGGCGTAGGCCTTCTCCAGCAGCGCGCTCCAAAACTCTGAGCGCTCCGCTGAGTGAACAAACAGCAGCTTTCCATCTCTTGTTGGTAAACGGTCATCGATCACCACGTCCACCCACTCACCAAACTGCCACATCTGAGAAGAAAATATTCCCATCAGTAAACTCAACATCAAATACTTTAATGACTCATGAGCAAGACAACTGTGTGATCCTTGAATAATATGTTCTATTCTCTGCATGTCACAGCATGGCAATATAGGGCAACTTAGTACCAAACACAAAAGTACACTATTTCATTGTTTTTTTTAACCTATTACCATGAGCCATCATTTTATGGTCAGACATGGCAGGAAAAAGTTAGAAGTCAGATAAGAAGGGCATTTGTCTGACCTGGAAGTGAAATATCCCGGCGTAACCTTCAGTAAAACTCTGTTCCTGGGGCACCACGCGAGCCAGGATCTGCTGGTCTAGAGTCAGACTGGCTATTGCAGCCATAAGCCAGCAGTCACCTACACAGTAAAATCAGAGACATGCTCTGAGATTGAGCAATATGTGGCATTCACCGCAGTGCAGCAGATGCTGTAAACAGCATGTGCCCACAAACCACCACAAGCTTATTGGCAGAATGGGTGGAGGGGTATAGACCAGGATCCAAAACACCCCATCATCCATCCATCCATCCATCCATCCATCCATCCATCCATCCATCCATCCATCCATCCATCCATCCATCCATCCATCCATCCCTTCATTCTTTCCCCTCACTTACCCAGCTCTCCTTGGCAAATGTCCGTCCTTGTGGCTCCATCATCAATGAACTTTGGCTTTGAGCACAGCTCCTATATAGAGCACCAAACAATCACAACCAGTTGAACATTTGAGAGCAGTTTTGAGAAATCTTTATTTGGACTGTCCAGTATCACACTACTGAGACAATAGGAGGAAATACAGTTTAATGATTTAGATCTGATGACTGCGTTGAAAGTAAACAATACCCCTATGAAAATAATTCACAAACACATGAGTCAACACATTAGGTACATTTTCTCTCAGAGATTATTACTATGGTCAATAGTAATACAGTATGAGACTTAAGTTTAAATTCTGTGGCTTTCAAGTGTTCTGATCGTGAAGCAGAAAGTAACGAGATACAGCTACTCTTTTTATATATTGTTTTTTACTTCTGCTTTCCAAAGTCTTAGTTTAAAAGATTAAATATTCACAATTCAGTAAATGAAAGATATACAATACTTAATGTCAAGTCAGTGACAAGCTCACCAACCATAGGATCATCTAACAAACAGTGTTCCTTCTTTGTTTGGTTAGTTTTCATTGCTGTGTGTTCTTTCTTAGAGGCTTCCTACCGTTGGCCTTTTCCAGACAACACCTTTGGTTGTGGATGAGCCTGGTCCCAGCTCATTGTAGCCCAGTGATGTGGGCTCAGCTGGAAAGCAGTTGTCCTCAAACAGGCGTCCACTCTTCAAACACTGCTCACGCAGAGTCTCATAATCCTGCTGGGAGAACTTCACTGCTTTCTTGTTTGTATCAATGCCTTGTTCCCTGTCCTGCTGACGGGCCGGTCGATCTGCCGCGGATGTCATCCTCACCTTGTAAGTGTATATAGCCCTCCTTGGATGGTGATTTCCCTCTCTGTGAGCTGAGTTGGGTTGACGTCTGCTGCCTGTGTCCCAGCCTCCTATATAGCTGCCAAATGTGAGGGGAAGATAGGGTGGGATCACAGACAGAGGCCTCCAATGGACAGGTAAGGTGAGGTAAAACACTATGTAGTACAGTAAGCTAATGTTCTGTTGTAATTGTCTCCTACTTCCTGATGGATGCATACAAAACATAGAGGAAACAAACACTTATCTTGATTTAAACTGGTCTGAAGTGTAAAAATCAGACATTCTGTAACATTATAAAATATAAAGTGTTAAAAACAACCTAGTTATTGAAAGGGATTAAATACAGTGCTTGTATGAGCATGAAATTAAGCATTAAATTGTCTGCCAGGTCCAGTCTGCTTTGAAGCATATGCATTATGCTCTTGTATCATCTTTTATCTTTACTGTGTGAATGCTGATTCAGCAGCATTCCCAATATTGTTATTCTGTTCTTGATTATTATTCCGTATTGTTGTCTGTAACTTCTGCATACGTTCAGCTACAAAAAACATTCAACTACCAAACTGTTCAGCTCTATCAGCACATGTGTGTTCTACTATTTATACTTTTTCAAATATTAAGCATATTTAAAAAAGAAAAATACATTGAAAGTCAATAGAGCTCTTTTCAAAACCTGAACATCTTCTTCCACTCCCAATGTTTTAAGTTCCTTCATACTTTCATCTACAGACACCAAACTAACTTTAAACCATTCACAAAATATTCAGCATTCAGGCTATATCTCATCAGTTTGATAAAGTTTTTGTGAAAAAAGCTGTTTAAGTTTAGTGTAAATTTAAGGAAATGTTATTGATTATGATGGGTGTGTATTGCGTGACCTAGAGTGGGTGATAACATTACTAGAGCATGAAGCTTCGAAAAAATCATCTTAGTTCCTTCTCTATAACTTGCTCCCACACCAACAATTGTTACTTTTCATACATGATTTCTAAGTTAAAACGTAGGTATTATTGTCTAGTTTCAGCCAGTGTTCTAATTTATGTGATATGAGTTATACATTTGGCTCAGTGAGCTTCCAAATGACAATGACCTTACTGTCCCACTAGAGCACTGCGCTCCCAGAATGCAGAGTTACTTGTGGTTCCTAGAGTCTCTAAAAGTAGAATGGGAACCAGAGCCTTTAGCTATCAGGCTCCTCTCCTGTGGAACCAGCTCCCAGTCTGGGTCCGGGGGGCAGATACTGTCACCACATTCAAGAGTAAACTTAAGACTCTCCTGCAGGGGCCTAGGCAGAAATAGTATTTTGGGTGGGCCAGTACAAAAGTGAGTGGGCCATTTTCAAAAAGACTAGAACATACCTTCCAACATACTGCATTACAACGGCAATAACAGTACTGTCTACAACATGCTCAACCAACAAAGCTCAGTCTAAAACGTTTGTACACAACAATATAGACAAAAACTGTCTGTTTTAACCTATTCAGGCTAAAATATATTTGCACCGGCAGAACCAGCAGCATCGGCTCTGCACTGCACTGTTATAAAATTAACCATTTTATAATAATAATAATAATAAATTGAATTTATATAGCGCTTTTCATAGACTCAAAGTCGCTTTACAGAGAGCTAGATACATTTTATTGCACAAAGTGGCAAATAAACATGAACCCAGACAGCAGAGAAGGCGTTAACATACTGCATGACATAGAACAGCCTACATAAGACAGAAATCACATATGTAACAATGACAATGCAACAGCATTGTTGCTGCAGGACTATATGGTCAGATCATGAGCAGTGAATGCTACCAGCAGTAAAATAAAATCAAAGAATGGAAACTTCCAGGTAAGCATTATTTGAATTATGAAAGATATAATGAAAAGGTGCCAAATCTTAGACAGTGTATCGAGTCCACGGCAGTGACAGGATCACAGAAAATTAAAAACTACATCACTCACAGATCAGTTATCTTCTTATTTAATGTCGGCAAAACACAAACGCGTTTCAGCTAGAAGCCATCATCAGTGTTCACCATTTCTTACTAAATATGAAGGTTACTAAGTTACTTAATTAATAACACAAGAAGCATGAAACCCGTTTTACTGAATGTTACCTCTGTGACGGCCTCCTCTCTCTCTGATTGGCTGTCAGCTCAGCTGGGAAATGTCTGCACATGCTGCAGGAAAGCTCGTCCTTATTTACATTCTATTCCATCCAAGAACACTGTCCATTCCACTTAAAAGAGAAGCCATTGTTGTCGCGGTAACTTTTAACAGTAGCCTACATTCCTTAACACATCCATGGTTCATTGTCTAAAAAGCCAGCTAGCTAACGTTAGCTGCTGAAGGCGACGTTAGTTAGCTGCTGAAGGCAGCTCGGACGCAAAATTACGAATCCCACTATGGCCTCGCCAAGACCCGCCCTTCAATCACTACTATTGGCCAGGCGTCCAAGGTAACGTAACCCCATTAGTTCAGGTCCTATCCCCTGACCAATCCGCTATCCTAACCTTAACCACTCGAGGTGAAATACCTAACCCCAACCAATCGAGCTGCTTCGTAGGGCGGGTCTTGGCGTGGCGATAGTGAGATTCGTAATTTTGGACAGTGCGCCTGTTGTTACCATAGAAACCAACTACGTTCCGAAGGCGTTTGATCTAATTGTTTGATTGTATGGTTTAAACAGTTTTGTTTTAATCAGTAGAAAATATGCATTAAACACACACAAATAGTTCTGTTATTATTTCTTTTTTTACATACATTTGAATATTTTTCATAACAAAACGTATTTTGATCAAACTTGGCTGGACAGGCCAGTGAGTAAAGTGGGCGGGCCAGTGCCGCCCTGGCCCATTACTGCCACAGGAGAGTGCCTGCTCTCCTGTGAGGAGTGAGGAGTTGCAGCATCTGCCTAGCCCGGCCCACCTGCTTCTCTGTCCCAGAAATGCTTGTTACTAACGTAGCTCTGGGGAGCTTGCTCCCCGGAGTCTTTGGGCCCTATTTTAACGATCTGAAATGCAAGTATGAAATGCGAAACGCAAGTAGCTTTGTGGTCGGATCTCGGGCGCTGTTGCTATGATACCGGCGGGATAAATGAGTCATGCGCCCGACGCAAATCTAAAATGGGTTGGTCTGAAGTAGCTAGGTGTGGTTTGGGTGTAACGTGCAATAAACCAATCAGAGCATCATCTCACATTCCCTTTAAGAGCAGGCGCGCTTGTTCCATGGCGGATTGCTATTATGACGGCAGATTTGCCTGGCGCACGCCGGGAGCGATTCACAGCTGAGGAGACGTTAATAAATGCCCGTCTTGACCGGGTGGCGATGTTGCTGCTGCCTCTCAGGCGCATCTCCTCACGTCTGGAGAGGATTGCTGCAGCCATGGAGCGTGGGCCTCCAAACGCACCACCTGCTCCTGTTGTGCCCCTTCGTCCTCCCCCCCACTCCATCTCCGTCCATCCGCTCCACTGCTCCTGGACCCTCAAGTGTCCAATCCCGCCGTAGTTCAACATCACGTCTCCTTAAGTCCTCTAATATTTCCTCATTTATGTCATCAACACATCCATGATTCATGGAAATGTGTAAAACACAACAAGCCACAAAGAATGCTGGGACTTTTTGAGGACTGGACTGTAAAGTTCCTCCTGACCTATCCAAACACCTCAAGCACATTTTCACTAATATTTTTCCTTGTAATTATGTATGGTTTGCAAAAATGGGAACTGCTGCGTCCGTGTAGATGAGAGAAGCAAAGTGTATGCACGTTGTGTACACGCTACATTATGGCCAAGTATGCGCCTCTAAAATAACATCTGAATAACGCGTCACTGACTTTAGACTAGAGCCACTGACTTTAGACTAGCACCACTGACTTTAGACTAGAGCCACTGACTTTAGACTAGAGCCACTGACTTTAGACTAGCACCACTGACTTTAGACTAGCTCCACTGACTTTAGACTAGAGCCACTGACTTTAGACTAGCACCACTGACTTTAGACTAGGGCCACTGACTTTAGACTAGAGCCACTGACTTTAGACTAGCACCACTGACTTTAGACTAGCCCCACTGACTTTAGACTAGCATCACTGACTTTAGACTAGCTCCACTGACTTTAGACTAGAGCCACTGACTTTAGACTAGCACCACTGACTTTAGACTAGAGCCACTGACTTTAGACTAGAGCCACTGACTTTAGACTAGCACCACTGACTTTAGACTAGCCCCACTGACTTTAGACTAGCATCACTGACTTTAGACTAGAGCCACTGAGTTTAGACTAGCCCCACTGACTTTAGACTAGAGCCACTGACTTTAGACTAGCACCACTGACTTTAGACTAGCTCCACTGACTTTAGACTAGAGCCACTGACTTTAGACTAGCACCACTGACTTTAGACTAGAGCCACTGACTTTAGACTAGAGCCACTGACTTTAGACTAGCACCACTGACTTTAGACTAGCCCCACTGACTTTAGACAAGCATCACTGACTTTAGACTAGAGCCACTGAGTTTAGACTAGCCCCACTGACTTTAGACTAGAGCCACTGACTTTAGACTAGCACCACTGACTTTAGACTAGCGCCACTGACTTTAGACTAGAGCCACTGACTTTAGACTAGCACCACTGACTTTAGACTAGAGCCACTGACTTTAGACTAGAGCCACTGACTTTAGACTAGCACCACTGACTTTAGACTAGCCCCACTGACTTTAGACTAGCATCACTGACTTTAGACTAGAGCCACTGAGTTTAGACTAGCCCCACTGACTTTAGACTAGAGCCACTGACTTTAGACTAGCACCACTGACTTTAGACTAGCTCCACTGACTTTAGACTAGAGCCACTGACTTTAGACTAGCCCCACTGACTTTAGACTAGAGCCACTGACTTTAGACTAGCACCACTGACTTTAGACTGGCGCCACTGACTTTAGACTAGCACCACTGACTTTAGACTAGCATCACTGACTTTAGACTAGAGCCACTGAGTTTAGACTAGCACCACTGACTTTAGACTAGCACCACTGACTTTAGACTAGCATCACTGACTTTAGACTAGAGCCACTGACTTTAGACTAGCTCCACCGACTTTAGACTAGCTCCACTGACTTTAGACTAGCGCCACTGACTTTAGACTAGAGCCACTGACTTTAGACTAGAGCCACTGACTTTAGACTAGCACCACTGACTTTAGACTAGCACCACTGACTTTAGACTAGCACCACTGACTTTAGACTAGCACCACTGACTTTAGACTAGCACCACTAACTTTAGACTAGCGCCACTGACTTTAGACTAGCCCCACTGACTTTAGACTAGCTCCACCGACTTTAGACTAGCTCCACTGACTTTGGACTAGCGCCACTGACTTTAGACTAGCTCCACTGACTTTAGACTAGCACCACTGACTTTAGACTAGAGCCACTGACTTTAGACTAGCACCACTGACTTTAGACTAGAGCCACTGACTTTAGACTAGCACCACTGACTTTAGACTAGAGCCACTGACTTTAGACTAGCACCACTGACTTTAGACTAGCACCTCTGACTTTAGACTAGCCCCACTGACTTTAAACTAGCGCCACTGACGTTAGACTAGCGCCACTGACTTTAGACTAGCACCACTGACTTTAGACTAGCCCCACTGAGTTTAGACTAGCACCACTGACTTTAGACTAGCACCTCTGACTTTAGACTAGCACCTCTGACTTTAGACTAGCACCACTGACTTTAGACTAGCACCACTGACTTTAGACTAGCACCACTGACTTTAGACTAGAGCCACTGACTTTAGACTAGCACCACTGACTTTAGACCAGAGCCACTGACTTTAGACTAGCACCACTGACTTTAGACTAGAGCCACTGACTTTAGACTAGCACCACTGACTTTAGACTAGCACCACTGACTTTAGACTAGCACCACTGACTTTAGACTAGCACCACTGACTTTAGACTAGAGCCACTGACTTTAGACTAGCACCACTGACTTTAGACTAGCTCCACTGACTTTAGACTAGAGCCACTGACTTTAGACTAGCACCACTGACTTTAGACTAGAGCCACTGACTTTAGACTAGAGCCACTGACTTTAGACTAGCACCACTGACTTTAGACTAGCCCCACTGACTTTAGACTAGCATCACTGACTTTAGACTAGCTCCACTGACTTTAGACTAGAGCCACTGACTTTAGACTAGCACCACTGACTTTAGACTAGAACCACTGACTTTAGACTAGAGCCACTGACTTTAGACTAGCACCACTGACTTTAGACTAGCCCCACTGACTTTAGACTAGCATCACTGACTTTAGACTAGAGCCACTGAGTTTAGACTAGCCCCACTGACTTTAGACTAGAGCCACTGACTTTAGACTAGCACCACTGACTTTAGACTAGCTCCACTGACTTTAGACTAGAGCCACTGACTTTAGACTAGAGCCACTGACTTTAGACTAGCACCACTGACTTTAGACTAGAGCCACTGACTTTAGACTAGCACCACTGACTTTAGACTAGCCCCACTGACTTTAGACTAGCATCACTGACTTTAGACTAGAGCCACTGACTTTAGACTAGCACCACTGACTTTAGACTAGCTCCACTGACTTTAGACTAGAGCCACTGACTTTAGACTAGCACCACTGACTTTAGACTAGAGCCACTGACTTTAGACTAGAGCCACTGACTTTAGACTAGCACCACTGACTTTAGACTAGCCCCACTGACTTTAGACTAGCATCACTGACTTTAGACTAGAGCCACTGAGTTTAGACTAGCCCCACTGACTTTAGACTAGAGCCACTGACTTTAGACTAGCACCACTGACTTTAGACTAGCGCCACTGACTTTAGACTAGAGCCACTGACTTTAGACTAGCACCACTGACTTTAGACTAGAGCCACTGACTTTAGACTAGAGCCACTGACTTTAGACTAGCACCACTGACTTTAGACTAGCCCCACTGACTTTAGACTAGCATCACTGACTTTAGACTAGAGCCACTGAGTTTAGACTAGCCCCACTGACTTTAGACTAGAGCCACTGACTTTAGACTAGCACCACTGACTTTAGACTAGCTCCACTGACTTTAGACTAGAGCCACTGACTTTAGACTAGCCCCACTGACTTTAGACTAGAGCCACTGACTTTAGACTAGCACCACTGACTTTAGACTGGCGCCACTGACTTTAGACTAGCACCACTGACTTTAGACTAGCATCACTGACTTTAGACTAGAGCCACTGAGTTTAGACTAGCACCACTGACTTTAGACTAGCACCACTGACTTTAGACTAGCATCACTGACTTTAGACTAGAGCCACTGACTTTAGACTAGCTCCACCGACTTTAGACTAGCTCCACTGACTTTAGACTAGCGCCACTGACTTTAGACTAGAGCCACTGACTTTAGACTAGAGCCACTGACTTTAGACTAGCACCACTGACTTTAGACTAGCACCACTGACTTTAGACTAGCACCACTGACTTTAGACTAGCACCACTAACTTTAGACTAGCGCCACTGACTTTAGACTAGCCCCACTGACTTTAGACTAGCTCCACCGACTTTAGACTAGCTCCACTGACTTTGGACTAGCGCCACTGACTTTAGACTAGCTCCACTGACTTTAGACTAGCACCACTGACTTTAGACTAGAGCCACTGACTTTAGACTAGCACCACTGACTTTAGACTAGAGCCACTGACTTTAGACTAGCACCACTGACTTTAGACTAGAGCCACTGACTTTAGACTAGCACCACTGACTTTAGACTAGCACCTCTGACTTTAGACTAGCCCCACTGACTTTAGACTAGCGCCACTGACGTTAGACTAGCGCCACTGACTTTAGACTAGCACCACTGACTTTAGACTAGCCCCACTGAGTTTAGACTAGCACCACTGACTTTAGACTAGCACCTCTGACTTTAGACTAGCACCTCTGACTTTAGACTAGCACCACTGACTTTAGACTAGCACCACTGACTTTAGACTAGCACCACTGACTTTAGACTAGAGCCACTGACTTTAGACTAGCACCACTGACTTTAGACTAGAGCCACTGACTTTAGACTAGCACCACTGACTTTAGACTAGAGCCACTGACTTTAGACTAGCACCACTGACTTTAGACTAGCACCTCTGACTTTAGACTAGCCCCACTGACTTTAGACTAGCGCCACTGACGTTAGACTAGCGCCACTGACTTTAGACTAGCACCACTGACTTTAGACTAGCCCCACTGACTTTAGACTAGAGCCACTGACTTTAGACTAGCACCTCTGACTTTAGACTAGCACCTCTGACTTTAGACTAGCACCACTGACTTTAGACTAGCACCACTGACTTTAGACTAGCACCACTGACTTTAGACTAGAGCCACTGACTTTAGACTAGCACCACTGACTTTAGACCAGAGCCACTGACTTTAGACTAGCACCACTGACTTTAGACTAGCACCACTGACTTTAGACTAGCACCACTGACTTTAGACTAGCACCACTGACTTTAGACTAGCACCACTGACTTTAGACTAGCACCACTGACTTTAGACTAGAGCCACTGACTTTAGACCAGAGCCACTGACTTTAGACTAGCACCACTGACTTTAGACTAGCCCCACTGAGTTTAGACTAGCACCACTGACTTTAGACTAGCACCTCTGACTTTAGACTAGCACCTCTGACTTTAGACTAGCACCACTGACTTTAGACTAGCACCACTGACTTTAGACTAGCACCACTGACTTTAGACTAGAGCCACTGACTTTAGACTAGCACCACTGACTTTAGACCAGAGCCACTGACTTTAGACTAGCACCACTGACTTTAGACTAGAGCCACTGACTTTAGACTAGCACCACTGACTTTAGACTAGCACCACTGACTTTAGACTAGCACCACTGACTTTAGACTAGCACTACTGACTTTAGACTAGAGCCACTGACTTTAGACTAGCACCACTGACTTTAGACTAGGTTTTCCTGGTCTGTGGCGGAATTGTTTTCTGAAACTGCAAAATAGCACCAGGGAACGTTTGCGCCGGAACACACCTCCTATTTACGCTGAACCGCCCCCGGGAGCACAGGTTCATTCCCTAATTTACCGACGTGTGTCTATGGAGGGAAATGTCCGCTGTGTGTCGGGTGCAAAATAGGAATGACACATGCGTCGGTGTACAAGTCAATTACGAGTCAATTGCGTTGGGTGCAGGATAGGGCCCTCAGAGTTCAAATGTGTTAATGAGAGAATAATAATCTAAAGTATATTTACCTGAATGACAGGAGAGAGATGAGTTCTAGAGTCAGCAGCAGGAGAAATACCTGGAATATCACATGATAACACACACACTACGTTACATCACAGTTAATGTTACATCACAGTTAACTACATTACATCACAGTTAATTACGTTACATCACAGTTAACTACGTTACATCACAGTTAACTGTTACATCACAGTTAACTGTTACATCACATTTAACTACGTTACATCACATTTAACTACATTACATCACATTTAACTACGTTACATCACATTTAACTATGTTACATCATATTTAACTACATTACATCCCAGTTAACTATGTTACATCACATTTAACTACGTTACATCACATTTAACTATGTTACATCACATTTAACTATGTTACATCACATTTAACTTACTTAACTTAACTGAAACAAAATCAGAAGTTTAAATGTGTTAAAGAGAGAATAATAATCTAAAGTATATTTACCTGAATGACAAGAGAGAGATGAGTTCTAGAGTCAGCAGCAGGAGAGATACCTGGAATATACACATGATAACACACACTACGTTACATCACAGTTAACTACGTTACATCACAGTTAACTACGTTAACTACGTTACATCACAGTTAACTATGTTACGTAGTAACTATAATGCGCTTAAGATGGCGACCGGAAGTGACGTATGTACCGGAAGTGGGTGTGCCCATTGACCGGAAGTGATATTTTTTGCGGAGGTGTCCAATGCGAACCGGAGGTGACGTATTTTTGGAAGGGGTGTGTTCAATGAAAACCGGAAGTGATGTATTTACCTGCAGTGGGTGTGTCCAATGAGAGAAAAAAAAAATTTAAATAAATAAATAAATTAAAAAAAAAACTATGTAGCTATGTAACTATGTAGGTTAAAAAGGATGGGATGTCATGTCATTTATAGTGTTTCCGTTTCCGGCCACAGCATACCTGCTATGTGGGATGGGTCTTCTGATATAAGGGCCAAGGGTCTGGGTGACTTGGTCTCTGACATTCTTTCTCTGATAGCAACGCATGCTTAGATAAACGTAATCTTGAACGTCAAAAACTACTGTTGTCATCAAAAAATAATCATACACGTGACCATAAAAAAAAAAATTCCTTGATGAATGTGCAGAAGAAATGCACGCTGTTTTACATGCCTGTAACCCTATGATGGCGGAAGAAGAAGAGCATCCAAAGACCATCACTGTATCGTCAGAACAGCCTAGTACCGGTATTGCTAACGCACCTGTAAGGAGTACTACTGTGTTGCCATTGTCACCTATCAGCATATTGCCAGAACAGCCAAGTACCAGTAGTGCTAACGCACCTGTAAGGAGTACTACTGTGTTACCATTGTCGCCTATCAGCATATTGCCAGAACAGCCAAGTACCAGTAATGCTAATGGTCCAGTAAATCCTCAGACAGGGTCTTCTTCCAGTACTGTAGGTGAAATCATTACCCGAGACATACCCCCCTTTAACGCATCAGTATTACGGCAGAGACTAGACTTACGGAATATTGACATGCAAGAAGACGTCACGTAAATGACTATTTTTTTTTTAAAACCATATACTTATACACATAAAAAATGATATAAAATGTTACCTCTATATTGGCCGAGAGTGTCTCCATAAACTGCCTTGAAGTTGAGGATTCTGGATTCTCAGCAACGGTGTTATTTAATTTTCTTTTCCTTTTTAAGCGGTTAACAGCCTTTTTTATATCATCTACAAAAGAATGAAAAGCACATTAAAGGATATAACATAACGTAACAAATCAAGTTATAATGATACATGTATATATATTATTTTTATTATTATTATTATTACCATGAATCACTGTAATAACTTCACCGGCTGCAGACCCCCCTATTAAGAGAAACTTATAAACAACAAGCCACAAAAAACAAAAGTTCTTACTCTTGATTGAAAGCAAAACAGTGAATAGCATTTTAAGCAAGATGTTTGAAATTTAAAAATAAATATTGCTCACCAGCAGTAGACATGACTGAAGATGTCCTCAAGCTGTAGTCGATATTGTAGTAATGAAAATGTTGAAGGGAATACACAGCTTGCGAAAAAGCATACACGCGTTGCTATCAGAAATGTCAGAGAGCCATGTGTGTTGGTCACCCTGCAAAAAGCATGCGTTGCTATCAGAGAAAAAATGTCAGAGACCAAGTCACCCAGACCCTTGGCCCTTATATCAGAAGACCCATCCCACATAGCAGGTATGCTGTGGCCGGAAACGGAAACACTATAAATGACATGACATCCCATCCTTTTTAACCCACATAGTTACACCCCTTCCGGGACGTGACGTCCTGTTTTAATTTTTAATTTACATTTTTTTTTTCTCATTGGACACACCCACTGCAGGTAAATACATCACTTCCGGTTTTCATTGAACACACCCCTTCCAAAAATATGTCACCTCCGGTTCGCATTGGACACCTCCCCAAAAAACAACACTTCCGATCAATGGACACACCCACTTCCGGTGCATACGTCACTTCCGGTCAATTGGCCACGCCCGCTTCCGGTCGCCATCTTAAGCGCATTATATTTACTACTTACATCACAGTTAACTACATTACATCACAGTTAACTACATTACATCACAGTTAACTACGTTACATCACAGTTAATTACATTACATCACAGTTAACTATGTTACATCACAGTTAACTACATTACATCACAGTTAACTACATTACATCACCTTTAACTATGTTACATCACCTTTAACTATGTTACATCACATTTAACTTACTTAACTGAAACAAAATCAGAAGTTTAAATGTGTTAAAGAGAGAATAATAATCTAAAGTATATTTACCTGAATGAAAAGAGAGAGATGAGTTCTAGAGTCAGCAGCAGGAGAGATACCTGGAATATACACATGATAACACACTTCATTACAAAGATTATGCAGAAAAACCAAACATGTGCTGGTCATATGGGATCATAACAGACTGGTTACTTCACAGTTAACTTCTTTAGAAAGGGACAGACGAAGACTCATGACGAAAAACTCAACACAAACATCTAAAAAGTGACAAAAATGCACCTTAAGTTTGACAACCACATCTAACTTCAAGGCTCTTCAAAAAGCTCAGAAAAAGTTGCAAGAACGGAGAACAAAGAGACAAATTCTCCCCAAAGACAAGAACAGAAACATCTAAAAAAAAAACATCAAAATGTTTTTAAAAAAAAGGTGCTAAAAATGTTGGAACTGCCAAAAAAGCATCAAAATGACAAAAACATTAATAGTTACAAAACATTTTTTAAAAGCATCTACATTTTTTTTGTTTCTTCCTCGCAGCTGAAACCGAATCTAAACCGATCAGAAGTTTCAAAGACAGAAAATGAAAAGTATATTTACCTGAATGACAGGAGAGATAGAAAAGTCTGACAACTCCTCGATCTTTATACTGTAAAATATTATAATATCATATTATAATACACGCCCACTTTATCTGTCATAGGCTCAGCAGCAGGTAACATTATAATATAGTGACATCATCCCTACAGGAGGAGATTAGAGGTTCAATTTCTCTTAACTTTTATTCTAGTTTAGACATTGGGATTAAATTTAACTTTAGTTTGAGTTAGTTTTCATTCATTTAGTGTCTAGTTTAAATCATGTAATGTCTACTTTCAGTCATTTAGTGTCTAGTTTAAATCATGTAGTGTCTACTTTCAGTCATTTAGTGTCTACTTTCAGACATTTAGTGTCTACTGTCAGTGATTTAGTGTCTACTTTCAGTCATTTAGTGTCTACTTTCAGTCATTTTGTGTCTACTTTCAGACATTCAGTGTCTACTTTCAGACATTTAGTGTCTACTTTCAGTCATTTAGTGTCTACTTTCAGTCATTTAGTGTCTACTTTCAGACATTTAGTGTCTACTTTCAGTCATTTAGTGTCTACTTTCAGTCATTTAGTGTCTACTTTCAGACATTTAGTGTCTACTTTCAGTCATTTTGTGTCTACTTTCAGACATTCAGTGTCTACTTTCAGACATTTTGTGTCTACTTTCAGTCATTTAATGTCTACTTTCAGTCATTTAGTGTCTACTTTCAGTCATTTAGTGTCTACTTTCAGTCATTTAGTGTCTACTTTCAGTCATTTAGTGTCAACTTTCAGTCATTTAGTGTCTACTTTCAAACATTTAGTGTCTACTTTCAGACATTTAGTGTCTACTTTCAGACATTTAGTGTCTACTTTCAGTCATTTAGTGTCTACTTTCAGTCATTTAGTGTCTACTTTCAGTCATTTAGTGTCTACTTTCAGTCATTTAGTGTCAACTTTCAGTCATTTAGTGTCTACTTTCAAACATTTAGTGTCTACTTTCAGACATTTAGTGTCTACTTTCAGTCATTTAGTGTCTACTTTTAGTCATTTAGTGTCTACTTTCAGTCATTTAGTGTCAACTTTCAGTCATTTAGTGTCTACTTTCAAACATTTAGTGTCTACTTTCAGACATTTAGTGTCTACTTTCAGTCATCTAGTGTCTACTTTCAGTCATTTAGTGTCTACTTTCAGTCATTTAGTGTCAACTTTCAGTCATTTAGTGTCAACTTTCAGTCATTTAGTGTCTACTTTCAGTCATTTAGTGTCTACTTTCAGTCATTTAGTGTCTACTTTCAGTCATTTAGTGTCTACTTTCAGTCATTTAGTGTCTACTTTCAGACATTTAGTGTCTACTTTCAGTCATCTAGTGTCTACTTTCAGTCATTTAGTGTCTACTTTCAGTCATTTAGTGTCAACTTTCAGTCATTTAGTGTCTACTTTCAAACATTTAGTGTCTACTTTCAGACATTTAGTGTCTACTTTCAGTCATTTAGTGTCTACTTTTAGTCATTTAGTGTCTACTTTCAGTCATTTAGTGTCTACTTTCAGACATTTAGTGTCTACTTTCAGACATTTAGTGTCTACTTTCAGTCATTTAGTGTCTACTTTCAGTCATTTAGTGTCTACTTTCAGTCATTTAGTGTCTACTTTTAGTCATTTAGTGTCTACTTTCATTCATTTAGTGTCTACTTTCAGACATTTAGTGTCTACTTTCAGACATTTAGTGTCTACTTTCAGACATTTAGTGTCTACTTTCATTCATTTATTGTCTACTTTAAGACATTTAGTGTCTACTTTCAGTCATTTAGTGTCTACTTTCAGACATTTAGTGTCTACTTTCAGACATTTAGTGTCTACTTTCAGACATTTAGTGTCTACTTTTAGTGATTTAGTGTCTACTTTCAGTCATTTATTGTCTACTTTCAGACATTTAGTGTCTACTTTCAGTCATTTAGTGTCTACTTTCAGACATTTAGTGTCTACTTTCAGACATTTAGTGTCTACTTTCAGACATTTAGTGTCTACTTTCAGACATTTAGTGTCTACTTTTAGTGATTTAGTGTCTACTTTCAGTCATTTAGTGTCTACTTTTAGTGATTTAGTGTCTACTTTCAGTCATTTAGTGTCTACTTTCAGTCATTTACAGTCATTTAGTGTCTACTTTCAGTCATTTAGTGTCTACTTTTAGTCATTTAGTGTCTACTTTCATTCATTTAGTGTCTACTTTCAGACATTTAGTGTCTACTGTCAGTGATTTAGTGTCTACTCTCAGACATTCAGTGTCTACTTTCAGTCATTTAGTGTCCACTTTCAGTCATTTAGTGTCTACTTTCAGACATGTAGTGTCTACTTTCAGACATTTAGTGTCTACTTTCAGACATTTAGTGTCTACTTTCAGTCATTTAGTTTCTACTTTCAGTCATTTAGTGTCTACTTTCAGTCATTTAGTGTCTACTTTCAGTCATTTAGTGTCTACTTTCAGTCATGTAGTGTCTACTTTCAGTCATTTAGTGTCTACTTTCAGACATTTAGTGTCTACTTTCAGTCATTTAGTGTCCACTTTCAGTCATTTAGTGTCTCCTTTCAGACATGTAGTGTCTACTTTCAGACATTTAGTGTCTACTTTCAGACATTTAGTGTCTACTTTCAGACATTTAGTGTCTACTTTCAGACATTTAGTGTCTACTTTCAGTCATTTAGTTTCTACTTTCAGTCATTTAGTGTCTACTTTCAGTCATTTAGTGTCCACTTTCAGTCATTTAGTGTCTACTTTCAGTCATTTAGTGTCTACTGTCAGTCATTTAGTGTCTACTTTCAGACATTTAGTGTCTACTTTCAGTCATTTAGTGTCCACTTTCAGTCATTTAGTGTCTACTTTCAGACATGTAGTGTCTACTTTCAGACATTTAGTGTCTACTTTCAGACATTTAGTGTCTACTTTCAGTCATTTAGTTTCTACTTTCAGTCATTTAGTGTCTACTTTCAGTCATTTAGTGTCTACTTTCAGTCATTTAGTGTATACTTTCAGTCATTTAGTGTCTACTTTCAGACATTTAGTGTCTACTTTCAGTCATTTAGTGTCTACTTTCAGACATTTAGTGTCTACTTTCAGTCATTTATTGTCTACTTTCAGACATTTATTGTCTACTTTCAGACATTTAGTGTCTACTTTCAGTCATTTAGTGTCTACTTTCAGACATTTAGTGTCTACTTTCAGTCATTTAGTGTCTACCTTCAGTCATTTAGTGTCTACTTTCAGTCATTTAGTGTCAACTTTCAGTCATTTAGTGTCTACTTTCAAACATTTAGTTTCTACTTTCAGACATTTAGGGCCAGATGTACGTACATTTGCGAACGTAGCGTTATCAGCGCCATGGCTCACCCGCAGATAGCGAACGCAATGATACCGTAGTTTACGCCATATTTACAAAAACCTGCAGGTCATCCGTAATTAGCGCCTTTCTCCGCCCACTATAGCGTAAACTGTAAGTACTTGTGCTATGATACGGCTGAGTGCAGACTGCGATATTCCCACTGTTGATGCTATGACTGTTTGAAATTATCCTGATGCCAATATTTGTAATGTAGCGGGGAGTTTAACAACTGTTGGAATGTGAACTCTGAGTCGGAGATTCAATGTCATCTTTGATTTCTTCCAGTAACTGTAATCTTTCATGGCTGCTTAATCTGTGATCCTTGTGGCAAAACTCCTTTCAGCTCGTCTCCTTGGCCTATGTCTTCGTCTTGCTCGGATTACTGCTGTCATTTCACCAGGAGGCATATGTGAGGAAACCCGCTTCCAGGTTTACACCTGCTTTTAAGAGGCGGAGAATTTTCACCGCAAAATAGAGGCGCGCTATCACTGCCGGTGTTTGTACATACCGCGGAATACGTAATTAAGCGCTCTTTACGCTTCCCCTCCCATCTCTTTACGGTAAACTCCCACTTTCCCCGCGACCCTCCCATGAATAAATATGCATGACACGAAAAACGCAATTTGCCCTTTTCAGCTCCCACGACATGCAGTTTGCGCTTTTACATCATTGCGGCCTGTTTGTACATACCTCGCCATGATTTTACGCGCACGTTGCGACACAAATACGCCTGAAGTGGGCGCAAAAGCGTTAGTACATCTGGCCCTTAGTGTCTACTTTCAGTCATTTAGTGTCTACGTTTAGTCATTTAGTGTCTACTTTCAGTCATTTAGTGTCAACTTTCAGTCATTTAGTGTCTACTTTCAAACATTTAGTGTCTACTTTCAGACATTTAGTGTCTACTTTCAGTCATTTAGTGTCTACTTTCAGTCATTTAGTGTCAACTTTCAGTCATTTAGTGTCTACTTTCAAACATTTAGTGTCTACTTTCAGACATTTAGTGTCTACTTTCAGTCATTAAGTGTCTACTTTTAGTCATTTAGTGTCTACTTTCAGTCATTTAGTGTCTACTTTCAGACATTTAGTGTCTACTTTCAGTCATTTAGTGTCTACTTTCAGTCATTTAGTGTCTACTTTCAGTCATTTAGTGTCTACTTTTAGTCATTTAGTGTCTACTTTCATTCATTTAGTGTCTACTTTCAGACATTTAGTGTCTACTTTCAGACATTTAGTGTCTACTTTCAGACATTTAGTGTCTACTTTCATTCATTTATTGTCTACTTTCAGACATTTAGTGTCTACTTTCAGTCATTTAGTGTCTACTTTCAGACATTTAGTGTCTACTTTCAGACATTTAGTGTCTACTTTCAGACATTTAGTGTCTACTTTTAGTGATTTAGTGTCTACTTTCAGTCATTTATTGTCTACTTTCAGACATTTAGTGTCTACTTTCAGTCATTTAGTGTCTACTTTCAGACATTTAGTGTCTACTTTCAGACATTTAGTGTCTACTTTCAGACATTTAGTGTCTACTTTTAGTGATTTAGTGTCTACTTTCAGTCATTTAGTGTTTACTTTCAGTCATTTACAGTCATTTAGTGTCTACCTTCAGTCATTTAGTGTCTACTTTTAGTCATTTAGTGTTTACTTTCATTCATTTAGTGTCTACTTTCAGACATTTAGTGTCTACTGTCAGTGATTTAGTGTCTACTTTCAGACATTCAGTGTCTACTTTCAGTCATTTAGTGTCCACTTTCAGTCATTTAGTGTCTACTTTCAGACATGTAGTGTCTACTTTCAGACATTTAGTGTCTACTTTCAGACATTTAGTGTCTACTTTCAGTCATTTAGTTTCTACTTTCAGTCATTTAGTGTCTACTTTCAGTCATTTAGTGTCTACCTTCAGTCATTTAGTGTCTACTTTCAGTCATTTAGTGTCTACTTTCAGACATTTAGTGTCTACTTTCAGTCATTTAGTGTCCACTTTCAGTCATTTAGTGTCTCCTTTCAGACATGTAGTGTCTACTTTCAGACATTTAGTGTCTACTTTCAGACATTTAGTGTCTACTTTCAGTCATTTAGTTTCTACTTTCAGTCATTTAGTGTCTACTTTCAGTCATTTAGTGTCTACTTTCAGTCATTTAGTGTCTACTTTCAGTCATTTAGTGTCTACTTTCAGTCATTTAGTGTCTACTTTCAGACATTTAGTGTCTACTTTCAGTCATTTAGTGTCCACTTTCAGTCATTTAGTGTCTACTTTCAGACATGTAGTGTCTACTTTCAGACATTTAGTGTCTACTTTCAGACATTTAGTGTCTACTTTCAGTCATTTAGTTTCTACTTTCAGTCATTTAGTGTCTACTTTCAGTCATTTAGTGTCTACTTTCAGTCATTTAGTGTATACTTTCAGTCATTTAGTGTCTACTTTCAGTCATTTAGTGTCTACTTTCAGTCATTTAGTTTCTACTTTCAGTCATTTAGTGTCTACTTTCAGACATTTAGTGTCTACTTTCAGACATTTATTGTCTACTTTCAGACATTTAGTGTCTACTTTCAGTCATTTAGTGTCTACTTTCAGACATTTATTGTCTACTTTCAGTCCTATTAAAAGTGCTGATTTAAATGTTGAAAGCAGTCTCAGACGTGATGTTAAAATGAGTTTTCTCCTGTTGGACCTGGTTCTGAGTTTGGCTGCAGCATTTTTAATCAGCTGAAGTTTGTTTTGTGGCATGAGAAGAGAGCTCTGCAACCATCAGGAAATGAACACATGGATTATTATTTCTAAGGCCATTCTGATATCATCTCTTCCCTCACAAACTCTCCCTGTTGTTCTTCCCCAGTTATTCAAAGTGGAAGCTAAACCCTGAGAGCCTGGTTTGCATGGATGACTTTGGTGATAAAGCACCAAACCTGTTTTGTGTAAAGCGAGAGATAACATGTGATGACGTGTGACAGACAGCGTCTCCCTCTGAGCCTTTAACTCTCCTACGCTTACAGATATGGCGTTTACATCTACAGTCCCGACAAGCTACAAAGATTAAAACACAATGGGTGTCCTATAAAGCCCTAAAAACGTTCCTCAGCCATGGTAGAACTTAGCAAAAGATTATATGACAATATGCTGCCTTCAAGAAGACATATTTTCCAGGGACGTCCATGTATATTTCAACAAGATAATGCAAAACCACATTCTGCACACATTACAAAGTCCTGGCTGCGGAGGAAGAGGATACAGGTACTTGACTGGCCTGCCTGCAGTCCCGACCTGTCTCCAATAGAGAATGTGTGGCGCATTTTGAAGCGCAAAATGCGACAACGAAGACCCGGTACTGTTGCCCACCTTAAGACTTGTTTGCAGCAAGAATGGGACAAAATTACACCTGAAACACTTCATCACTTGGTGTCTTCAGTCCCTAAACGTCTTTTAAGTGTTGTGAAAAGGAATGGCAACATTACAAAGTGGTAAATGCTTTACTGTTCCAACTTTTTTTGAAATGTGTTGCAAGAACCAAAATAGGAATTTAGTTTTTTTGAAACGAAAACAATAAAAATCATGAGGAACACATAAAATTATGTGCTGTTATATTGTCTGCAATGAAATACAAGTCAAAGTACATTTAGAAATCACTACTTTCTTTTTTTATTTGTGTTTTCCATACTGTCCCAACTTTTTCTGATTTGGGGTTGTATATACAGTATACATTAAGGTGTAACTTACAATTTACAATGATTGTCATCACAACTTCAGCCATAGTTTACATCACAACATCCCTCCAGAGTACACTGTTATATTGACAACATGACTAACCAATTTGTCTTATCCGTACACAATGACACAAGGACTTATCATTCTGACGTCACTGACATGTTCATTGACACAGATATTTACTTCTGAGAAATGAACTAAGGATTTTGAGCAAGAGAGTGGCTTCTGCAGGATAATTGTGCAAATTGTTTTGAGAAATGCAATTACTGTTTTGCAAATGTGGAGGATTATTCGAGAAATGTACCAAAGCGACTGAAAAAAGCTGTAAAGAAGTTAATTTAGTTGATGTATGGAGAAAGTACCACCCTGACAAGTTAACTTTCTCACGTTACTCTGTCACCTGTCGGACATTCTCCAAAATTGACTACTTTTTGGTCTCTGCTTCTTTGGTATCCATGATCTCAAAAAGTGGATATGACAGCATCATAACTTTAGACCATGCACCGGTTTCAGTTAGCTTGAACATGCCACAATCTTTGAATGATTCCCCAAGATGGTGCCTTTAATTTTTTTGGCTTAAGGACCCGGAATTTATTGGAATACAAATCAATGACTATTTTGAGAATAACACAACTCAAACATCAGCTGCTATTCGTTGGGAAGCATTCAAAGCCTTCTTGAGAGGCCAGATGATAGGTTTCACATTCTCTAAACACAAATCTTGGAGGTTGGAGATGGAACAGTTGGAAAAAAAGATAAAAGAAACCAAAACAGAACACTTTACAAATCCTTCTCAAAGGTCATTTAAAGAACTTAATGAACTTAGAGCTAAATATAGTGTTTTATCTGTAATAGGGATGAGCGAGTACAGCATTATCTGTATCTGTTAACCAAGTTAATTATCCGTATCTGTATCTGTACTCGGACTGGGCGGGGCCTAACCCAGAAGTGGGTGGAATTTAACCCGGAAGTTGGTCGGTTTGTCTTGAAATGGGCAGGGATTTAACCAGTATATTATTTTAAAGCCCCAGTGTGTAAGAATTTCTTCCATCTAGCGGTGAAATTGTATATGACAACCAACTGAATATTACTTTCTAACCCCCCCCCCCCCCCATCCCGAGTGCGTTATAACTCCTACGGTTAGCAACAACCGTCCGTGAGTGTTCCTTCCAGTGTAATAATAGTTTGACGTTATTTTGGTACCATTTCATTGCTAACATCAGCTATCAGGTTCCCAAACATATGCAAGCTGATGTTAGTAAAGTATCAGTGCTATCGTTATTCTGTATATTGTACGAGATTAATAGTGTAAGGCGATGTTTACAGCGTAGGAGAGAAGCAACGGAGGTTTGTGTTTTTAATATATTTCTCTGAGCAGCATGAACAATGTCAAAGAAACTGAAATGATCTCTTAGTGTCTCCATCGTTTCCACACAGCTGTTCTAGTAGCTAGTCTGTGTTACAGATCCATGACGTGAGTTGTCTGCCAGGGAAATCACGGCACATATGATTACGTTTATGTTACAAGGTAGACGATCCTTTTTCATCATTGACACGAGGAAAAGTATCCTAGACGTCGTTCTAGCGTTATACACAACCGTGCTATAGTTAGCCAAGCAAGTAGACGCTATAAAACTTTTACACAAATAGGCAGAATTACCTGTTGAGAAGAAAGCAGCAACTTCGGCGTCCCTTTTAAAATCCTTGCTCCTCATCAGCTGTTTCCATCTTGGAAAAGCCACAACAATATTAACTTTGGTCGCGTTGCTTTGCCTGTCACGTTGTCGTTTTAATTTCATGTCCTCGATAATAGACGCAACAGGCTTTCAAATCTGCTGCCGGTGAGTCACAACTAATCTTCTCCCCCTCCCTCCCTGGCATACATCACAGTCAGTGCCACTGAGTGAAAAGAGTGAAATGCGGAGCAGTATAGCCTGTATGTCCCTTACGGGCTACCGTATTTCAAGATGGCGCATAGCTATGGAGCGTCTACCCCAGTTCATGTAAGCGCAAATGTAAAATTTCAAGCCAATAGGAATACTTGGAATTGATGGTGGTGGTCAATATTCATAAAAAAGGACAAGTTTGTGAAGGGCAATACAGATTTTGATAATAAACAACTACAAATGTTACACACTGGGGCTTTAAGCATGCAATTGATATTGGTTGATCATAAATTGTTATATTTATTGCTGATTAGAAAACTATTTCCATGACAGAATCAGCATTGAGCTTCAGATCAATGGTTCTGATCACGATAACAAACAAACTATATACAGAACAAGTTTAGCAACAATGAATACAACACATGCAGTTGCAATTATGAAGTAAAATGTAATGAAAGAGTTTTCATACTCAACATAACTTTCTTTTTTTCTTTCTACTTTCTTTTGATTTTTTTTATGATCAGTGTGATTTTAATTAAATTTGTAATTTTTAATATTTTTTAAACGTATGACGTTTATCAGCCATCGTGTTTTTGTTGTTTTTTCAAGCTGACAACCCAAAAAAACAAATACAGCTTGAAAAACAACAAAAACACGACGGCTGATAAACGTCACACGCCTAGGAAAACATGAAATGGTTGGGTTTAGGAAAAGAACATAGGGGAAGGCTTTCTTTAAAAAAAAACAAAAAAAAACACAACTAACAAACATCACACCTGGGACGCAATCTTCACTCTCCTGGGTGAAAGTCCTGTGTTTTACCCATCTGCCATTGGAACAGGTTAATAATTGAGTCGACGGGAGCGCTCTCGTTCCGTGGGCTCAAAAATCAAGCTGTTCCACTTAGTGCTGCCGCTACAGGTCTGGAGCACTTCCGTTGTGTTGTGGTATTTGGAGCACGTTTGCTGAATGCTGTGCATGTGTTGTCAAATTAATGAAGTTGTTTTCTTAATTTGCTTGTGTTTTGTCTATTTGTATGTGTTTTCTTAAGTTGCAGGGCGTTTGCCCCTGTCGGCCACCGTATATTAATGACTATGTAGCTAACTACATGGAAACGGGCAGAATGATGTCTGTACCTTGTTCAGTAAAATAGTGTTACAGACGGCTCGCTGTAGTCTCGTGGTGAAGTCCCGTGGGAATTTAGTTGTAGCAAGAAAAAGATAAATAACAGTGTGTAGGTAGGAGGATGTCCGGAGATTTATCTCATGCCCCCGTAACTGCAGTTTTAGCTAAGTGGGAGCTGTGGGCATTAGCTGCAGCAACTCCGTGTTGCTAGCACCAATTTAGCTCGTTTTTTTTCTATAGACAGGTCTTGCATAGTTATATTTAGCAAGATTACCGTAACAATTGGCCGGAGTTCTCCTTTAATATCGTCTTTGAAAAATCTGGATGTACAGATTCTGCTATCTTGTCATTGGATACATTGGATACCGAAAAGGCTTTTGACAAGGTGGAATGGCACTACCTATTTGAGGTTTGTCAAAGATTTGGTGTTACAGGGAAATTTCTCTGCTGGAGTAGACTTCACTATGCTGATCCCCAAGTTATAGTCTTAACGAATGGATTGTCTTCAGCACCCTTTAAATTGTACAGGGGAACAAGACAGGGCTGTCCCCTGTTTCCACTGTTGTTTACACTGGCAATCGAGCCACTCACCATGGAAATTCATAATAATATGAACTTTAAAGGCGTAAGGATAGGAGATAGGGAACACCATATAGCTCTGTTTGCTGACGATGTCATTTTGTTCTGCTCAAAGTTACAACAGACTTTACCTTCTTTACTTGACCTAACAGATTACTTTGTCACCTTTGCAGGATACAAAATAAATAACTCCAAATCTGATATTGTATTTATGGATGAAAAGGCCAGACTAAATCCTCCAATTCATACTCCTTTTACAGTATCACTCAATGGTTTCACCTACACAGGGGTCAAGATCCCCCCCTACTACTGACAAAGTAATAACAAATAACTTCAATACATTGTTAGATAAGGTTACGCAGCTTATAAATAGGTGGGCAAATTTACCAATTACTACAATTGGGCGAATAAATATCTTAAAAATATCAATTTTACGAACATTTTTTTACCTTTTCCAATCCATCCCACTTGCTTCAGCTATGCTCGTGTAACTGTGATTGTGAAACACATACAATGTCAAGGTAACTGTGACATTAAATGTCAATATTGATTACACTTCTTGCTTACGCACAATGAGTCAAAACATGTGACTTTGACAATAAAAGACTGTGAGAGGGAGAGGTTTGTCAGAGACTAAAGGTTGCTGCCTGTTGTTGCAAGTAAAAACTCATCTCCTGTTTGTGGTCTTCTTTGTGCTGTATTACTTAATTACAGAATAAGGGGTTTTCAAACCCAACACATCCCTCTAAATCTTTATATATACTCTGCTAACAAGCTGAAGCTAATTAAAAAGACAGCATACCCCTTTCTCCAAAATACTTTAAGGGTTTGGCATAATTGTCTGGCACTCTTGTGAGAAACTCCTACATTATCTCAATTCTCCCCAATTTTTGGCAATGATGACTTCCAACCTGGTAGAGCAGACACAGGCTTTAAAATCTGGGCATCTCAAGGTGTAGCTAAGGCTAGTACGTGTTGTAGAGTCATAGAAAACCAACAGACCCATCAGCCATGACAGTCATGCTGCTCATTCTGTGTAGCTGAATCTGTAATTGAATGAGGCATGTTCAAAATAATAGCAGTGTTGTGTTCACTTAGTGAGGTGATTGATTCTGTGAAGAAACAGTGATGACCCATATTTAAGGAAAGAAGGAAGCAAATGTGCATCCTGGTTATAGTGCATTTCACACTGAAACACTCAGCAAAATGGGTCGTTCCAGACATTGGTCTGAGGAACAGCGGACTTTGATTAAAAAGTTGATTGGAGAGGGAAAACATATAAAGAAGTGCAGAAAATTATAGGCTGCTCAGCCAAAATGATTTCAAAAGCCTTGAAATGGCTTCAGCCTGAACGACGTGGGAAACAACGGTCAACTACCGTTCGAATGGATCGAAGAATAGACAAAATGTCAAAAGCTCAACCAATGATCAGCTCCAGGAAAATCAAAGAAGACTTAAAGTTACCTGTGAGCACTGTTAGGATCAGAAGAAGGCTATGTGAAGCAAAGCTATCAGCTAGAAGCCCCCGCAATGTCCCACTGCTGAAAAAAGACATCTACTGAATAGGTTGAAATTTGCCAAAGGAGAATTTTGTGGACTGATGAGAGCAAAATTGTTTTTTGGGGGGGTCTAGGGGCCGCAGACAATTTGTCCGACGACCCCCATTCACTGAATTCAAGCCACAGTACACTGTGAAGACAGTCATGTTATGGTGATGTTTCTCATACTGAGGTGTTTGGCCTATTTATCACATACCAGGGATCATGGATCAGTTTCAATACATCACACTACTTGAAGAGGTCATGTTGCCTTATGCTGAAGAGGAAATGCCTTTGAAATGGGTCTTTCAACAAGACAATGAGCCAAAACACACCAGGAAGTGAGCAAAGTCTTGGTTCCAGATGAACAAGAGTTATGGAGTGGCCAGCCCAATCCCCAGACCTCAATCCCATAGGTGACATTAGAACCAGACCGCAATCCCATAGGTGACATCAGAAATGTTTTTTCTGAGGCAAACCCCAGTAATGCAGAGGAATTGTGGTATGTAATGCAATCATCCTGGACTGGAATACCTGTTCACAGGTGAATCGTCCTGGGCTGGAATACCTGTTCACAGGTGGCAGCAGTTGGTCAACTCCATGCAACACAGATGTGAAGCAGTTCTCAGTAATAATGGTCATGCAACTAAATATCAGTGCAGTGATTCAAAGTAAAGCAAATCCTGGAGACATTTTTCAGTTTATACAGTAAATGTTTGAGTTTGTAAAGAAAAATGCAAATACTGCTATTTTTTTGAACAGCCTAATATTCCTTTTTCTTCACTTTCTGTAAAGGCTTAATGTAGCGGGTCCCGGTTAAGTCTCCGCTGGCAGATATATAGATAACCCTCTGATAGGAGTGCTCTGGAAATGTTAGAAATATTACAGAGAAATCAGTGACGCAGGACAACAGTTGCTCATTCTCCATTCACTCGGATTATCTTTATTTTCAACTTGACTTTAACTTTGTATCTGCAATCGTGAATTATTTTCTGTCATTTTTGTCTGCTTTGCTTTGAAGCACAGGTTATATCCACCTTTGGATAACATGAAGCACATATTCTTCAAAGGTCTGTTTTCACATAGATATTTTCCAAACATTAACTTATCAAAATTTGTATGAAACCAAAAACAACATTTTCCCTTTAAATCACATTTTTGGTTTATCATCAATCATATCTACTCTTCTTCCTTTAGACATCGGTCATCTTTGTTCTCTTACCAAAAGAGTCTTTTTGTAATAACTGTACATTTTGTAAGTGTTCACTTTATACAACAGAATAATTCTCATTTGCAGTTACGCTGTATTACTTTTACACTATAACAACATAAACTTCAATAATATACATATCTGCCTCACAACTTGGCGCTCAGCTCTCTGAACTGAACCTGTATTATTGTAATACTAGCTAACACGTGCGCCCCTTAAACGAGGCCGCAGCCGTAACTGGTCTTGCGCTGTACATTCACACTCACTTTTTACTCTTTTAACACTGTAATACACACATAGCTGTCTTCCACACACAATGAAATAACCCACAAATGCCTGGAGCCGTAAGGATCAAATAAAATAAACAATCTGCGGGCGTCGGCCGCCACTTTCTCAACTGCGTACTGTCGAACTTAACTGTTTACACATTCGACATACTTTTAGCTTACAGAGCACACATCACCGGGGATTCATATAAGCTTATAACCATATGTAGTCACCAGAGGTGTAGTGGTAAAAAAAGAGGTGGGTAAACTATAAATTCTGGTGGACCAGGACGTGGTCACCTTTTAAGGTGGGCCACTGCCTACCGGTGTACGTGTATCCTGATGACATCGCTATAGGCTATCATTTGATGGTACTACCAAGGGTATCACTGGTTGTTTCCTCATCATAGGTCACACAATCACTATTCAATTCATACATTCATCTAAGCTCTTGTTAAAGAGACTCGAGAAGGAATAATAGGGTTGAAATCTATAAAGTTTACTAAATGACAAAACAGAGAGAACAAACATATTTAAGAGATAGAGAGGGAGGCTTATATCCAGGGCTTCCAATGCAATGCACTTGTACATAATGATTAGGGATTTGGGATTATTTTCATAGTCGATTAATCTGTTGAATATTTTCTCGATTAATAGATTAGTTGTTTGGTCTACAATATGTCAGAAAAATGTGGATCAGTGTTTCCCAAAAGCCCAGGATGACATCCTCAAATGTCTCATTTTGTTTCTGCTCCTGTAGAAGCTAGAGGTCTGTATGAAATCAACCTTGTTACTAGAAAAACATGTTTTTAGCCGCAATCTTATGGAGAAAAACTACACTACCCATAGTCGGCGAGTTGATTGGTTCAACTCGCCGTTTCCATAGAAACGTTTACCGTACCCGCAAAACCGCGAACGGCTATAGCGATAACATTAACTAGCTAGGTGACTAGCAAAGAGAGCTTGTTGTCACAAACTTCCAGTGGTTTAAATGTCAGAGAATGCATAATTACATCCAGTTATTTATCTGATAATGTATCCTGAACTTTACTTGTAACATGGGCTAATGGGAACAGGTAGAGGTGACTTGTTGAGTCAGTGGCATGAATCTACTGTGAACCAAATTAACCTAAAAAACATGAAGTTTAGTAGCTACTGTTTTTCAAGCTCACTCACTTTGGGCTTGTAGCCGAGGCCGTTTGCTGGCATCAGGAGGGCTGCTGTCTTGACGGCGCTTAAAAAATTGCCGGACATCTATTTTTACAATTTATTACATGAGACATGTAGGCTAGTTTGGGCTAGTGACCATGGATGTATTAAGAGAACTGATGAGTCTTGATGCAGTCTGCTGCTTCCTGCTCTGTACGCAAGAGATGCTCGATGGCGTTTTAAGCCCCCAACGTTGACTTCAAGGCAGCGCTGCGACCATTGACTTAATTCAAGGCACCTATAACTGTTGCCTAATCCTAGTGCCTGGAAGGCAACGTTGTGGGCTTTAACAAACAAACACCGCAAGAGATTGGTCAACACTGACAGTAAGCAGCGCAATATGAAAGACTTCGTCTTAGGTTTAACAATCTATGAAACTAATAATGAAAAATATGAAACTAAAACGACATAAGCTTGATTTAAAATGGCTTAGGAACTATAGGCTATTTAGAGGTGGATAAACACAATTTAGAGGTGGATAAACGCACTTTGGAGGTGGGTAAACGCTATTTCCGAATTTTGGGAGGTGCGTAAACGGCGTTTACGTGCGTTTAGCCTCCACTACATCCCTGGTAGTCACATAAAAGGTGTGTAACTAACCTGGAAATGTTAGAAATATTACAGAGAAATCAGTGATGCAGGACAACAGTTGCTCATTCTCCATTCACTCGGATTATGAGCTTATCTTGCTCTGCGCATCGCTATATGTCCCCGTGTGACGCTGCTCGTGATTACTGCCCCCCTGTGTCCATTTTAGGAAATCCGTGTACTTGGGTGCTTTTTCCGTCATTTCTCATTAGAAATAAAATAAAATACTATTGCAATAAAAGGAAACCAAAAGTAACAATCCCAACAAAACCTATTTTGTGGGTGTCACATCCACCCCGACAAACAAAAATGGCTCCCGACATTTGTTAAAACAACAAAGAAAACCTCCATTTGTTTCCTAATAAACTTGTGTGGTGACTGGCATGTAATATGTGTAAGGCATGTACACTTGTGGTGCATAAGGCGTAGGCAGGATAAACTGTCTGGTTATGGGTGGCATGAACGGTAGGGGAGGCAAGATAACCTGTGAGGAAATATAATCGACATGAGTTTGTATTGAAGGTTGGCCCAATGACTCATAAGTGAACACCGGCCTCGGCCTCCTCTCTCTGTCTGACCTCCTAACCTCTCTGTGTGTACCTTCTGCAGGCCAAGTCATTATAGGGGGATAACTCAGTCTTCCCTCCTGTACTTGTTCCGCATGTTCATGTTGCTCATCCTCTCCAGGCTGAGATAGGTAAGTGGCATCAGGTTGTTGACTTATCTGTGGTTCCTCTCCCACCAATTCCACTTCTCTATCCGCTGAGCTTTGTTTATCCTCTTTTTCAGGAATGTTTTGTTTGTGCTCTCTTTCAGGTAGGTTTGTCTCACCCATGTGTGTATAATCTCTTTCAGATGTCTCTCGTCCCTCTGGTAAGTATGTGTCCATCGGTTCAGTTTCCCTCATCAGTAATGTATCTGGACATTCTTTGTGGGTCATGGTCGGTTTCTTTAGAGTCGGACCAGGCACTGTTGTAGGAGATGACTTTGACACTGGACTCTGTTCTCTCCCTGAGGCCGCTAATCTGTCATGTCCAACTTGATCATTTCCCATCCTGACTACAGGTGTTCTCAGCCAATAACCTCCTGTCCACTCATCCTCATCATCAGTGTCTGATATTCCATCCTTGTCAGCAGAGTTTACCCTCTGTTGAGGCCGCTTTTGCCTCTGACGGGGGTTTACAACAGAGTCAGCTGGTTGTGTTGCGTTCTCAACAGGCAAGTCATTCACTAACAGCAGCAAGTTTCTGTGTATGGTTCTGTTTCTGGCATTTGGGTCTCCCTCAGGATGAATGACATATACCGGATTGTCTGAGATTTGGTCCCTCACCACATAGATCCTCTTCTCCCACTATGAGCGTAACTTACCGGGTCCACCTCGCTCACCCATGTTCCGAACCAGTACTCGATCTCCTGGTTTGAGGACCACGCCTCTCACCTTTCGATCATAGTAGGACCTGTTCTTTGCACTTGATGACAGGCTGGATTTGTTTGCGATCTTGTACGCTTCCGTCATCCTTTTTGACCATTTATCCACGTATCCTTTGTGTGTCACTGATTCAGTGTTTCCCAATAATCCAAACAAGAGATCCACGGGGAGACGGAGGTGTTGTCCATACAGCAGGTAATGAGGTGAGTATCCAGTGGACTCGTGGCGAGTACAGTTATATGCGTGTATCATTTGCGGCAAATGTTCTTTCCATCTCTCCTTTCCTCTGTCCGTCAGTGTCCGTAGCATTTGCAGCAGTGTGCGGTTGAACCGCTCAGCGGGGTTACATTGTGGGTGGTATGGGGATGTTCGTGAGTGTCCGACCCCTGACAGGCGTCCCAGGGTGCGGAAAAGGTTGTTCTCAAACTCGCGTCCTTGATCATGGTGGAGACGATTTGGGTAACCCAGACGAGGTATGTAGTCGTTGTATATCCGTTCAGCTGCAGTTTGTCCTGATTTATTTTTGGTTGGGTAAGCCTGAGCAAATCTGGTGAAATGGTCTATTACTACCAGAATGTACTCATAGCCTCCTTTGCTTTTCTCCAAATGTAAGTAGTCTATGCAAACCAAATCGAGAGGGGAAGCAGAAGTCAGGCCACCCATTGGCGCGCGTATGTGTGTGGTGGGTTTCTTTTGTTTTATGCAACTGCATTTTCTTGTGACATATTCCTCTATACATCTCTTCATGTGAGGCCAATAGAAACGTTCTCTGGCAAGATGGAGCACCCGTTCTGTGCCAACGTGTCCCATGTTGTCATGGAGATGTTTTAGTGCCACTGACCGGTACTTGGTGGGTAGGACTAGCTGTTTTCTCTCTGGTGTTTGACGGTACAGGACTCCATTCTCCAAATGTAGTTGACTCCACTCATGAAGGAGCTTGCGAGTGAGTTCACTCACTGACCTTCTGACCTCGTCAGTAAGAACATTATTTGCCTCTTTCAGTCTCATTATTTCCCCTATTCCAGGGTCCTCTCGTTGGGCTGTTGCCAGCTCTTCGTGGCTTATTTCGGGCAAGAGTGAATGAGGTTGTGGTATCTTCAGCAGACGAGGTGTACAGTGCAGCAATCCATGCTACATCTTTCTTCTGGGCTGCCCTACCCCCTTCCCAAGTCGCATGCAGCACATCCTGAGACAGCTCCTCCGTGCATGTCGCCACATAGTTGTCAATATCGAGTGGGATGCGTGAGAGCGTGTCGGCGTCTATATTGCTTTTTCCTGGTCTGTATTTAATGTTTTTTAGCGGAACTCTGACAATTCTCCAACCCAGCGATGTCCAACTGCATTGAGTTTCGCGGTGCTCATGACGTAAGTAAGCGGATTGTTATCAGTGTAGATGGTGAAATGTGGAGCATAAAAGAGATAGTCTCTAAATTTTTCACACACTGCCCACTTCAGAGCAAGGAACTCGAGTTTTCCGCTGTGTAGTTGGTAGTTCCTTTCAGCAGGTGTCAGGGTTCGCGATCCATATCCAATGACTCGCATTTTCCCACACTGTCGCTGATAGAGGATTGCGCCGAGCCCTTTCTCCGATGCATCCGTGTGTAGGACGAATGGCTCCTCGAAGTTGGGGTATGCAAGGACTGGGGGGCTGGTCAGCATACTGACAAGCCTTTCCAAGGTGCTTTGGTGATCAGCCTTCCATATGATGGGCATTTTGGATGGAAGTTGTGGACCCTTGGACTTGCAGTGACGTGGAAGGGGTTGGGGCATGGGGGACTTAACTTGGAGCAGCTCATACAATGGCTTTGCTATTTTAGCAAAGTCCTGTACGTAGGAGCGGTAATAACTCAGGAAGCCGAGAACCCGTCGGAGGTCACCGACTGTTTGGGGCATTTTGGTTTTTAAAGCCATCACTGCCTCTAGGTCTTTGGGATCAATTCAAACTCCCTCAGCCGACACCAAGCGTCCAACATAGCGAACCTCCTTCTGAAACATCTCGCACTTTTCTGCCCGTAGCTTCACCCCATGATGCTGCAGTGCTTGGAGGACCTTGCGAATCACTTCCACGTGGTCACTGAAAGATCTGGAGTAGCACAGTAGGTCATCCAGGTATGGGATGCAGTACTCGTCTCTCAGAGAGCCTAACATCTCCTCCATGCTCCTTTGAAAAGCTGCAGGTGCATTAGAAAGTCCAAATGGGATCCTTACCCATTCGTAAAGCCCCCAGGGAGTGATGAAGGCAGTGAGATGGCGTGACCCTTCTGCCATAAACCCCTGGTGGTAAGCTTTACCTTGGTCCAGTATGCTGAACATTGAGTACCCACCTAGCGTGTCTATCAAATCCTGTATTCGCGGCAATGGATGTCTGTCGGGTACGGTTTTTTGATTTAGGAGACGATAGTCTATACAGAGACGAAGAGTGCCGTCCTTCTTCCGTACACATACAACCGGGGCAGAATAGGCAGACTTAGACTTCACTATCCAACCCTTTACAAGAAGATCTTGAATGTAATCTTTTACTTCTTTAAACAGTGGTTTGGGAATGGAAGTGTACGCTCTCTGCACAGGAACGTCATCGTTGAGGTTGATCACCATTTGCAGGTTTGGAATACAGCCGAGGTCATTTCCATCCCTTGCAAAGGCGTTTGACTCCTCATGAAGCATCTTTCTCGCGGCCTCTTGCTGTTCTTCCTCCAGATGGTCAAGGTTTACAGGTGGGTCCCACAGAGATGGATCTGAGTTGCTGACCTGACTGGTGGCAACCTGACTGACAGTTGCTGTAGGCTGTGATTTGTCCAGGATATCTGCCTCCACAACGTTTTCAACATGCTGCAGGATCCCTAGAGCTGTTTCACGTGGTATTGTTATGTCATGATTGGTGTTATTACCAATTGGAATGGTGACATAGGGCTTTGTTGGATTCTGGATTTCAAACAGACCTGGCCCTGCATCCCACTGTCCAGACGGTAGGCTGTCTTCATCCGTCTCGAACAACACTAATCGGGTGGAGGCATCCATGTTTGACGGAACCCGACACCTCACCCACAACACTTGACCAGCTGGGAGCACAATATCCTTGGCACCTGTTCTTAAACGCCCCTGCTGCATAACTGGCTTTGCTGTCTGAATAAAGTTGACGAGAGCTTCTGCTGTTTCTTTGGGAACAGATATGGCATTACTAAGAAGGCTAGCAAGTACTGGCACTAGTCTCTCTGGTTTGCCACAAATTAGCACTTCCAAAACATTAAAGCCAATCAATGGTCTATCCATGGGGTAGCTGCTGATGAGGAATGGGACACTAATGGACAGGTTGGGGTCCAAATTCCCTGGGAAGTTCACTGTAATAGCTACCCACCCATCATATGGAATAGCACTACCATTTGCTGCAATAACCTTCAGTTCCTCCTCCCCTAAGATTTCAGAAACTGAGTTAATACTGAGGTCAGGTAGGTACTCTTCTTTCCAGGCACGACTGACTATACTAACTTGTGACCCAGAGTCAAGCAAAGAAGTGACTGCTAAACCATTTAGATAGCTCTGAACTAGGGCCCTTTTGCCAATCAGGCCAGTGACTGCTCTAGCTTTAGCTACACGTGGTGACTGAGGAGGGAGCTGAGGTACTTGATTACAGTGACTTAATGTGCTTGTCGTTACTGGGGTTGAGGGTGAAGAGGGGTGTGCTTTGTCATTGCTGACCTCACTTCCTGGTTGGGACTTATTTCCAGACCCGGCCACTAGATGTCCCTCTCCAGTGCCCGATTGTAGTTTCCCTGTCCCTTTGATCGCTTTAGACAGCCTGCTGCACGGTGTCCTTCCTCCCCACATGCAAAACAGTGTTTACAGTCTTGTCTGTCTTGTTCCACGCAGCTTGGACAACCATAGGGTTTTCCACGTTTAGATTGTGTCCTATTTTGACTGTACTGGCGCCCATTGTGAGTTAGCTGTTGATTTTGTTTTTGCATGATCTCAACCAGTCTGGTCAGCTCCTCTACTTTGGTCGTGAGGTCTCTCAGAGGGTCTGGTTTTGTTTGCTTTAGCTTGGACTCTACACTCTCTGACTTTGCGCTAGGTGTCTTTACCACCTCCGACTCGAGCTGCGCGCTGTGCACATTCGTTACAGCCTGTCGGCGGGACGAGCCAAGTCTTTTCATTCTCTCATTTTCTTCACTAGTTATTTTCATCACATGACGTAATATCATCTCATCAGTGACCCCACTGTTTGTCAGCAAAGGTTTGAGCTCTCTGCGTATGTCAGTGTGTTTGTGTCCAAAGCCTTGGTACACTGTATGCAGGAAAACATCTTGCACTGTAGCTGTAGAGTATTTAATGTTAGTGTCAGCCAGTCTTGATGTCAATAGGATGCGTTGTTTTAAGCCTATTAAACGATAGAGAAATTGTTGTGGTGTCTCGTTCTCATCCTGTTTTGTACACATCAACTCTTGGAATAGCTCTGTGCTGTTTTTTTCTCTTAGGTGGGTTTGGAGAAATCCCTTGAGCTCAGCCACTGCCATGTCGTCTTTGTTTATCAACATCTCTTTGAATATGCCTGGTCTTATGATTTTGAGCACACCACGAACAATCTCTGAGTCGGAGATCCTTCTTTGATTCCATCATCAATTTGCCTACAGACATTATTGTAGCTGATATCTGAGGATTGATCACCGATCTGCCCGCCTTGCACTTTGAACTCTCTCCGTGACAGGTAACTGAGTTCCCTTAAGGACATCATCCCCTCGCGAGCCGACTGAGAGGCAGAGTCACCCGATGGGTTTCTGTCTGGCTGTCTCAACAGACCTGAGAATGAGGGTATATGTGTCTGTGACGGTGACGTGTGTGCTGGTATACACTGTATGAGTTTCTTGCTGAGTTCCTCGTAGCTAGCAAGCACGTTAAGCAAATCAGCGTTCGATGTGTCAGGTGTTTTTAACATTGTATCCTTAAAGGGCCCTGAATCTGGTTCGGCAATACCACTAGGCGGTGTAGTACTGACTAAAGTAGGTGTGTGTCGACTCTGCGTGTGAGTGTCTGTGGTGATTTCAGGGGGTGTTTGGATAGTAACAGAACCCTCAGGAAAATCAACAAGATCGTCAATCTTATCACCTCTCTGCCCAGCATGTAGCTTAGAATCACCCTTTACATTTAGAGATGACATAACATCGCGACATTTTACTATATCATCAATAGCATCTTTTAACATCAGCAACTGAACCATTCCCTCATCCTCTGTTTCAAGTAACTGCTTACTGTACATGAACGAATTGATGTGATCGTAGCATGCCTCCTGATCTCCCTCCACAAGCTCTGACTGGTCCATGTCCGACACTGGATTCACCGCTCTGGCGACCCGAAGGAGCTCTTCCGCTGACAGGGTGAGTAGGCTCTTCCTAATGTCCCACACTAGGCTCTTCCTTCCACCACTCGACATGATGGCTCCTCGTCTCCCTCACGGCTGGCAACACAGTTTGGTGATGGTGCAGTCGGCTCTGGATCGCAGGCCTCCACTCGTCCACGATCGCAGTCCTCACGGCTGGACAAGGCTAGTTGCTGGTCAGCGTTGTCATCACTCGGCTCCTGACCCAATAGATGGCGCCGAAGTATCCCGGACGAGCCCCCAAGAATCTGTAGCGGGTCCCGGTTAAGTCTCCGCTGGCAGATATATAGATAACCCTCTGATAGGAGTGCTCTGGAAATGTTAGAAATATTACAGAGAAATCAGTGACGCAGGACAACAGTTGCTCATTCTCCATTCACTCGGATTATCTTTATTTTCAACTTGACTTTAACTTTGTATCTGCAATCGTGAATTATTTTCTGTCATTTTTGTCTGCTTTGCTTTGAAGCACAGGTTATATCCACCTTTGGATAACATGAAGCACATATTCTTCAAAGGTCTGTTTTCACATAGATATTTTCCAAACATTAACTTATCAAAATTTGTATGAAACCAAAAACAACATTTTCCCTTTAAATCACATTTTTGGTTTATCATCAATCATATCTACTCTTCTTCCTTTAGACATCGGTCATCTTTGTTCTCTTACCAAAAGAGTCTTTTTGTAATAACTGTACATTTTGTAAGTGTTCACTTTATACAACAGAATAATTCTCATTTGCAGTTAAGCTGTATTACTTTTACACTATAACAACATAAACTTCAATAATATACATATCTGCCTCACAACTTGGCGCTCAGCTCTCTGAACTGAACCTGTATTATTGTAATACTAGCTAACACGTGCGCCCCTTAAACGAGGCCGCGGCCGTAACTGGTCTTGCGCTGTACATTCACACTCACTTTTTACTCTTTTAACACTGTAATACACACATAGCTGTCTTCCACACACAATGAAATAACCCACAAATGCCTGGAGCCGTAAGGATCAAATAAAATAAACAATCTGCGGGCGTCGGCCGCCACTTTCTCAACTGCGTACTGTCGAACTTAACTGTTTACACATTCGACATACTTTTAGCTTACAGAGCACACATCACCGGGGATTCATATAAGCTTATAACCATATGTAGTCACATAAAAGGTGTGTAACTAACCTGGAAATGTTAGAAATATTACAGAGAAATCAGTGATGCAGGACAACAGTTGCTCATTCTCCATTCACTCGGATTATGAGCTTATCTTGCTCTGCGCATCGCTATATGTCCCCGTGTGACGCTGCTCGTGATTACTGCCCCCCTGTGTCCATTTTAGGAAATCCGTGTAATTGGGTGCTTTTTCCGTCATTTCTCATTAGAAATAAAATAAAATACTATTGCAATAAAAGGAAACCAAAAGTAACAATCCCAACAAAACCTATTTTGTGGGTGTCACATTAACACAAACATTTGAAATTGAATGTGCAGTGTTCCCAATGCATTGATATTACAGAGTTAAAAGCTATTCTGAGGACTTTGAGTATTATTCACTTTTTTAAACACACTGCTGTTATTCTGAACACAACTGCATGTAACCCCAGCTAAGTTGCATCGTTTTAATTCTAACATACCAGATACTTGCGTCAAATGTAATGACCAAAAAGGAACTTTTTATTTCATTGTATGTGGGAGTGTCCACTGATACTCTCATTCTGGAGAAAGGTGTTGGACCTGGCAGATCACTGGCGAGGAGGTGCCCCTTAGTCCTAAACTATGCTTATTAAATCTCTACCCAGACTGCCTTATAACCTCTAACAATCAGTTAGATCTCTACTGAATATTTGTAGTTTAGAAGCCAAACAATGCATTGCTTGTTCTTGGAAATCGGACACACCGTGTAGCACATTGCAATGGTTGAGGGGAATGACTTTTTACTTAGCTTTGGAAAATATGTTACACAACGAAAAATAAGCTTGACAAGTTTTGGAAAATTTGGAGAGTTTTCCTTGAGAATAACAACTTGGATGTGAATGGTTGGAGTGATAACTAGCTGGACTAAACAGTGTGTTTTTATTTTTTTAGTTTAAATAAGATAACATATTCCTAATGCCTGTAGTGTGCCATCTGTACTATACAGTGTTGAGATAAAAAACTGCTGTATGTATTTCGTGTAAGCATACACCTATAGATGTACAGATTCATGACTGTGGGTACTACAGCTACTACATTTGATCCTTGGTCTCTGGTTTTATGTTATGTGCCTTGTTGTAGCCTACTGTTTTTGTCTATCAATGTACAAAAACTCAATAAATACATGTTTTAAAAAAATACCGTTTTGCAAAACTACAACAAAAGCAAAGCAAACGACAGACATGTAGTGATCATGTCTCTGTGTCTGGGTGTGTGAGTGTGTGCGTGGGTGTTTGTGAGTGTGTGAGGAGGAGGGGGTGTGACGAAACCCAGGGGGTTGCTAGGCTACGCCCAAGATTAGCCATTAGCTTGTTCGAGTTGGGCTATGTGTTAGCTGCACAGAAGCTATTTAGCCCCAAGAGGGCAGCAGTGGGCTGAGTTGCAGGCTCCACGTGGCTAGGCTAGCCAGTTAGCTCTCAAACTAACGTGTTGCAGACAAACGGACACACTAAGGAGCACAGTTGTTGAGTGGTGTGCGCTCTGTAGCTACGTGATTAGCTGTTGGCCAGCTGTTCACCTTAGCATGTGTGTGTAACTATGTGTTCGTATATGTGTGCGTGTGATAGAGGTTAGTGAAAGAGGAAAGAAAGAGATATACTTAGATCTTGGTTATTGATAATGACCAGTCCTCTCAGTCACTCAGGTCTGGACTAATGTGAAGTTAGGGCAGACTGAGGATTTTTGTCTGAATGAGGGGACGTTCATTATACAAGTCAGGGCTGTAGTCAGACGGACCGACGGAGTTTACTTCTCGCTGACAGTAACTAAACTCCTCCACAGCTGGGGGATAGCAATGTAGCATTTACAGTGTTACCAAGCTACGGTACAAACACATCATATCAACAGTATCGTGATCAAATGATACATTCACAGAAAATAATGGGACACGGTAGTCACCAGATTAATAAACCAAACGCGCACCAGTAGCGCTTATTAATAATCAGATCAGATTAATGTCATAACACGATTGCAGCATTATCAGTTATTACATTAATAAACACACGTACATTTTTCTGCCCAGAAAACCTCAAGCCTCCTTACTGTGTGTCAGTCCGTTTGTTTCTGTCCATAGATTCCCATGGGAACAAAACGGGTCCGGTTCTGCTCGTCAGTGGAACCCGGAGAAACTGTCTCCCTGGAAAGGCAGGAGGGAGCAATTTCAGTCGACTTTGGAGAAGAAAAACGTTGTTTCCATCTCCTGCCGATATGAAAACACCGGTGCGTGTTTTTGTAGAATCCACGGTACCTCCTGCACCGAAATTTAATCCACTTTGTTTAAAAAATGGAGGTTTTAGCACAAGCTTGGGTGCTGACCTGGTTCACTCAGAGTTGAGGTGGAAAGCAAGGATTTTTGGGTGCCCAGGCTATTTATAGCTCAGATCCCCTGACCTGGCTACATGTTGTGTTAAGCTACAGTTAGAAGTCCAGATGCTGCCTGTCTGCCCTGACACTCACCTGTCCTCAGCCTCAATGAACACTATGGAATGCATTGACTATGTTACTATCAGTTTTACCCTTTCTCCTATGAAATGTTTGGTCCGTGGTTTGCTCCAAAGATCGGGGTTCAACCCGCTCGTCAGACCAAAAAGGGGGACTGTTGGAACCACACAGTGGGTTAACCCTGATTTTAACCAAAAACGACCACAGCAGTAAGGTTAAATGAGTTTAAACTGATCTCTGAGGGACAAAGGAACGCATGGAGCCACGGACAAAATGATCTGGGCCTGCTCGTAAATTCCAAAGCCTGTTTCACCAAACTCCTACAGGTCACCACGAGGAAAAGATCACAAAATGGCTGAACGACCAAGAGGGAGTGGCCAAAACTCTAAGAACTTAAAGGAGAATTCCGGCCAATTGTTACATTAATCTTGATTGATTGCTATAATTATGGATGTACTTTCGATTGAAAAACCCCCGACACCTATCAGTGGTCCTAGAGTTTGACAAAGTTATGCCAAAGAGAGTAAGAATGGGATATCTGAGTTACGATGTAAGAGTGTTTATCCCAGCTCCGTTTAGATGTTTCAAGTGTCAAAGAATGGGACACAATGCTGGACAATGTAAAGGGAAACAACGATGTGCTAGATGTGGAGGTGACCACGAATATGGTAAATGTGGTCAGGATACAAAAGCAAACTGCTGCAATTGTGGCGGTGAACATAGCGCTGCTTTTGGAGGATGCCCCGTTCAAAGGCAAGCTAGAGAGGTACAGAAATATAAATTGACTAATCAAGTTTCTTATGCTGATGCAGCAAGAAAAGTGAAGGAAAGTGAACTGTGCAGACCCGGTGCTACACAAGTAGGCCTAGTAACTAGAGCAAAAGAGTCGGTGAATAGCGGAATGTCTGAGGTTTTATCTCCATCGTCAAGTCAGAGGAAATCAGAAATAAATCCGTGGACAAGGAAGATTAATGAGGACACGCTGATTGTGGGTAAAACCAACTTTGTTGCTTTCATCTGTTAGACTGTAAATGTAGCAATACAGCAAAAGAAAAAAAGTGATAGAATCAAGACAATTGTAGAGGCAGCCATAGAGATACTGGGGATCACGGAAGTTACAGCTGAACTGATTCAGTGGTAACAGATATGGAAGTTAGGCCTGATGTTGTGTGTATACAAGAATCTTGGTTGAGACCACATTTGGATTTTGTCCTGCCAGGTTACAGCTCGGTTAGATGTGACAGACTTGGAAAAGAAGGTGGAGGATGTGTGACCTTTATTAAGGATGCTTTAGCATATAGGAGAGTAACTGTACCAAATGTGTAGTAGTAGAACTGTGTAGCCCCAGAGGAAATATTAAAGTGGTCAACTTTTATAATCTGTGCAAAAATTTGTCAATTCAAACTTTCAATGAGATATCGGACAGTGTTGATAGAAGAGAAATCCGGTGTGGAGACTTTAATGCTCTGTGGGGAAGTGATCATACAGACACTAATGGAGAAGTAGTTGAAGAACTACTCGAGGAGAGATCACTTACTTGCCTTAATGATGGAAGGGGCACCAGGGTTAATGTTGCAAGAAATTCAATTTCCTGTTTAGATCTTACTTTAGTCTCTGTAAATATGAGTGATTTATGTGAATGGAATGTGAGGACTGATACCAATATAGGGAGTGATTACTTTCCAATTTTGTGTTCCATGAACTTTGATATGTGTGTCCAGGAGGGTTATGTAATAGAGAGATGGTGTTTTCCTAAAGCTAACTGGGAAAAATTCAGAGAACATTGTTTGGAGTATGCTGAATGTATATCGATGGAGGGTCAGGTGAATAGCTGTGCAGTAGCAGTGACTTCCATGATTATTAGTGCTGCAACATCCTGCATTCCTAGGAGCAAAGTTAATGGGGACAAGAAAGTAGTTCCTTGGTGGACCAATGAGTGAAAAAATGCTATAAAAGACAGAAACCGTGCATTTAGAATTCTAAGAAAACATTTGAGTCAAGATACTCTGATTGACTATCAAAGAAACAGAGCTATGGCACGGAAAATAATTAAGTCATCTAAGAAGAATGCATGGAGGCAATTCTGCTCCTCCATTGGTAGAGAGGTTACATTGGGTGACGTTTGGGCAATGATCAAGAAGATGAGTGGGAAAAGAAAATCTGCTAAAATCCCAGTATTGATTGAGGGGAATACTGTACCTGGCAATTACAAATAAAGAGAAAGCTGTTCTACTAGGTAAGAAGTTTGCAAGTGTACATAGTGGGAGTCATTTAGATGAAATACATAAACAACAGAAAAAGGATATCTTAAGATTAAATAGTGATGTAACAATGAAAAAAGATGATGATGGGTCAGCACTTGACATGTACTTTTCATTGCATGAGTTGAAAAAGGTCCCGGAGGGAAGTGGATATACTGCTCCTGGACAAGATCAACTATGCTACGCTATGTTTAGACAATTGCCAGATGAAGTCTTGGACATTATACTGAAAGTGTTTAATAAGATATGGAGAGAAGGTGTACTGCCTGATAGTTGGAAAAGTGCTTTGATATATTACCTTTTGGTAAAGCTGATAAAGACATGTCTAATGCAGGAAACTACAGGCCTATAGCCCTGACATCGCACATGTGTAAATGGATGGAAAAGATGATTGTCAGTAGATTGACGTATTTTTTAGAGCAAAAGGGGACTGTTGAACAAATATCAAAGTGGATTCCGTAAATGAAGATCTACAGTGGTTAAAGTTAGCAATGAGGCAGAAAAGGCGCTTAGTATGAAAGAGGTCATGGTTATAGTGTATTTTGATATTGAGAAAGCTTATGATTCAATGTGGAGAGAAGGATTGTTGATAAAGTTGCATGAAATGGGTATTGGTGGAAGACTATATAACTGGGTTTTGGACTTCCTGTCTAACAGAACATTCCGTGTTAAAGTTGGAGATGCTGTGTCGGATGATTTCTGTATTGTAAATGGTGTTCCTCAAGGTAGCGCTATAAGCCCTATGCTGTTTAATATCATGATAAACAATATGTTTTATGAGGGTTGGTAGAGATGTTGGGTCGTCACTTTATGCAGATGATGGGGCTATATGGAAAAATGTTCGACGTGATTAATAGAATACAGAGTGCTATAATAGATGTTGAAAGATGGTCGTATGATTGGGGATTTAAAATGTCAGTTGCAAAGTCATGTTATATGTTCTTTACCAGAAAGAGAAGGATTAATAATGCCCAGCTTACATTGTATGGATGGAGAGTGAAAGAGTTCAAGTATCTTGGATTGTGGTTTGATGAGAAATGTGTATGGAGGAATCATGTTAAGTACGTTGAAACTAAATGCAAAAAAGGTACCGTTTCTGGTTATCAGTGGGGAGCAGATAAACACTCACTGTTAGATCTGTATAGGGCCTTAATACAACCGTGTATTGATTATGGATGCATGGTCTATGGAGCAGCAGCCAAGAGCATTTTAGAAACACTTGACAGAGTGCAGCTCAGAGCTTTGCGACTCAGCATAGGTGCAGTGAAAACGACCCCTACTAATGCTCTGTTGGTGGAAGCTGATGAGTTGCCACTATATTTAAGACGGTCTAAATTGTCATTGGCATATTGGGTTAAGTTTAAAGGATCTGGAGAGGAACAACCTACAACAAAGGTTCTGTGTGACTGTTGGGAATATGAACAACTGAAAGGTAAAGGATTTGGTTGGAGTATTAATGCAGTAGCAGAAGAAGATGGATTAAATAGCATTGAGTATGGACCAGCTGTTGTATGGGGTAACGTTCCTCCGTGGTTGTTTCCTGTGACCATTGTGGACTTGAAGCTACTAGAGAAGAAGAAAGAATGGAGTGAACGTAATGTGGATAATATTGGCTATTTGGTTCAAGATTATGTGAGCAGGAACTATATAGCTATATGCTAATATTTACAGATGGATCAAAAGATCCAGGGAGTGAACATGTAGGTTCAGGAGTAAACATTCCTGAGTTTAATGTAGTTATGTGTAAAAGACTCTGATAAATTATCTGTTTATACAGCAGAAATGGTTGCTATTGTTTTAGGGTTCCAGTGGATAGAGGAGGTGAGGCCAGAGAGGGTTTCATTTGTTCAGATTCTACTGCAGCCAAACATAGTTTGAGTTCCAAACAAACAGTGAGAGATGATTTATTGATTGAAATGTGTACAATACTGTTGAGAATACAAAGAGCTGGAGTTGATGTGAGATTTGTTTGGGTCCCTGCTCATGTAGGTGTTGAGGGGAATGAGACAGCAGATGGGACTGCTAAAACAGCGTTGACATTAAAGGATGATGATATACTGAATGTTCTCTTTGGTAAAGGAGAGGCCAAGTCATTGATTAGGAAAGCAGTGAGGGATGTATGGCAGAAGAAGTGGGACACAGACACTAAAGGGAGACACTATTACAGCATACAGAAATCAGTTAAGGTGAAGGGTTACAAAGGGAAATGTAGGAGAGATGAAGTGTTTTTTTCAAGATTGAGGTTTGGTCATACTGGATTAAAACCAACTCTTTATATAATGGTGAAATATATGTCTGATATGTGTGAGGTTTGTAATGTTCCTGAAAATGTTGAGCATGTCATCCTGAAGTGTAGTAAATATGATTCAGAGAGGAACATCTTACGTGATAAGATATATGAATTAGGACGGGGATGGAATGTAGCAGGGATTTTAGGGATGGGTGAGGACTCAAGGGAGTGCTGCAAAGCTCTATTTAGTTTTATTAAGTCAACAGGATTAGATCATAAAGTATACTTTTTTTTATTTATTTTTTTATTTTTATTTCTTTGGTTTATTTTAAGACTGTAACCGGAAGTACTTAAGCCTTGATTTTTACACACTCCGGTACAGTAGGTGGCGGTATGCACCTAAATAAGTTGGTTAAGAAGATAGATAAGAAAGAAAGAACTCTGATTCTTCCCATTGGTTCAGAGGGGCCATAAAAACAGAATGTAGCCAGGTCAGGGGACCTGAGCTACAAATAGCCTGGGCACCCAAAAATCCTAGCTTTTTCCACCTCAACTCCCTCATCATGGGACATGTTGATGATGTGTTGAATAATGTAGCTTAGGTAAACTGTAAATGCTACATTGCTAGCTCCCGCCACGGAGCTTAGTTATTGTTATACTTTGTTGTACTGTACTGTCTACAGCCCACACCGTGGCGAGAACGCCACCCGCGGTTCTATGTAAACCACCAGAGCTGTGGTTGTCTCCACGAAGAATCAGCTGTTTTAGCTCATCAGAGTGTGTGTAATGAACATCCTCTCGTTCAGACTAAATTCTCAGAGCCTGCCCTAACCTCGTTAGTGGTCATTCGCGATCACCAAGATCCAGAGCTATGTTTCTTTTTTCTCTGCGTGTGTTCTTTCTTCCTCTCACATGCTCACCGAACACACACATACACACACACACACACACACACACACACACACACACACACGCACGCCCAAGTGAACAGCTAGTAGCCTACACAGCTAGCACTTAGTAAAGTAGCTTATTTTGTATCCCCATTGTCCCCAAAACATTAGTTTGAGAGCTAACTGGCTAACCTAGCCACGTGGAGCTTGCAACGCAGCCCACTACTGCCCTCTTGAGGCTAAATAGCTTTTGTGCAGCTAACACATAGCCTAGCTGAAACGAGCTAACAGCTAATCTGGTGCGTGACCTCACAACCCCCGGGTTTCGTCACACACCCCCTCCTCCTCACACTCTCTCACACACACAAACACACACACACACACACATGCAGACACACACACAGACGTGACTCCCCACATTGTTGCTTGTCTTCTTTGTGGTTGTAATTTTATAAAAAGAGTATATAGGTTTGATGATTGAAAGATTACTGATTGGCCATAGATAATTTTGGAGTTAGTAAATTGTAATATACTTTAAATATCAGTTGTTTGTGATCATTTTGTGTATTTGTTGTAATAATTGCTGGTTGAACAGTCAGTGCTCGAATTCACCCTTTCTGTTCCTAAATAAAATACCAGGTAGATTAATCAAGTTAATTAAGATCTGGATTTTAAAGGGAACGCCACCTGAATGAGACTGTTTCACATTTCGATTACTGGTCCCTGGTTCCAGGGTAGTTTCCCGTGTTGATTGTTACCCATATTCATAACTTTATTAATATCGATAAAACATCTTTGAAAATTTGCCAATAATTTAATCTGTACACCTACCGATTCCCAACAATATACAGTGTGTATATATATATATATATATATATATATATATATATATATATATATATATATATATATATATGTGTCTGATATTGTGCTGCTGCAACACTGGTATTTCCCATTTGTTTGGTGTTTGGGATCAATAAAAAACTATCTATCTATGTATGTATGTATCTATCTCTCTATCTATCTATCTCTCTATGTATGTATGTGTCTATCTCTCTATCTCTATCTATTTCTCTCTATCTATCTATCTATCTATCTATCTGTCTGTCTGTCTGTCTGTCTGTCTGTCTGTCTGTCTGTCTGTCTGTCTGTGACCTTATGTGCTGGGCCGGTCTGGGCTGATTTCTGGTCCCAGTCCGTCCCTGTCAGTCACTGTGGCTCAAGCAGAGAAGAGCTTTTCCAAACTGAAGTTGATCAAGTCATACCTGAGGTCATGTCCCAGGAACGGATCACTGGCCTTTCCATCAGTGTCAATCACTCAATAGAAGAGCAGATTTCATACGATGACATCATTGATGATTTGGAATCAAGGAAGACCAGAAAGGTCAGGTTTTAGTTTGTGTTTTCTGTTTTTAGTGCTATAGTGTAACAATTAAATTCTCTTTAGTGTGTCCTCAGGATTTGTGCTATTGAGAATATTTATTCTATATTGTGTTCATTGTCTTTTGGCAATGTTGGAGGTAGAGATTGTGCACCTTAAAAAGTGTGTTTCCTGTTGTAATTGCAATAGTTAAATACCTGGCTCAAAGGGGGTCCCGCCCGGGGCGTCATTCAGTGTAGAACCGCCACTGCATGGAAGCTTGGTGGAATAGCATGCTAGTGTTAGCCAACTAACAGCCAGCCTGCTTCTAAATAAATACCCTTTAATTATCTAAACGCCAGCCAGCCAGCCAGAGACACACACACACACACACACACACACACACACACACACACACACACACACACACACACACACACACACACACACACACATTTACCCAGTGGGTAAAATACTGACGCTTGGTCCGTGTCTCTCAGCCTCAGGCACCTAACTTCTTCATGAACACCTGTCTGAGGGAGTTGGTGAAAGTCTTGTCTTTTGTTATTTCAAACAATCAACTTACAGTTTCTTCAAACGGTCCAAAGTGTTGACTCGACGCCTGGAGAGAAAGGTAACTTGTTTCCTGGTATGAATGACAGCTACACCTTGAGGAAGCAGGTAGGACGAGCTCCAACTGATGGTAAAAAATCAGGTTTGTGGGGTTATATATATACACAGACACGCACACACACACACACACACACACACACACACACACACACACACACACACACACACACACACACACACAGACAGATAGTAAGACAGACAGACACACACACACACAATTCAATTCAATTTGATTTATATTATCAAATCATAACAAGAGTTATCTCAAGACACTTGACAGATAGAGTAGGTCTAGACCACACTCTATAATTTACAAAGACCCAACAAATCCAGTAATTCCCCCAAGAGCAAGCATTTCATATATACACACACAGTGTATATATGATATATACACACACAGTGTATATATGATATATACGGTTATATACACACACAGACACACACACACACACACACACATACACAGGCACAGACACATTGGCGTTCAAACGTTGAAAAAAGCATAAAAAGCTAAATAAGGACTGTCAGCTGAACTACAGCTAAACTAAACTGTAACGGCCTCTGAAAGGACATTCAAATACAAATAAAAGGATTTCAAACAATCAACTTACAGTTTCTTCAAGCGGTCCAAAGTGTTGACTCAACGCCTGGAGAGAAAGGTAACTTGTTTCCTGGTATGAATTAAAGACACACCTTGAGGAAGCAGGTAGGAAAAGCTGCCAGGGAATGTAAAACATTCAATTTAACTGTTTTTTTAAACCTTTATTCTTTCAGGGAAGGTCCTCTGAGAGGCAGCCTCTCTTCTGCAGGAACACCCTGATCACATTACCACAGTTCCCCATTCATACTGGAAGCTGCCCAGTCCAACCAGTCTGATCTGCTGGTCACTGAGCAGCTCCACTGGAGCCGTTGGAGGTTAAGGTGCCTTGCTCAAGGGCACCTCAGTGGTGGTAATGAGGGAGGGACAAGAGCTGCTCTTTCACTTTCCCCACCTTCCTCTTATCCTGCTGGTGTGGGGATTGAACCGACGTCCTCCTGGTCACAAGATAGCTCCTCTAACCTTTAGGCCACCACTGATGTTTTTGTCAGTGGTGTTAAAGCAATCGTTACAAAATTTGGGAAATGAGCTTATTTGCATCTGTGTGGACTAGCCAGACCTTCTTCCACAGCGCTGTGGAGGAAGGTCTGGCTGTAAGAGACTACAAACATGGATATCTCAATGATTAAACAGGACTTCATTAAAAAACAGACACAAGTGTAAACTGCCAGATGTGTTTTATTCAACAGGAGACACACTGTAAACTTTGATGTAAATGTACAGCTAAAATCTCACAGTATCTTACTTATACACCAGTCGACATCAACTGGCGGCCCGCGGTCCAAATCCGGCCCGCCAGAGGTTTCCATCTGGCCCCCAGAATAATACTGAATTCAGGAATAGCCTAGTAAAAGGAAAGGCTGTCAGTTTAACGCGTTAACGGCATTAATAAAAAAACATTTCAATGGCAACAATTTCTTTATCGCAAGATTACCATTCTTTCGGATCTAGCTAGACCGGAAACAAAACAGACACGCCCGAGCACGCCGCGGCCGCACACACTTGTTTGGGCTTGCGAGCCGCGTAGCTACTGTAGGCTCGTGACGGAGCGAGTAGTGACTCTAGAGTCAAAGTGAGAGAATCAATTATTCAAAGTGTCTCCCTGTTCTTTCTGATTAACAGTTTTGACAGCAGTGTGCTACAGACAGGATAGAACGGACCCAAACGCAAGGCTCAGGGGAAAAAGAGGGAGCAGGAGCGGGAATGTGGGGAGGCGGATGCCAAGGACAGGAGCGAGGGCACGAGGACAGAGGTAGGATGGCAAGGGACTCAGGGACTGAGGTAGGATGGTGAGGGACTCAGGGACTGAGGTAGGATGGCGAGGGACTCAAGGACTGAGGTAGGATGGCGAGGGACTTGGGGAGCGCGGGGGAACTGGGGCCGAGGGAACCGAGGAGGGGTCACTGGACTCCGGGGAGCCGAGGAGTAGAGGAAGAGGGCTGGAGGCAGGAGCGGAGGCAGGTTGGAGCAGGGAGCCGTGAGGAGGGGACTGAATGGTGAGGCCAGCTGACTGGAGGCAACAGAGAGGTGTGGCGATGATGGCTGCAGGAAACAAAACACTGAGGGCTAGATTTATCAAGCCGTTTGGCGCTAATTGGTCGCAAAGACGGACGTAACCTATGCGGGCTATTTACAAACAGGGCGCACTTGGGTAAAATGGCAGATTGCCACATGAGGAGAAGAGATAAGTTGCGCTTTTTTTTTTGTGCGTTCGTGGGGGGGTCATGGGGAAAGTAGGAGTTCCACCCAAAAAGGTGGGAGGATACGCGTAAAGTGCGCCTGATTATATATTCCGTGGTATTTCCAAAGACTGCCAGTAAGATTCTTCTATTCTGGGGGGGAAATTCTCCGCCTCTTAAAAGCAGGTCTAACCAGCCGCCATCGGGTTTCCTCATAGGCCCATATTCCTCCTGGTGAAATGACAGCAGTAATCAGAGCAAGACGAAGACATCGGCCAGGCTGAAAATATTTTAACACAAGGATCACACTTTGTCAGTGGAGTGAACACGGAATCATGAAGCGTTACAGATGAAGCAGCCGTGCAATATTAGAGTTACTGGAAGAAATCAAAGATGACGTTGAATCTCCGACTCAGCGTTCACGTTCTATCCAGCATTTCAACCAGTCATAGCATCAGCAGTGGGAATATGGCCGTCTGCACTCAGCCGTATCATAGCAACAGGACTGCTCTGCTACAGCGCCGTGTACGGTCTAGTGGGGGGAGAAAGACGCTGATTGGCTGATGGGTGTCTTTGATAAATACTACGCAAAATGTGGAAGCATAGCGTGTGCTATTACCGAACTCGCATAAACAGACGCAGCGTAAACTGCGCTAGTGTTAGTAAATGAGGCCCTCTGAGAGGTCAGAATCGACAACGGACAGAAACGGGTACGTAGAAGGATTCTCAAGCAGCTTGTAGAGAGTGTCACCAGTGCGGCTGAGACAACGATCAAGTGAAGATGGTGAGTAGATCCAGAGTTTAAATACTGGGCGTGATTGTAGTTGACTGGCAGGTGTGTACGGCAGGAGAGGTGATGGTGGGAAAACAGCAGGTGTGCGCAGTCACCTGACTGGTGAAGGCAGAAGGGGGAGGAGGAGAAACACAGGAGACACACAGAGAGGCCGAGCCAACAGAGAAACAGACAGTGGAAAACAAAATATTAACTAGAAAACTAGAAAACAAAAACAGAAACTCACAGCCAGCCGACCCCAACCATCACACAGTGTGGTTCACAGTTTTAACAGCAGTGTGTTAGCATCTGAACAAAGTGCTGTAGATCCAGTGTTGTGCACGTTGTGGTTGAAGTCATGGGATAAGTGTGTAGAGTTTTGAAAATTGTGTTCAAGCAATTAAAAACCAACTAGAGTTTGGTCCACATGAACTGCTGCTGTGCAGACTGGAGTTAGCGTTTTGCACACGTGGCTTCAGTTGTGCCCGCTGTCGTCTAGCAATCAAAAACAACTGTAATTATACATTTGTATTGACAAGAAAACACATTTCTTTAACTGGATTATTTCCTTTTCCGTGTTATCATTTTAATCAAAAACTTCCCTCAGCAGTCATAGTAGTTTAGAACACTGGCTTTTAATTAACACTGATTTAATTGCTTTTTTATTTTCATGTTCATTCATGGTTTCTTTAGCACAGTTCTAAGTTACACGGACTAGCATGTGTATAAATGGGCACAGAACAGGAGGCAAAGAGCAACGACAACCACAAGACTAATCCCAATGCAGCTGACACGGTATGTCTCATTATGCCTATCTATCACATCGGGACACACTGAATTAGCGTTAGCTAACTATTAGCAAATGGCCCCTATTAGCTGCTCTTCTGTGTAGCAAACTGCACATTTCATTTGGTGCAACAACCGGTTATAATATGTCAGTCATTTGGTCTCTGTCCAATGAAAGTGATATAGGGCACTAAACTGTGCAACACAACGACAAGTTCTTGACATCATTCCGTTATCTTTTATTTGTAAATGTGCTAAATTTTCTCATTCAGGTAAGCATGTAGTACTTACATATTGGAGTTGAGAAGTGCAAAGGCCCTAGGGATCATCGCATACTTCAGTCAATTAACGTCCTTAACCATGCGTCAGACATTATATCTATCTTTAGTAGGAAGTGAGACTGTGTTGAATCTTTTGGATTTTGTTTCCATCTACTTATTGTACCCACCTTATGTCTTTTCTAAGTTTCCCAAACATTGCAGGACTTTGGTCCAAGTTCTTTAAAGCCTAAGGATGAGGGCAGAGCCTCAAAGCAGTCACCCTGAAACAACTGTCCTCTCTCCGGACAGCTTTTTCTCAGCAATTCAAAGTCCTGGTCGAGGTATTTAGCTGCCTGAGAGTTGGATCCTATCTTCTGCGATTTCTCTCGGCTGGGCTGAAGTTTAGCTAGCCTCGTGAGACCATCCTGATCTGGCGAGCTCCAGTTTTCTGCCCGCAGATCAGTGTGGCATCTTGAGGCAGAGAAAATTTGGAGCCGTTCGCCAAACGACCGACCAATCAGCGTTGGTTTTGAGGCGGGTTTAGGTGTGATGAGCTGGCGAGATCAGGATGGTCTCACGAGGCTCAGCAAGCAGAAGCAACGCGTGCAGATCTGACCTGATCTAGACTCATGTTCAGACAGCGGTAGCCCTGATTCTGTTAGCCGCTCGCTAATGCTGTTTTTTCTTGGATCCTTCTTTTGGAATATGGACCGGGAACCTGAAACGGGGCCTTTTATTCCTAAATTCTCGTTACACAAACAGCAAATATCCTTTACCGACATGTTGCTTGCTGAGCTAACGAGCTGTGCTCTGCCTGCAGCAGCAGGGGGAGCCTGGCTTCATTGTTGCTCAGTTGGTACGTCATACGCTTCGTTGATCTGATTGGTTGATTTGGTCCGTCTATCACCAACATAGCTGGTGATAGACGGATGGTTTATCCAATCAGATAACCAGTATTTTCGCCCCTTCCCCAACGTTCTCCAACGGAAAGTTCCCAGATGGATATGAAGAGCAAATGAGAAGCGATCCATCTGGTGGAGTCAGGTTAGAAGTTTAGCTGCAATGCTGGACATTTTAAAAGATTAAGACTTTCTGTCCTTTTACGACCGTCTCGTGTGTGTGTGTGTGTGTGTGTGTGTGTGTGTGTGTGTGTGTGTGTGTGTGTGTGTGTGTGTGTGTGTGTGTGTGTGTGTGTGTGTGTTTAGTCAGGCTCTGTGCAGCTCCACTGTCTTTACACCCTTTATTGTTCATGCCAAACTTGCTCTGGCTCACCTGTCTCAGTACTCTGCCTCTGTCTTTGATTGATGGCCCATGATTGGCTCAGACCCAAATGGATGGATGTGAAACGTGTGCTGGTCCACAAAAGATTAGATTGGTAGAATGAAATCACAATTATATTTATACCTCATTTGGTCCTACTAAACACCATAGTTACTGCAATTGCATTACTCCAATAATCTCTCCCCAACAATCATAAACAGTGAAAACTATTTCATCTCTGACTATTTTAACCATGTATGACCTGTGCAAGGTTTTATAAATGATAGTCTTATAGTCCAGAGGCCATAGTTTGTTAGTTTCTTTATTTTCTTTCATTTCACAGCAGTTTTGCAAAAGAGCAAAAACACCAACTAATAAGACAGAATTGTTCCTGCTGCACACAAAAAAGATTTGAAAAATGGAATAATACATGTGAGTGATACAACATATGCCCATGTACTATATGTTCAGCAAATATGATTCAAATTTACAAACACATTTTAGCCATTGTCAAGCATTTGGGACATATAGAGTGCATGTGAACTATCATTGGGTTTACTTAGTTTGTAAAAAATACACTTTTATATATATATATATAGATATATAATATATCTTTTTGTGAATTCAATAAATGTATTCTTAATCCTCCAGCAGGTATCACCAAAGGGCCCTCACTTGTCTTGTCTCCAGTCAGTAGATGGGCAGGCACAGCCACTGTAAGAGGAAACAACATTATACAGCAAGCTGTCTGAACTAGAAGTGCCGCCAAACCAGCAGCTTTTTTTTATAGTCTTGCATTGTGTTGCATATCAAGCTCAATCCTCCCTGTGTCAGCTCTCTCCAGAGCCTTAAACATTTTATCGACTGATAAAAATAGAAATGCATAGCTTGAACACTCTTTTGGTGTGCAAGAAAATAACAACAGTAAGTTTTGACTGTGAATTTAAGACTTTTCTGTGACCAAAGAATGAGCTGGCCTCTGAGTTCTGTCCACTAGATGGCTGTATTACAGCAAAGCTCTGAGGTCTACATTAGCCTGCAGACATCAACCAGTCTGTATGTTACTGTAACACAATACCTGGCTGCAGCCTGTTTCTCACAGAACACCCTGAGAAGGAAGCTGCCATTCTTGTCAGGCTCGAAGGTCGAGGGAACAATGGCATATTCTCCTGGAGGAAGTTTAAAGCGGTCGCACACTTCCCGTGTGTTGGCGAAGTCATGGCTCTTGGCCACAGGGCTCTGTCGCAGCAGCACATCTGGACCCAGGTGAACATGGCGTTGGCCTTTGTACTGAAGAGTAACAGGAGAAAAGGCCTGTTTTAAATCAAATGTCTAAAAGCCACCCAGAAAATCACAATGCAATCAAGCAATACTCGTGACACTTGTGATGTCTATTTTGCATTTCAAATTTCAGAGAAAGTAGGGGATATAACAGTTCAAATACAGACCTGATCTGGGACCTGTAAGAATGAAACAGACAGAAGAATTATTTTTTAAATCAGTCAAATACAGAGCTGTGATTTCATGATAATGAAACATCAAATTATTGTGAGGCACCTTATAAATGGCAAAGCCAATGCGCTCAAGGTTGCGGCCGAGCCTCTTCAGCTGTCGCCCATCCTTTTGCATGAGCCCAACCAGAAAGGTACATTGACCCTTCCCATCCAGGGGATCAATATCCACATCCGCCAGGCGCACCACAAACTGAGGGTTGGACGAGAATGTGTCTGGAACAGACAAAAGTGTCATTCTTTATATGAAGTGTAACAGAACTTCTTGCTCAGAGATTCATATGGTTTCTCTGATACCTGAGAACTTCTGGCAGCCGCCTGCAGTAGAGCCCTTGCTCCACGTCCCTTCAAACTGGTAGTGCTTCCAGTGGCCCACTTCATCACGCATGAGAGTGTCTGCGGTCAAGTTACAGATCTGCAGCTGGGAGAACTGCATGATGAAGTCTGAATAGGACATCCTGACGAGAAAAACACATGTCTCAACAAAGAACATTGTGTCCATCACTTTTCCTAGTCTGAGCTTAAATAGTTGCTTTGGTGATGGTGAAAATATGTAAAACATTACATTTATGTACATCCCCAAATCAGAAAAAGTTGGGACAGTATGGAAAACACAAATAAAAAAAAGTAGTGATTTCTAAATGTACTTTGACTTGTATTCCATTGCAGACAATACAACAGCACATCATTTAATGTGTTAAAAAGATTTTTATTGTTGTTTTTTTTCAAAAAAACTGAATTCCTATTTTGGTTCTTGCAACACATTTAAAAAAAGTTGGAACAGTAAAGCATTTACCACTTTGTCCAAAAGAACCTGGCTTTTGGACTTGTTGCTGGTAACAGTCTAGATGATCCTTTTCTTCTTTGGTCCGGAGCACACGGCGTCCATTTCTCCCATAAAAATACCTGAAATACTGATTCATCTGACCACAGTACATGTTTCCACTGTGTGATGGTTGTTATTATCCCAAAGCTCCGTCTTCTCTCTCTCTGAGCTGAGTCTGTGAGTCTCCGCCGTTGCTAGGTAACCTTTGCACATGCGCGATAGCTGTTGAACTTTTGACCTGCAGACGATCGCTCTGGTCTGCTGAGCAGTGGTGTCAGGTTACAGCATGTTGCTATAGTCATTATTAAGGACTTAACCACGGCAAATCGTTTTTTTGTGGAAAAAAATACATTTTGGACTATTGGATTGTATAAGATCGGCACTCGATTAGTGTGGACTTCCCCATTAAACAGGAATTCAACAGAGGTATGGATTAACACAACTTTTATGCCTTTCTGTCACATCTACTGCAGTCAAATTCGCTGTGTTCACTCGTAAGGAATAACTGCACATGGGTAAGACCGAGTAATGATATTTCGAGCATGTTTAGAGGCTAAAAACACATTTAAAACTTGCCCTGTGTACGCCTGTTAGGTGCTAGAGCGAGTAGGGGGATAACACAGTGTAGGCAGCACCGATTGGTTTCGTTTTTTTCGCTACTGACAGCACTACAAATTTACAAACAACAGAGCTACGGGGTGAAATCCACCGGAATACTCCTTTAACTTAGGGCTTCCTTTTGGCACAGTACAGTTTTAACTGGCATTTGTGGCTGTAACTACGTATTGTGGTACTTGACAAAGGTTTGCCAAAGTAGTCCTGAGCCCATGTGGTGATATCGTTTATAGATGAATGACGATTCTTGATGCAGTGCTGCCTGAGGGATCGGAGATCACGGTTGTTCAGCTTGGGCTTGCGCCCTTGTCCTTTACACACTGAAAATCCTCCTCATTCCTTGAATCTTCTAATTATGTTATGCACTGTTGAAGGTGAAATAAGCAAATGTCTTCCTATCTTTCTTTGAGGAACATTGTTTTTAAACATTTCAATAATTTTCTCACGTATTTGTTGGCAAACTGGCGATCCTCGGCCCATCTTTGCTCCTAAAGGACTAGACCTTTCTTGGATGCTGCTTTTGTACCAAATCATAATTACAATCACCTGTTGACATCACCTGTTTCAAATCACATCATTATTTAACCAATTTACCTGATTACTAGCCCTAAATTGCTCCTGTCCCAACCTTTTTTGGAATGTGTTGCAGGTATGAATGACAGGAAAGGATGTATATTTACAAATGAAATTAAGTTGACCAGACAAAACATGAAATATTTTGTGTTCACGTTGTCTGCAATGAAATACAAGTCAACGTACATTTAGAAATTACTACTTTCTTTTTTTATTTGTGTTTTCCATACTGTCCCAACTTTTTCTGATTTGGGGTGGTAAATGAAAGGTTAAAGCCAATAGATTTACCAGAATTCTCCATCATCAGCAGCATGGTTCAACGTTGATTTCTCATGTTTGCTGACATTGTTCCATTCACTGGACCTAATTGTCATAACAAAAAAATAAATCATGCTTTTAGGATAATCCTGGAAATATCTAATGGTAGCTGATGGTTAATGGATCTAGAATGTAATTATTTACCCGTCACTCCAAGGCCCAGTCCACTCCTTGTGACCCCATGGGTTCCTGATGCGAACCAGCTGAACCGGCTTGCCTTGGAAATGAACCTGGGAGAGAGCAACAGCAGGCAATGTAGTTTGCAGGCAGTTGAAAAAAACAGCATAATGTTGACAGTTTAGATAATCATATACCTCCTCTGCACCAGTGACTGAGTATGCATGTCCCTTTACAAGACTGAGAGCTGTAACTGCCTCTGTCTCGGCACTGGTGGTCTGAAAACACCAAGAACGAAATATTAATCTGATAACATGAGTACTTTACTACTGTTGGTGTGTTGACTTGCAGGTAAGCATGCAAATCTGTATGAAAATAAGCAAATTACGATGAAAATAAGACCTACTTTTTTAATAGAGCAACCAAGCAGTGAACCCAGGCTCAGGGCCTTCTGCATGATTTGGAAGAGCTTCGGTGGAGCTTTGTCTAATGTGTACACTTCTGCAATTCCTCCTGTGAAATCCTCAAAACCCTCACTAGCCTTTCCTCCTATCAGGGCCTCATAGCTGCCATACAACCTGTCAGACACAGAGGGATGTGACCAGATTTACTAACTATATATTGTACATTTTCACTGGATTAATGTTTTGATGAAGCAAAAAAAGAACGATCCATACTTGGCGTAGGCCTTCTCCAGCAGCGCGCTCCAAAACTCTGAGCGCTCCGCTGAGTGAACAAACAGCAGCTTTCCATTTCTTGTTGGTAAACGGTCATCGATCACCACGTCCACCCACTCACCAAACTGCCACATCTGAGAAGAAAATATTCCCATCAGTAAACTCAACATCAAATACTTTAATGACTCATGAGCAAGACAACTGTGTGATCCTTGAATAATATGTTCTATTCTCTGCATGTCACAGCATGGCAATATAGGGCAACTTAGTACCAAACACAAAAGTACACTATTTCATTGTTTTTTTTAACCTATTACCATGAGCCATCATTTTATGGTCAGACATGGCAGGAAAAAGTTAGAAGTCAGATAAGAAGGGCATTTGTCTGACCTGGAAGTGAAATATCCCGGCGTAACCTTCAGTAAAACTCTGTTCCTGGGGCACCACGCGAGCCAGGATCTGCTGGTCTAGAGTCAGACTGGCTATTGCAGCCATAAGCCAGCAGTCACCTACACAGTAAAATCAGAGACATGCTCTGAGATTGAGCAATATGTGGCATTCACCGCAGTGCAGCAGATGCTGTAAACAGCATGTGCCCACAAACCACCACAAGCTTAATGGCAGAATGGGTGGAGGGGTATAGACCAGGATCCAAAACACCCCATCATCCATCCATCCATCCATCCCTTCATTCTTTCCCCTCACTTACCCAGCTCTCCTTGGCAAATGTCCGTCCTTGTGGCTCCATCATCAATGAACTTTGGCTTTGAGCACAGCTCCTATATAGAGCACCAAACAATCACAACCAGTTGAACATTTGAGAGCAGTTTTGAGAAATCTTTATTTGGACTGTCCAGTATCACACTACTGAGACAATAGGAGGAAATACAGTTTAATGATTTAGATCTGATGACTGCGTTGAAAGTTAAGAATACCCCTATGAAAATAATTCACAAACACATGAGTCAACACATTAGGTACATTTTCTCTCAGAGATTATTACTATGGTCAATAGTAATACAGTATGAGGCTTAAGTTTAAACTTCTGTGGCTTTCACGTGTTCTGATCGTGAAGCAGAAAGTAACGAGATACAGCTACTCTTTTTTATATATATTGTTTTTTACTTCTGCTTTCCAAAGTCTAAGTCTTTAAAAGATTAAATATTCACAATTCAGTAAATGAAAGATATACAATACTTAATGTCAGGTCAGTGACCAGCTCACCAACCATAGGATCATCTAACAAACAGTGTTCCTTCTTTGTTTGGTTAGTTTTCATTGCTGTGTGTTCTTTCTTAGAGGCTTCCTACCGTTGGCCTTTTCCAGACGACACCCTTGGTTTTGGATGAGCCTGGTCCCAGCTCATTGTAGCCCAGTGATGTGGGTTCAGCTGGAAAGCAGTTGTCCTCAAACAGGCGTCCACTCTTCAAACACTGCTCACGCAGAGTCTCATAATCCTGCTGGGAGAACTTCACTGCTTTCTTGTTTGTATCAATGCCTTGTTCCCTGTCCTGCTGACGGGCCGGTCGATCTGCCGCGGATGTCATCCTCACCTTGTAAGTGTATATAGCCCTCCTTGGATGGTGATTTCCCTCTCTGTGAGCTGAGTTGGGTTGACGTCTGCTGCCTGTGTCCCAGCCTCCTATATAGCTGCCAAATGTGAGGGGAAGATAGGGTGGGATCACAGACAGAGGCCTCCAATGGACAGGTAAGGTGAGGTAAAACACTATGTAGTACAGTAAGCTAATGTTCTGTTGTAATTGTCTCCTACTTCCTGATGGATGCATACAAAACATAGAGGAAACAAACACTTATCTTGATTTAAACTGGTCTGAAGTGTAAAAATCAGACATTCTGTAACATTATAAAATATAAAGTGTTAAAAACAACCTAGTTATTGAAAGGGATTAAATACAGTGCTTGTATGAGCATGAAATTAAGCATTAAATTGTCTGCCAGGTCCAGTCTGCTTTGAAGCATATGCATTATGCTCTTGTATCATCTTTTATCTTTACTGTGTGAATGCTGATTCAGCAGCATTCCCAATATTGTTATTCTGTTCTTGATTATTATTCCGTATTGTTGTCTGTAACTTCTGCATACGTTCAGCTACAAAAAACATTCAACTACCAAACTGTTCAGCTCTATCAGCACATGTGTGTTCTACTATTTATACTTTTTCAAATATTAAGCATATTTAAAAAAGAAAAATACATTGAAAGTCAATAGAGCTCTTTTCAAAACCTGAAAATCTTCTTCCACTCCCAATGTTTTAAGTTCCTTCATACTTTCATCTACAGACACCAAACTAACTTTAAACCATTCACAAAATATTCAGCATTCATGCTATATCTCATCAGTTTGATACAGTTTTTGTGAAAAAAAAGCTGTTTAAGTTTAGTGTAAATTTAAGTAAATTTTATTGATTATGATGGGTGTGTATTGCGTGACCTAGAGTGGGTGATAACATTACTAGAGCGTGAAGCTTCAAAAAAATCATCTTAGTTCCTTCTCTATAACGTGCTCCCACACCAACAATTGTTACTTTTCATACATGATTTCTAAGTTAAAACGTAGGTATTATTGTCTAGTTTCAGCCAGTGTTCTAATTTATGTGATATGAGTTATACATTTGGCTCAGTGAGCTTCCAAATGACAATGACCTTACTGTCCCACTAGAGCACTGTGCTCCCAGAATGCAGAGTTACTTGTGGTTCCTAGAATCTCTAAAAGTAGAATGGGAGCCAGAGCCTTTAGCTATCAGGCTCCTCTCCTGTGGAACCAGCTCCCAGTCTGGGTCCGGGGGGCAGATACTGTCACCACATTCAAGAGTAAACTTAAGACTCTCCTGCAGGGGCCTAGGCAGAAATAGTATTTTGGGTGGGCCAGTACAAAAGTGAGTGGGCCATTTTCAAAAAGACTAGAACATACCTTCCAACATACTGCATTACAACGGCAATAACAGTACTGTCTACAACATGCTCAACCAACAAAGCTCAGTCTAAAACGTTTGTACACAACAATATAGACAAAAACTGTCTGTTTTAACCTATTCAGGCTAAAATATATTTGCACCGGCAGAACCAGCAGCATCGGCTCTGCACTGCACTGTAATAAAATGAACCATTTTATTGCACAAAGTGGCAACTAAACATGAACCCAGACAGCAGAGAAGGCGTTAACATACTGCATGACATAGAACAGCCTACATCAGACAGAAATCACATATGTAACAATGACAATGCAACAGCATTGTTGCTGCAGGACTATATGGTCAGATCATGAGCAGTGAATGCTACCAGCAGTAAAATAAAATCAAAGAATGGAAACTTCCAGGTAAGCATTATTTGAATTATGAAAGATATAATGAAAAGGTGCCAAATCTTAGACAGTGTATCGAGTCCACAGCAGTGACAGGATCACAGAAAATTAAAAACTACATCACTCACAGATCAGTTATCTTCTTATTTAATGTCGGCAAAACACAAACGCGTTTCAGCTAGAAGCCATCATCAGTGTTCACCATTTCTTACTAAATATGAAGGTTACTAAGTTACTTAATTAATAACACAAGAAGCATGAAACACGTTTTACTGAATGTTACCTCTGTGAGGGCCTCCTCTCTCTCTGATTGGCTGTCAGCTCAGCTGGGAAATGTCTGCACATGCTGCAGGAAAGCTCGTTCTTATTTACATTCTATTCCATCCAAGAACACTGTCCATTCCACTTAAAAGAGAAGCCATTGTTGTCGCGGTAACTTTTAACAGTAGCCTACATTCCTTAACACAGCCATGGTTCATTGTCTAAAAAGCCAGCTAGCTAAAGTTAGCTGCTGAAGGTGACGTTAGTTAGCTGCTGAAGGCAGCTCGGACGCAAAATTACGAATCCCACTATGGCCTCGCCAAGACCCGCCCTTCAATCACTACTATTGGCCAGGCGTCCAAGGTAACGTAACCCCATTAGTTCAGGCCTACCCCCTGACCAATCTGCTATCCTAACCTTAACCACTCGAGGTGAAATACCTAACCCCAACCAATCGAGCAAGCTCCCCAGAGCTACGTTAGACTAGCACCACTGACTTTAGACTAGCACCACTGACTTTAGACTAGCAACACTGACTTTAGACTAGCTCCACTGACTTTAGACTAGCACCACTGACTTTAGACTAGCACCACTGACTTTAGACTAGAGCCACTGACTTTAGACTAGCACCACTGACTTTAGACTAGAGCCACTGACTTTAGACTAGAGCCACTGACTTTAGACTAGAGCCACTGACTTTAGACTAGCACCACTGACTTTAGACTAGCATCACTGACTTTAGACTAGCACCACTGACTTTAGACTAGCATCACTGACTTTAGACTAGAGCCACTGACTTTAGACTAGAGCCACTGACTTTAGACTAGCTCCACTGACTTTAGACTAGCATCACTGACTTTAGACTAGCACCACTGACTTTAGACTAGCATCACTGACTTTAGACTAGCACCACTGACTTTAGACTAGCACCACTGACTTTAGACTAGCACCACTGACTTTAGACTAGCACCACTGACTTTAGACTAGCTCCACTGACTTTAGACTAGCATCACTGACTTTAGACTAGCTCCACTGACTTTAGACTAGCACCACTGACTTTAGACTAGCACCACTGACTTTAGACTAGCTCCACTGACTTTAGACTAGAGCCACTGACTTTAGACTAGCATCACTGACTTTAGACTAGCATCACTGACTTTAGACTAGCACCACTGACTTTAGACTAGCACCACTGACTTTAGACTAGCTCCACTGACTTTAGACTAGCATCACTGACTTTAGACTAGCACCACTGACTTTAGACTAGCATCACTGACTTTAGACTAGCACCACTGACTTTAGACTAGCATCACTGACTTTAGACTAGAGCCACTGACTTTAGACTAGAGCCACTGACTTTAGACTAGCACCACTGACTTTAGACTAGCATCACTGACTTTAGACTAGAGCCACTGACTTTAGACTAGCATCACTGACTTTAGACTAGCACCACTGACTTTAGACTAGAGCCACTGACTTTAGACTAGCATCACTGACTTTAGACTAGCACCACTGACTTTAGACTAGCGCCACTGACTTTAGACTAGCATCACTGACTTTAGACTAGCACCACTGACTTTAGACTAGCGCCACTGACTTTAGACTAGCATCACTGACTTTAGACTAGCACCACTGACTTTAGACTAGCACCACTGACTTTAGACTAGCACCACTGACTTTAGACTAGCACCACTGACTTTAGACTAGCACCACTGACTTTAGACTAGGTTTTCCTGGTCTGTGGCGGAATTGTTTTCTGAAACTGCAAAATAGCACCAGGGAACGTTTGCACCTGAACACACCTCCTATTTTCACTGAACCGCCCGGGAGCTCAACTTCATTCCCTAATTTACCGACGTGTGTCTATGGAGGGAAAAGTCCGCTGTGCGTCGGGTGCAAAATAGGAATGACACATGCGTCGGTGTACAAAGTCAATTGCGTTGGGTGCAAGATAGGGTCCACAGAGTTCAAATGTGTTAAAGAGAGAATAATAATCTAAAGTATATTTACCTGAATGACAGGAGAGAGATGAGTTCTAGAGTCAGCAGCAGGAGAGATACCTGGAATATCACATGATAACACACTTCATTACAAAGATTATGCAGAAAAACCAAACATGTGCTGGTCATATGGGATCATAACAGACAGGTTACATCACAGTTAACTTCTTTAGAAAGGGACAGACAAAGACTCATGACGAAAAACTCAACACAAACATCTAAAAAGTGACAAAAATGCACCTTAAGTTTGACAACCACATCTAACTTCAAGGCTCTTCAAAAAGCTCAGAAAAAGTTGCAAGAACGGAGAACAGAGACAGATTCTCCCCAAAAACAAGAACAGAAACATCTAAAAAACAAACATCAAAATGTTTTTTAAAAAAAGGTGCTAAAAATGTTGGAACTGCCAAAAAAAGCATCAAAATGACCAAAACAATAGTTACAAAACATTTTTTAAAAGCATCTAAATTTTTTTTGTTTCTTCCTCGCAGCTGAAACCGAATCTAAACCGATCAGAAGTTTCAAAGACAGAAAATGAAAAGTATATTTACCTGAATGACAGGAGAGATAGAAAAGTCTGACAACTCCTCGATCTTTATACTGTAAAATATTATAATATCATATTATAATACATGCCCACTTTATCTTTCATAGAGTCAGCAGGAGGTAACATTATAATATCATATTATAATACACGCCCACTTTATCTTTCATAGGCTCAGCAGCAGGTAACATTATAATATAGTGAAATCATCCCTACAGGAGGAGATTAGAGGTTCAATTTCTCTTAACTTTTATTCTAGTTTAGACATTGGGATTAAATTTAACTTTAGTTTGAGTTAGTTTTCATTCATTTAGTGTCTACTTTCAATCATTTAATGTCTACATTCAGTCATTTAGTGTCTACTTTCAGTCATTTAGTGTCTACTGTCAGTCATTTAGTGTCTACTTTCAGTCATTTAGTGTCTACTTTCAATCATTTAGTGTCTACTTTTAGTCATTTAGTGTCTACTTTCAGTCATTTAGTGTCTACTTTCAGTCATTTAGTGTATACTTTTAGTCATTTAGTGTCTACTTTCAGACATTTACGGGCGGTTTCCCAGACAGTGTTTAAATTAGGCCAAGACTAGGCCTTAATCTAGAATAGTTAATCACTGCTCAATAAATGGCCTTCTGAAACACAGACTAATTAGAGATTAAGAACACCTGGACTATGAAGTCTTGTACTAAGGTAAACAAGATTAATTTAAAACCACCTGTGCCAATCTGATTTAGCTGGACTGAGGTTGCCTGTAAAACATGGAATGGACCAGGAAACACTTTAAAACATAAGGAACTGGAGAAGGAAATTCAAGGAAAGCAATGGCAGCAGAAAAGAGACTGCGATCAAAAAACTTTAGTGAGCATGAGAAAAGTCTTTTAAAGACAATAGTACCAAGACACCCCCGTCATTGAAGACAAACAGCACACATCTGCTGTGGAATCAAAGAAAAGGAATGCATGGAAATCCATCTGTAATGAATTTAATGCAAATGAACAAACATCCACAAGAACAATACAACAGCTTCAGGTAAGGATTGTCAATTTCTATTACCTTGACAGCTGTATTTTATTACTGTTTGTGATATCAATGGATTGACACTACAGTATTATATTCGGTACAGGTTTTGTGGAAGAATATAAAAATCAACCTAAAAAAAAAACTGCTGCAGAAGCCCGAAGAGAGAGGTTTAAGACTGGTGGAGGACCTGCAAATAAAGCTACTGATCAGTTGGATGACTTACTGACAGGAATAATGGAGAACCAGCAACCTTTGGAGAACATACCAGATGATGACCATCTAGACAGTTCAGATGAGGGATCACACACACATACTACAATGGGTATATTTTGGCATTTCGTACTCTCCTTTCAAACTTTCCTTTCTTTGTTTCATTCTCTTTCATTTGATGTGGAACATTTCTCATTTAATGCGCATTTATTTGATTGTATATGAACTGTTCTTTCTTTCAAGGAGAAAGTCAAAGGGACATAACTGAAGCGCTGCAAGGTAATTTACCCTCCACATCCTCAGAAACTAGGGTGGCAGTGTCTGCCAGTAACGGTCACCAAAACAAAAGAGTCACAATCCACGAAAAGCTGGCCGTTGATTTTCATGAACACAAGTTGAAGTACCTTAAGGAGGAGCATGAAATGAAAATGAAGATCCTCCAAGTAGAACTGGAAATGAAGATGAAGGAGAGAGAGCTGCAACTGTCTCAAATATCACAACAATGAATATGGAATAAAAATTGTTTATTACATTTTTTATGTTTTGGGTGTTTCTTTAATATACCTGACAAATACTTTTAAAATATAGTCATCCGCTCATTACATGTGACAATGTATCGGATCCCAGCAGAAGTGTGACAAGGCAATGTCAAAAGTGACACAAGGCAAAAGCATCTCTGTAGGGTAGTCCTTCTGTGTGGTCTGTTGTGAATGGTGGTATATCTAGATTGTCGTCATCCTCCTGTATCGGGGGATCTGGGCATCCATGCTGTTTCAGGTAGTTGTGAAGAACGGCTGTTGCAATGATAACGGTGCAGCATCTTCTTGGTTGGAATCTAAGTGTTTTCCGAAGGCACTGAAAGCGACTCTTCCAAACCCCAAACATGCGCTCTACTAGTCCCCTAGTGTGCATATGAGCCTGGTTGTAGCGCCTTTGCTAGTAGTTGTTGGGTGCAAGTATGGTGTAAACAGAAAATTCTTCTGAGCATACCCACTGTCACCAAGCAATATTCCCTTGTGATCTCCTCTTTCAAACTGAGAACACAGAGATGAGTTAAGGAAGATCCGGGAATCTTGAGTTGCACCTTTCCAACGCGCAACAATGTTTGAAAACTGTAACTGGGGAGTGCATACACCTTGGACATTTATAGAAAACCAGTTCTTGCGGTTCCTGTATTCCTCAGCATCTGGAGAAGAGGGACGTTTTATGGGAATATGGCTTCCATCTACGCAGCCTATGACTCCTGGGAAGTTCCCATATTCATAGAATTGTACCTTGTAGTTTGCCTGGGTCGCAGCATCAGGGAAGTTTATGTAATGTTACATTAATGTTATGCCATGCACACTCTGTGAATGACTTTACATACTGTAGGTTCATTGACACCACATAAGTCCCCAGTTTCTCTGTGAAAGGTGCCACATGCCAAAAATCGTAAAGTTATGAGCACCTGCAGACAAACTGCTACAGGGCGTCCTCTTTGGGTAACAGATGAAAGCCTTGGTTCCAAAAGTGAAATCAGATTCACAACATTTACTTTATGCATTCGAAAACGATCTCGAAAACTAATGTCATCAAAGCATTGCAATGGGTCACTTCTGTCAGCAAGAACTTGCCTAGCTGGTGGTATTCATTGTTCTTCATTGAAATACTCCAAGTAATCCATGTGTCTTCTTTAACAAACAATTTGTAATCTGAAGTTAAACCTGCCTCCTGGGTGGTTTAATTTAAGACTCAATTTAGTCCTGAAGTACTCTGATCTTCCTTCAGGAAATCAGCTTAGTTTATCCAGGCCAAGTCTAGGACTATTTTACAACATGACCCAGAAAGCGGATTTCTGTTAGTCTACGTTAAAAGGCCTTTTCAGTCTAGGACTAGCCTTAATCTCTGTCTGGGAAACCGCCCCTTAGTGTCTACTTTCAGTCATTTAGTGTCTACTTTCAGTCATTTAGTGTCTACTTTCAGTCATTTAGTGTCTACTTTCAGACATTTAGTGTCTACTTTCAGTCATTTAGTGTCTACCTTCAGTCATTTAGTGTCTACTTTCAGTCATTTAGTGTCTACTTTCAGTCATTTAGTGTCTACTTTCAGTCATTTAGTGTCTACTTTCAGACATTTAGTGTCTACTTTCAGTCATTTAGTGTCTACTTTCAGTCATTTAGTGTCTACTTTCAGACATTTATTGTGTACTTTCAGTCCCATTAAAAGTGCTGATTTAAATGTTGAAAGCAGTCTCAGACGTGATGTTAAAATGAGTTTTCTCCTGTTGGACCTGGTTCTGAGTCTGGCTGCAGCATTTTTAATCAGCTGAAGTTTGTTTTGTGGCATGAGAAGAGAGCTCTGCAACCATCAGGAAATGAACACATGGATTATTATTTCTAAGGCCATTCTGATATCATCTCTTCCCTCACAAACTCTCCCTGTTGTTCTTCCCCAGTTATTCAAAGTGGAAGCTAAACCCTGAGAGCCTGGTTTGCATGGATGACTTTGGTGATAAAGCACCAAACCTGTTTTGTGTAAAGCGAGAGATAACTTGTGATGACTTGTGACAGACAGCGTCTCCCTCTGAGCCTTTAACTCTCCTACGCTTACAGATATGGCGTTTACATCTACAGTCCCGACAAGCTGCAAAGATTAAAACACAATGGGTGTCCTATAAAGCCCTAAAAACGTTGCTCAGCCATGGTAGAACTTAGCAAAAGATTATATTTAAAAACTGACTGACAGCAACTCTGACAGCCTTAATATCAAACTCTGCTTCCACCAGGCCACTTACGTATGCCGCGGTGAAAGCTCTGCGTGGAGCCTCCACACAACTGTAAAAAGGCCTTTACCCTTACCCCCTAATCCTGACCCATTTTTTTTTGCAAATGACCACAAAAAGTAGCAAAACAACCAAACCAATGCAAACTGCAACGACTGAAAGAGTTTGGGTGTGTTGTTGGACAGTGTGGGGGAGTCACTGACTTTGAGACTTATGAAGTGTCAGGTTTAGTTCCATCACAGTGTCAAAAAACCAACCCGGTCTCACGTCAGTTTGTGATCCATCACGAAAATAAATCTATTAGATCGTGATACCATCACATAATTGTGAAGATTTACATGACGGAGTCACGTTTTTTAAACTAATGTATTTTAATGTGAAGTATCTTTGGTGATTACAGCACGTTTCTTTCTGCCAGTCGGCTGCAGCAGAGAAGCTGGATACAGCTGCGTTATTATTGATATTTTTAGCCCAATAATCGCTGTTTTTATCAACATTTATTGACCAGATCGTATCATGTTTTTTATGTATTTCTTTTACTGCTATTACTTCGGTCTATTTTGGCCAGGGAAGCTGCATGGCTTTATGTTTATTGATATTTTTTTTAACTATAACGCTACATCTATCAACATTTATTTAGATGTTATCATGGTATTCATTTCTTTATTTTAATCATATTATTTTGGTCTTATTACCGGTGAAATATTACAGTAAATAAGACAGAAGAGTACGCTACGATATGAGCCGAGCTGGGCGCATTCAAAGCAGGTATCCCACAATGCAATGCAGGCATTCATATCAGAGAATCAGACAGCGATCAGCGGGTCTTTCACGTCAGTATCACTTCAATGTCTATATATATATATATATATATATATATATATATATATATATATATATATATATATATATATACATATACATATACATATATACATATACATATATATATATATATCCGGGTTCTCGGCAGTAAGTCGGACACGTTCCAGGTGAGGGTTGGCCTCCGCCAGGGCTGCGCTTTGTCACCAATCCTGTTCGTAGTATTTATGGACAGGATATCGAGGCGTAGTCGTGGTAGGGAGGGGTTGCAGTTCGGTGGGCTGGGGATCTCATCGCTGCTCTTTGCAGATGATGTGGTCCTGATGGCATCATCGGCCTGTGACCTTCAGCACTCACTGGATCGGTTTGCAGCCGAGTGTGAAGCGGCTGGGATGAGGATCAGCACCTTTAAATCTGAGGCCATGGTTCTCAGCAGGAAACCGATGGAGTGCCTTCTCCAGGTAGGGAATGAGTCCTTACCCCAAGTGAAGGAGTTTAAGTACCTTGGGGTCTTGTTCGCGAGTGAGGGGACAATGGAGCGGGAGATTGGTCGGAGAATCGGCGCAGCGTGGGCGGTATTACATTCAGTTTATCGCACCGTTGTGACGAAAAGAGAGCTGAGCCGGAAGGCAAAGCTCTCGATCTACCGGTCAGTTTTCGTTCCTACCCTCACCTATGGTCATGAAGGTTGGGTCATGACCGAAAGAACGAGATCCAGGGTACAAGCGGCCGAAATGGGTTTCCTCAGGAGGGTGGCTGGCGTCTCCCTTAGAGATAGGGTGAGAAGCTCAGTCATCCGTGAGGAGCTCGGAGTAGAGCCGCTGCTCCTTCACGTCGAAAGGAGCCAGTTGAGGTGGTTCGGGCATCTGGTAAGGATGCCCCCTGGGCGCCTCCCT